>OZ026854.1:22634297-22881797 GCA_964023215.1 Eledona agricola
TTTGTTCCCAGATGTTTTCTCTTCGTCATCATCGACGCGTACGTGCTAAGTTGTGCACGTTTATACGTCGTAAATGACAAAGGCATCCGTTTGTTATCCCACCGCATTAGCAGCATCAGCAACGTACAAGACTGGCATATTTTGACCGTCATCATCTTCGTAACAGAACCCAAACCTCAACAAGTCTTGTTCTCAAACGTCAATTCGTCATCACCATCATCGTCGCGTACGTGCTTAAGAGCGCACGTTTATACGTCGTACATGTTGAAACGAAGCCGTCTGTTATCCAACCGTTTTGGAGAGTTCAAACAAAGTACATGACGTGGTCAAGCCTTTGGCCTGCCGTCAACTTCGTCGTGGACGCTTCTCAGACCGCGGTTTTGTTTCCAGGTCTTCTGTCATCGTCATCATCGTCGCGTACGTGCTAATTTCTGCACGTTTATACGTCGTACATGACGAAGACTCCGCTTGTTTCCCAACCGCCATCGAGAAAGTTCCAACAACGTACAAGACTAACATTTAGATCGTCATCACCTTCGTAGTAACAGAACCCAACCTCCACAAAGTCTTGTTCTCAAACGTCACAATTCGTCATCATCATCGTCGCGTACGTGCTAGGTATGCACGTTTATACGTCGTCCATGACAAACGAAGGCGTCTGTTATCCAACCGTATTGGAGGGTTCAATCGAAGCACGTGACAAGACCAGCGCCTTTGGCCTGCCGTCAACTTCGTCGTGGACGCCGCAGACAACGGTATTGTTTCCAGATGTTTTCTCTTCGTCATCATCGTCGCGTACGTGCTAGTTTTGCACGTTTATACGTCGTAAATGACAAAGGCATCCGTTTGTTATCCGACCGCATTAGCAGCATCAGCAACGTACAAGACTGGCATATTTTGGCCGTCATCATCTTCGTAACAGAACCCAACCTCAACAAATCTTGTTCTCAAACGTCAATTCGTGATCACCATCATCGTCGCGTACGTGCTTAAGAGTGCACGTTTATACGTCGTACATGATGAAACGAAGCCGTCTGTTATCCAACCGTTTTGGAGTGTTCAAACAAAGTACATGAGGTGGCCAAGCCTTTGGCCTGCCGTCAACTTCGTCGTGGACGCTTTTCAGACCGCGGTTTTGTTTCCAGGTCTTCTGTCATCGTCATCATCGTCGCGTACGTGCTAATTTCTGCACGTTTATACGTCGTACATGACGAAGACTCCGCTTGTTTCCCAACCGCCATCGAGAAAGCTCCAACAACGTACAAGACTAACATTTAGGTCATCACCTTCGTAGTAACAGAACCCAACCTCCACAAAGTCTTGTTCTCAAACGTCACAATTCGTCATCATCATCGTCGCGTACGTGCTAGGTATGCACGTTTATACGTCGTCCATGACAAACGAAGGCGTCTGTTATCCAACCGTATTGGAGGGTTCAATCGAAGCACGTGACAAGACCAGCGCCTTTGGCCTGCCGTCAACTTCGTCGTGGACGCCGCAGACAACGGTTTTGTTCCCGGATGTTTTCTCTTCGTCATCATCGTCGCGTACGTGCTAGTTTTGCACGTTTATACGTCGTACATGACAAAGGCATCCTATTGTTATCCAACCGCATCAGCAGCTCCGGCAACGTACAAGACTAGCATTTATCGTCATCATCGTCGTAGTAGCAGCGGCACCGTGCAGTCTTGTTCGCAAATGTTTTTTCGTCATCATCGTCGCGTACGTGCTAATCGTGCACGTTTATACGTCGTACATGACGAATGCATCTGTTATCTAACCGCATTAGCCGCTCCTGAAAACAACGTACACGACTTTTTGTCATCTTCGTCGTGGCAGCAGACTCCGTAGTATAGTTAGAAAGACCGCTTCGCTTGTTTTTCAATGCCTCATTTTGTCATCACAATCATAATATTATCAGGTAGCTCCCACGTGGAACTAAATCAATTAATATTGGCACCCGGGTTCTGCCCGTTACGGAATTTCACCTCGCCGACAAGACAACAATTCCCGGGCAGAGTGTGCCGAATGAATGCAGCGTGGTAACTGATCAATCAAACAAACACAAAACCGGGACACCTGCGTTTTAAGTCTCGTAAATATACGAGTATTATATATCCCAACATCGAGGACCGCTTGCGGTCTTTTTGCTTTAGGGATATTTAGTGATATATTCGCACACAGCTAAGTGCATATGTAAGTCGTCCGTCGCCAGACGAATAAGTGTGTCCCACATCGTTTGTTTAGGTAACGCTGTTATAGGGTATATATTATATATGTATTATGTTGTTTGACAAAGGCATTTACTAGACACGGCGATCTTGCAAAGTTCGAAAACTACAGCAACTGCTTTTACGTCGTACATGACTCGTTCTTGGAATATCAACGGCCGATCTTCATATGTGATGCAAGTTACATTACATATATGGCGAAGACCGGGCAACGGTACCGCAAATGGCTGAACGTACCGTCGACTCCGTGCGACATACCTCGAACTCAATAAATCGGATATAATGTTATTTTCGCACAATTGTGACGAAAAAACACGTTAATGATCCTTCCGCAGGTTCACCTACGGAAACCTTGTTACGACTTTTACTTCCTCTAAATGATCAAGTTCGGTCATCTTCCCAGTATCATCGACGACGTCGAAACGCCATCGCGCACCAGTCCGAAGACCTCACTAAATCATTCAATCGGTAGTAGCGACGGGCGGTGTGTACAAAGGGCAGGGACGTAATCAACGCGAGCTTATGACTCACGCTTACTGGGAATTCCTCGTTCATGGGGAACAATTGCAAGCCCCAATCCCTAGCACGAAGGAGGTTCAGCGGGTTACCCGGACCGTTCGGTCAGGGAGGACACGCTGATTCCTTCAGTGTAGCGCGCGTGCGGCCCAGGACATCTAAGGGCATCACAGACCTGTTATTGCTCAATCTCGTGCGGCTAGAAGCCACCTGTCCCTCTAAGAAGATATGTATGTACGCCGACAGTAAAAACCGCGCACGATTACCGAGCGAACTCGGAACCGGCGGGCCTTTGAGATGTCGAAATACGTCTATTTAGCAGGCAAGAGTCTCGTTCGTTATCGGAATTAACCAGACAAATCGCTCCACCAACTAAGAACGGCCATGCACCACCACCCACCGAATCAAGAAAGAGCTCTCAATCTGTCAATCCTTCCGGTGTCCGGGCCTGATGAGGTTTCCCGTGTTGAGTCAAATTAAGCCGCAGGCTCCACTCCTGGTGGTGCCCTTCCGTCAATTCCTTTAAGTTTCAGCTTTGCAACCATACTTCCCCCGGAACCCAAAAGCTTTGGTTTCCCGGAAGCTGCCCGCCGAGTCATCGAAGGAACGTCGGCGGATCGCTAGCTGGCATCGTTTATGGTTAGAACTAGGGCGGTATCTGATCGCCTTCGAACCTCTAACTTTCGTTCTTGATCAATGAAAGCGTTTTTGGCAAATGCTTTCGCTTCTGTCCGTCTTGCGACGATCCAAGAATTTCACCTCTAACGTCGCAATACGAATGCCCCCATCCGTTCCTATTAATCATTACCTCGGGGTTCCGAAAACCAACAAAATAGAACCGAGGTCCTATTCCATTATTCCATGCACAGAATATTCAGGCGTAATTTTAGCCTGCTTTAAGCACTCTAATTTGTTCAAAGTAAACGTGTCGGCCCACCTCGACACTCAATGAAGAGCACCGCGGCGGGAAATTAATCTTGGGCCGCCCTCGCGAGCTAAGCCCACCGACAGGACGTCCCGCAACACGCCAGTTGACACCGCGAACGATGAACCGGCGGCACGGGACACAAATTCGACTACGAGCTTTTTAACCGCAGCAACTTTAATATACGCTATTGGAGCTGGAATTACCGCGGCTGCTGGCACCAGACTTGCCCTCCAATTGATCCTCGTTAAAGGGTTTAGAGTGTACTCATTCCGATTACGGGGCCTCGGATGAGTCCCGTATCGTTATTTTTCGTCACTACCTCCCCGTGCCGGGAGTGGGTAATTTGCGCGCCTGCTGCCTTCCTTGGATGTGGTAGCCGTTTCTCAGGCTCCCTCTCCGGAATCGAACCCTGATTCCCCGTTACCCGTTACAACCATGGTAGGCGCAGAACCTACCATCGACAGTTGATAAGGCAGACATTTGAAAGATACGTCGCCGGTGCAAGACCGTGCGATCAGCATAAAGTTATTCAGATTCAACAAATTGTACGATGACGACCGAAATCGCCACCGATTGGTTTTGATCTAATAAAAGCACTCCTTCCGTCTCCAGTTGGAGCTCTGTTTGCATGTGTTAGCTCTAGAATTACCACAGTTATCCAAGTAAATCTGGGTACAATCTAAGGAACCATAACTGATTTAATGAGCCTTTCGCGGTTTCACCTTAATTTGGCTTGTACTGAGACATGCATGGCTTAATCTTTGAGACAAGCATATGACTACTGGCAGGATCAACCAGGGAACTGATTTTTGTATATACGTACGTGCGAAAAGTCAAAAAGACGAAACGCCACGCCACGTAATTTTATAATTTGTAGCAGTTGCTACATTTTACAATCGTTCATTTGTGACCGTCGTGCGTCTGAAAGTTAAAATGCCGGACGTAAACACTTTACTTTAGACAGGTCGATACAATTTTAAACATTCTCTACATTCTACGCTAGATAAGCGACTATGTGTACATTTTTCGTGAAATTATCACGATCGTTTCGTATGTTAGCGCCTGGAACGCAGTGAGTAAACGAAAATTTTTTCGAAAAAAAACTAAAGTTTTTTTCATTTCTCATACATTGAATCGCATAAGGAGAACAAACTTAAATAAATTTGTCGATTCCGCGACCACGCTGTGTGTTCAGACCAAAGTCTAACTGTAGACGGACCCCACGAGGCTTGTCGCCTACATATATAGCAAGCGGTCACGGTTCGGAGCTGTACGCGCGGACGGGGAGCGCCTATTATAACCAATGGTAAAATAAATTTTCCCGTTGGGAAATATCTTATATTTTATGGTTCAGAATTTCATGTACTTTTATTATTAATACATATTATTAATTATTGAATGTCTGTGGTACATTAAAAAGTTTAAAAAAATTATTTCTAAAAGTTACACTCCTTTACTATAATGAACGCCGACTGTTTGTCAAAATTTTACAAGTTTTCATCGGCAAAAGTTGAAATAAAATAAAAGCGACTATTTTAACGATTTATCTTTCGGAGACGAATTCATCGGGCTTAGTGTCGAATAAAGACATTTGTCGTCGAATATACTAAAGTATAATGAACGCCGACTGTTTGTCGAAATTTTACAAGTTTTCATCGGCAAAAGTTGAAATTAAATAAAAGCGACGATTTTAACGATTTATCTTTCGGAGACGAATTCATCGGACTTAGTGTCGAATAAAGACATTTGTCGTCGAATATACTAAAGTATAATGAACGCCGACGGTTTGTCAAAATTTTACAAGTTTTCATCGGCAAAAGTTGAAATAAAATAAAAGCGACTATTTTAACGATTTATCTTTCGGAGACGAATTCATCGGGCTTAGTGTCGAATAAAGACATTTGTCGTCGAATATACTAAAGTATAATGAACGCCGACTGTTTGTCGAAATTTTACAAGTTTTCATCGGCAAAAGTTGAAATTAAATAAAACCGACGATTTTAACGATTTATTCTTCGGAGACGAATTCGTCGGACTTAGTGTCGAATAAAGACATTTGTCGACGAACATACTAAAATATAATGAACGCCGACTGTTTGTCGAAATTTTACAAGTTTTCATCGGCAAAAGTTGAAATTAAATAAAACCGACGATTATCACGATTTATTCTTCGGAGACGAATTCGTCGGACTCAGTGTCGAATAAAGACATTTGTCGACGAACATACTAAAGTATAATGAACGCCGACTGTTTGTCGAAATTTTACAAGTTTTTATCGGCAAAAGTTGAAATTAAATAAAACCGACGATTATCACGATTTATTCTTCGGAGACGAATTCGTCGGACTTAGTGTCGAATAAAGACATTTGTCGACGAACATACTAAAGTATAATGAACGCCGACTGTTTGTCGAAATTTTACAAGTTTTCATCGGCAAAAGTTGAAATTAAATAAAAGCGACGATTTTCACGATTTATTCTTCGGAGACGAATTCGTCGGACTTAGTGTCGAATAAAGACATTTGTCGACCAACATACTAAAGTATAATGAACGCCGACTGTTTGTCGAAATTTTACAAGTTTTCATCGGCAAAAGTTGAAATTAAATAAAAGCGACGATTATCACGATTTATTCTTCGGAGACGAATTCGTCGGACTTAGTGTCGAATAAAGACATTTGTCGACGAACATACTAAAGTATAATGAACGCCGACTGTTTGTCGAAATTTTACAAGTTTTCATCGGCAAAAGTTGAAATTAAATAAAAGCGACGATTTCAACGATTTATCTTTCGGAGACGAATTCATCGGACTTAGTGTCGAATAAAGACATTTGTCGTCGAATATACTAAAGTATAATGAACGCCGACTGTTTGTCGAAATTTTACAAGTTTTCATCGGCAAAAGTTGAAATTAAATAAAACCGACGATTTTAACGATTTATCCTTCGGAGACGAATTCCTCGGACTTAGTGTCGAATAAAGACATTTGTCGTCGAATATACTAAAATATAATGAACGCCGACTGTTTGTCGAAATTTTACAAGTTTTCATCGGCAAAAGTTGAAATTAAATAAAACCGACGATTATCACGATTTATTCTTCGGAGACGAATTCGTCGGACTTAGTGTCGAATAAAGACATTTGTCGTCGAATATACTAAAGTATAATGAACGCCGACTGTTTGTCGAAATTTTACAAGTTTTCATCGGCAAAAGTTGAAATTAAATAAAACCGACGATTTTAACGATTTATCCTTCGGAGACGAATTCTTCGGACTTAGTGTCGAATAAAGACATTTGTCGTCGAATATACTAAAATATAATGAACGCCGACTGTTTGTCGAAATTTTACAAGTTTTCATCGGCAAAAGTTGAAATTAAATAAAACCGACGATTATCACGATTTATTCTTCGGAGACGAATTCGTCGGACTTAGTGTCGAATAAAGACATTTGTCGACGAACATACTAAAGTATAATGAACGCCGACTGTTTGTCGAAATTTTACAAGTTTTTATCGGCAAAAGTTGAAATTAAATAAAACCGACGATTATCACGATTTATTCTTCCTTGGGCCTTGGGCCGACCAATGAGAGCCCCGACGAGTGCAGACAAGTGGCGACCAATACAACGCCAAAGACTCACTTGTCGTTTGACATTTTAGTTTGGCGCCTTTGATTTTGGTTAATTCCGAATTTATTTGATTTATTCTAATTGTTTGCTATTTTATTGTTAGTTAGTTGTGAGTTTGGGGACCGTTATTGTTTCCAACTGTTTGCAACTTTGTTTGTGTTAATATAGTTGTGCGTTTGAGGTTAATTTTGTGTACAACGCCAAGATTTGTTATGGAGAGTTAAGTAAACATCTAAATCCTAAATATCAAACAAACTTTTAATGAAAGTATGTAGGCTTTCACGGTCGGTGTTATTAATTATAACGATCTTCTTCGGGATTTTGGACCGTGTTCCATGTTCTAATGTTCTAATGTTTGTTGTGTTCTAATGGAACTTCAAATGGAACACGGTCCAAAATCCCGAAGAAGATCGTTATAATTAAACTTTTAATGAATGGTATTATTATATATTTGTTTTAGCGAAAGCAAACTGGTTTGCAGTACATGCAAGAAAACATTTAGTAGTGTTTCGACGAAGAATCGACACTTGAAAACGGTGCATAATCAGAAAGTGGAAGAAAAGATGTCTCAATATATTAAGTGTCCATTATGCCCCGAAGAAAAAAAACAACCATTTGCAAATCATGACAGTTTACTACATCATTTAACTGAAGTGCACAGTGTAATTATTAAAGAATCAAAGTTAAATTTTAGGAACCTGAAAGAATTTGAAGCTTGGAGAGCCGAGGAAAATAGAGAAGTGGATTATGCCTGTTCGAGAAAAATAAAACATCCTAGTGGCGAAGACTATCTGTATTACAATTGTAATCGTGCTGATTCAAGAGGTTGAGAGTTATACAATTTTTGAAATTGACAATGTTAATAACTAATTCTAACATATTTACAGGATTTAAAAGCACTTGTACCAAAAGGGCTATGAAGGCTGGTGGCAGTATTCGAATTTCAGGAATATGCCCATCAAGAATATCTGCAAAAATATTAATAAATGGTACTTCTACCAAGTTATATTATGAAATATTAGTAATAATTAATTTTCTAAGGAATGATAAGTGTAAAATTTATTGAAACTCATGTGGGGCACGAAGATGAGTTAAGAACAAAACGTCTCCTCAAGAAAGAACAAGCAATGATAGTTGAGCAGTTAAATGCAGGTGTTTCAAATGAGAGGATACTACAGGATGCAAGAATAATCAATAGCAATAAATTGGAGAGAATAAATTTAATCAGGCGAGCAGATGTAAGATATTTAACAAGGAAATTCAACATTGATAAACAATGCAATGAAGATGATATGATTGCTACAGCATTAAAAGTGGAAGTGGAAGATAGCAAAACGATTAGTTCTGAATGAAGCACACAGGTATGTTAACACCAAAACACTTGATGAAATAATCATAATAATTATAAATTATATATTCACAGGTTATGAGAGAAGAAGTTTTAAATTATACAAATAGTGCAGACAGAGAATCATTGGAGAAACTGACAGGGATGGTTAGAACTTTGAAGAAGAATGTGAAGCAAGAAAGTGTCAACAAGCTATGCAAAAAAAGAAAAATTGAAAAGCAAACATATTACCCTAATAAAAAATAAATGGTGAGCATTTTTAACTTTTCACTTTTACAATGTTATGTGGTTTCTAACCGTCCACCGTAGTCATGGACGAAACGGCTGGGAGGATTTCATTGGAGTCACTTTTGAGTTAGCCCCCCGGGGCGCTCACTACATCCCCCCCGTAATGGGACTTTGCTTAGAACACGGTCAACATTCCTTAATAACACCATCGTTGTTCTAATTGTATTTACAGAATATTATTATTTAGCAGAATAAATATATTTTTTATAATTAATTGCAATTTGTTTCGGTCCTCCAAACTACCTTAAATTTATTTTTGGGAATTATATTATTTTTTGTTTATTTCATTACTTCACAGTTCCTTTTCCATAATTAAATTTATTATATTTAAAGTTTGTATTAGAAGAAATTGGCGCCATTATACGACTCCACCCCATTCTCATTCATTGGTCGGCCCAAGGCCGCATAGTAGTGTGATTTAACGTCTCCTCAACCTACCGACAATGGAAAATGATCAGAATAAAATATGGCGGCAGCGGAGTAGGAAGCGCTCCGGACAAGAGTAGTTTGTCTGTTTTTGTGATAAAACGAGACGTTGTTATGTAATGAAAGTGGTGTTTTTGTTAATTCGCGTGAAACAATGACCGGAACAAATCATGTGTGCAAATATAGTTTAGTGATAATCGCTACCGTGGCTTCGTTTTTGACACACACGCAAGGTAAGAACAGAATGGTTTTTAAAACGAATATTTCTCGCAAACGGTTCGATTTGCACGGATTTTGTGTATGAAAACGGGTTCGGCACAGAGAAAATGCCGTTCGGGTAAACTTTGAACGCGCGGACACCGATCGCTCGCCAAAATTCACACATTTTTGCCTTTGTTTATTTGCTAATTTGCGCTTTTTTCTGCCGTGCTTTTCAGTGGTTTACGTCGCTGCAACGCTTTTTTTCGACGTTATAATGACTGGCGACGATTTGAGCACATTAATTCGTGGTCAGAACGATTTTTCGGCGCCTATCGGTCTGGCATATCTGCACTCGTTAAAAAATAAACACAGGCTTTTATCGTTGTTGCTGTTATCGTCATTTATATTATTATTGTTGTTATCGCTATTTCGTCGCAATTATTTACTCGACTTGCATTTTCCTGCGTAAAAAAAACAAGGATCAAGTAGGCTGAGACTTTGCGCCGCTTGCTGTGTTTACGTTTTCAATTCGAACTATCTACAGAGTGGCCGAATAAAGCGGCGGCTCTGCGCCCAGCCACGTTGTTTGGCGTTTTAATTAGTCGTTACTTTGAAAAGTTAAAAATATGCGAGTAATTAGTGTGGATTTTAAATGCTAATGTTGGAATTTAAGCCGATTTATATTCCCGAAAAAGCACTAAAAGCGGACCGTTAAGCGATCCTTACTTAATTAAAAAGGAATCGTGTGAAGTAATCTGTGTATAAAAATATTGAGAGGCGGCGTAGGTCATTGAACAACTTTGATGTCCAAGAGTGTAGCAAAATTTCCACCTGAAATTAAGTTCTTTGTTAATAACCGTTTCGGGCACAAAGCATAAGATACATTTAGTGTCTTCTTCAACAAATTTCATCTCCAGATGCAGGTTGAGATGTCATGATTTGACAGCTTCATAGGTCTACACTGTAAAAAATAAAACAAAAGGTAGATTCCTTGGCCTCCCGAACCTCGGTTTTTATTTGTTCGCAGGTTTTATCACGTGCCCGGTTCGTACGCCAATATTTGTTGTTGTTATTGCGCTCATTTCTAATCGAGGCAGAAGGTGAGATAAACAGGAAAGCGAAAAATAAATATGTCGCATAATTATTACAACCCACGCTTCACGTTTGTTGCGGGCAAAAAGGCGCACAATAAGTGGCGGAATGCAAACAGGATGCAGAATGGATATTATGAAAGTAGCGTCCAATAATAAACGTCGACGTTCTACGATATTGGCGTTGTTTGTTTAATCTGGGGTAATTATTAGTTTTCGATTCGTTTCCTGCCTTTAACGAGATTGACTAATGCACAATCGATAAGTTCCTTCGGACTATTTTCGCGATTGACTAATAACTAAATCTTATCAGCGTCGAGGTCATAAAATTTCTTCGGTTGCGAAAACGCTGATTTCACATTAGTCTAATTAGATTTGTAACAAACCGTTTGTGTATGGATATTTGTTGGGATGATGTAGGCAAAATGATACAATTTTGAAACGTGTTGAAATTCGTTAAATCAACGCGCGGGATTCAACAAAATGTGATTTTTAAGCTAAAACCTGTAACAATTTAAGTGTCTTCAAGTGTTTTGTGATTGTTTATATGCTAATATAATTCTTCCTAATTTTTTTGTACTTGTATTGAGATTATTTATAACTTGTGCTTCACCGTTGCTTAGCAGTACTGTATCTTCTTAGTTCAAACAGAACTATTTCAGGCGTTTGTGTTTTTTCACAAAATAACGATTTCACATTGAAACAATTTTCGTGCGTCAGTTTGATTCATTATATTGTTTTTGAAATCGGTTTTATAAGTTATTTGTCTTCTTTATTTAGTCTGGTCCCGTTTTATACGGTTTTTTCATGTTTATGATCACCAAATATTACCTTGTCTAAAATATACATGATTTATTGAATGGTGGTTAGACACGACACAATAATATGAATTTATCCTCCATCAAAACGTGGTCTTTCACAGCTATAAAGACAAATCTCTCAATGGGTTACTACAGATTACGTCCCCTAGAGAAATATTACGTTTGAATGTAACATGGTCAGTTAAGTTTGGACAAGCACATACGTAGTTAAAGTGGCTTCATTTAGATTCCACCTTATATTTTACTACACGCATTTGGATGTGAAATGCTTACATAATTTATTCGACACTATAATCGAAAGCTAAAAGTGTATTTATCAAGAATTAGATCATTTTTCAGTGCTTATCAGTAAACTAGTGTAAGTATTAAGTAACAATATTATCGGTCACGCCACTTTAATTTTCGTTGTTTTTTAACTATTGCGCATTGAGCATCATTCGTTTTCGGAGAAAATGCAAACCACATTAACATTCGAACACTGTACTGATAGATTACCACTCTTTAATGTTATGCTTCTTTTTGCATGAAACGAATATCGATTGGCGGCGCACATTATGTAAAAATATGAAAATTTATTGTGGATTGCGTCTAGAATGGTTTCCAGTTGTTGGAGTAACATTTTCGATGGTCTCGGATGCCCAGCTGAGAGTTTCCACCCCAAAAAGCAGATGTTCAGACCCTACGGGTTTATTGAAAGCGCGTTGTTTCCAATTTTCTGTGAATTTCGTTTTGCATTATATGTAATTTATACAAACGGATTGCCTAAATACGTAGTTCGTGAGTTAGATTGATGACAGATATGAATTAGTTAATATGTAATACAACAAGATGAATCAAATAATGTTATAAATCAGAAGATAAATGGCGTTTGAATTCTATAGAGCGTTGAGAATTTTCCCATCGATTTAAAATCGTTTCAAAGGTGTTTTATTACCTTTGTCATCATTATTTAACTTCTCAAGGATGCAGCATTGCACAAATTAATGGCGAGTTTTGTGCAGTGAAAACGAAGTTATATTTTTTTCAAAAACTTTATTACAGCAAAAAAACTACTACATTAACTACGGGTCACTAGTCTCTAATTGATGCATGCAAAAACTACCGGCTTTATATATTTATTATTTATGCTGAGTTCAACATAAAAATCTGTTGAACTCGCCTCCTAGTATTATTCCATAACTCCTCCGGCCCTACTGGAGAACTACGGGAAATTTCGGAGTTCGATATTGGGAACAGCGTGTGTCTCGTTGGTTGGTTCTGGTCCGGGAGTGGTCCTTTTCCTTTGCAAACAATATAAAAACAATCATTGCCGATATTCAGATCACAATTAATATGTAAATAAAAACACTGAAAATTAATAGAAAACAAGTTGAAAGCTGAATTATGTGGTTGTTTTAAATGTTGTGTTTGCATTTCTAGACCACTATAGATGTCTTTGATGTCATCTAGATGATTGAAATGTCATGGGCTCGAACTCCAGCTGATCGGTTGGTAATTTCGGAGTCGCAAAGTCTATCATGGGCAGAGCGATGTGTTTGAACTTCGGTGCTGCGTTGACACATGTCTTGAGTTTTACTTCACAGGTGTTGTCTATTTTGAGTAGGTACATAGCTTCCGTGAAAGCTGTTTTATTCTGATTGAAACACTTGGTGGTGATGACATGATGATCCATTGGTTTTTCTCAACTTTCTTTTCTGAGTAGTTTAAGAGTCGAACTTGGCAAGATGGGTTTCTGTTGAAGTTGAAGTCATCTGAAGTTATTTCATGGCATGTGGTATCGGTGAAGGCGAAATTCTCCTCGTTGTACAGTAGGTAATTTATAAAAGGAAAAATTGTTTTGAATGACGGATCGTGAAGTATTGGAATATGGAATTTGTTTGGAATAGCTTTTTTATTTCCATAGTTTTCTCGAACAACAGTAAGTTATCTAATGTAGGTTTGAAAGAAAGTTTTACATTTTTCAGAATTTAACCAATATTTTCGATTTCGTGACATAATTCAGTAGGTTCTACAATTGAGTTGTGAAATACCTTCAATTTTGCGAAATTAATTATTGTGAGTTTGATTCTTTCAAAAATATTAATAAGTTGCAAATTACGAATAAATTAAGAGATCATTATTTCAAGTAAGAAGTAGTGATAATTAAGTTTCACCATTATGTAAATCAATTTTCGTGTATGGATTTTAATTGCGTTTGAAAGATTAATTGATTATGTGCTAGTATTTCTGTATTATTACGGAAATTTTGAATAGATCGTTGAACCAGAGTAATCTGATCTTCCATTAAAGTTTTAATTTCATTTTGATTTCTAGATAAATTTTCAATAGCTTGGTCGTATTTTATAGCATCGTTTTGGTCTAGGTTGTCGTCTTTATTTAGTGCCCAAATCATCGATTATGCCTTCTTTAATTCGTGTGTTTATCAACGGGTTTATTAAATTTTGTTTACAGAAGTCGAAACATTCGATAAATTCCTTATCGTGCACGACGGCTGTACTTTTTTTTTTCGCAGGCATCTTGTCATCGGTTTAGTTGTATTCGCGATGTGTTTTATAAACTTTCGGTAATAACCTATTAAACCGAGAAAAGATTTAAGTTCCTTTTGTGTACGGGCGATCGCAAATTTTGTAAAGGAGTCTACAATAGTCAAATAATGTTTGTTATCAAAAGTAATCATATCAGTGTAAACTATCTAGAATAGTCGTGTTGGGGTTTCCATTAAGATGAAAGGGACATAAGTTTTTTTTTTTTTTTTGAATATTTAAACTTTTGACAGTTTTCGCATGAATTTATAAAATTTGTTATCGTTGTCTTCATGTTTTTCCAATAATAATTTATTTTTAAGCGTTCAAGGGTGTCATTTATTCCCCTATGGTTCGTTTTTCCTTCGTGATAATTTTTGATTAGTAATATTTGCTTATCTTTGTCAAAAACAGAGTTTACTCTTTTTAGAAATCGGATTAGTTTTGGACCATTGATCGAAAAATGTTTTAAATATACTTTGGAAAAACTTTGAAATAATTTATCTGTATCAAAATACATGCAGTAAACGTTGGACAATGTTGTGTATTCTTTTAAAAATGTAAGAATAAAATTTTCCTTATTAATTTCTGGAATAGTGACTGTTAAACTTTTAAAATTATCGAAAGATTTGTTCTTGATATCGATTTTATGATAGCTGTTATGCAACACTAGGATTTGATTGATCTTATTATTAATTAATTTGTCACAAATTTTAATTTCATCATTTAATGTTTCTATACTTGAATGTTGTGTAGAAATTTGGTCATCAATTTCGCCTTGAATGGGGTTTGAATTTGTAGGGGGTTTAATTTGAATATCTGATATTATTTTAATCTTAGGGTTTTTGATTATTTCAGTCATTTTTGATGTTGTAGGTTGATCAAGGTTGGGATTATCGTCAGATCTAGAGTTTTCCGCTAGTTGTTTTAAGTATTGTACGACGTTTTCGTCGACATCGCCTGGATTATTAATTGTTGATTCATTTTCCAATGCATTTATCTGTATTCGCGATTGACAAGCAACGTTTGTATCATTTTTACTGTTTTTATAAATACTATTGTAATTTTTTGTATTGAAAATTATGGGGATTGTTGTTAGCGGAGTTGTAAGAATTTTGCCTTTTACGTCAATGTTAGCGTTTAGCTTTTCAAGCAGATCAACACCAATAATACCCTCGAATTTGTCACTGAATTCAAATAAATAAAACTTATGTGTTTGATTGGTATTAAACATTTTAAATATAGGAATTTCGACAACTTCGTCGTGAAAGGATGTATTATGGGCTGATTGAATGTTGAATGTCTCTTTAATTATACAATTTGGGTAAAATCTGTAAGCTAAGTCAGGATTCATTAAACTTCTAGTACTACCTGTGTCAATTAAAAATTTTGCATTTAGATCGGGGATGTAAACGTGTGGGAGATTTGATTTTAAAGCATTTATTAGAATTACGTTGAGGTCAAAACCTTTTGAAATTTTTCTGCATGGGTCAGAATAATATGATTCAGATGTCAGGTCATAGCCTTGTGTTTGTGGGTCGTATTCTGCATTGTTATTGTCTCGCATTTCCGGAAAGTTATTGGTGTAAAGTTCTTCGGGTAATTGACATTCATTTCCTTGCTCACACGCAAAGTAATCTGATGTGTTTCCTGTTCTTTCCACGGGGTTAACATTTTGGGCGTAAAGTTCAGAAAATTCAAATGTTGGTGGTGGAATATTAGGTTTAATTCTTGAATTTCCGGATGAAGTATCCATGGGTTCTGGTTTATTTTGAACTATACGGCTTTGTTTTGAACCGAATGTGGACTGCTGAGGTTGACAAAAATTTTGATTGAGTGTTGGTTGTTGAGATCGATTATCGGTGTTTTGGCGGAAATAAGAGTTGTTTTGATTCGGAAAATTATTTGGACGATTATTAAATCGTTGTTGATTGTTCATTCCAAATGTGCTTGGTCTTTG
The DNA here is from genome assembly GCA_964023215.1 of Eledona agricola. Taxonomy (NCBI): domain Eukaryota; kingdom Metazoa; phylum Arthropoda; class Insecta; order Coleoptera; family Tenebrionidae; genus Eledona; species Eledona agricola. The sequence continues at coordinate 22,650,261 of OZ026854.1, forward strand.
ATGATTTGTTACGATTGGTTGGGAAAAGTTCGGGAAATTATTTGGACGAAAATTATTCGAAGCAAAGCTGTTTGTTGTAAAATTGTTCGGGGCAAAACTGTTGTGTTCAAAATGTGTTGGAGAATAATTTGGTTTAAAATAAGTTTTTAGATTTTGATTTGTTTGGTTCGATAATATAGGTCTTTGGGGTTGTTTAAAATTTGATTGGTTTGATATAACCGTGTTCATCCGTGTAGATGAATACATGAAATTTTCTTCTTCGACAACCAAACTCATTGCTTTTTCAAGCGTATCTGGGTTTCGAAGGCGTACTATCATTTGTAATTGGCCTGTTAGACCGCGGATAAATGTTTTAAGTGCCAAATCGTTATAGCTGTCGCGCATAATTCTTTTTTCTTCTTCTGGGATCACTAACAAATTTAATTTAGAAATAATCAAACTCCTTGAATCTTGGCACCGCATTCCAAAATTATAAGGCGTTTCATTTCTAAGTGGTTGTAAAATTAGTAGGTCTTGTACGAGGCAATCGATGTTGCGTTGGTCACCAAAACTGAGGGTTAACGCGTTTTTAATTTGTTGCCAATCGGTTAATTCGGTACGGGACCCGATTAGAATGAGTGCTCTACCAGTCAATTTACCTAGAATAGCTCTCAAAATGAAAGAGTTTAATGGATTATCATTTGGTCTTGCAAAATTCACTATAAGATCATCACAACTACTTAAAAATATACTTAAAGTATGGGGATTTCCATCATACGGAATAATCGTATCGAGATAGAGTTTCAATAACTGATAATTCACGGGTGTTAGTTGATTAGCTTGAGGAGCTCGTTCGTCTGGCATTTTGTAAACGTTTTCACTAATATTTAACTTAATTAATTTTCCTGATAGTTCCTCAATAATGTTCATAAACTACTAATACGAAAATTATGGAATAAAGCTATTTTGGGATGGAAAAATGGACTTACAGATAGGTTAACTTCATTTCTTCTTAAACTAATGCCTCTAGGTCCGGTCGATTTTTGTACTTTTCCTAGGACTTCGCTGCCAAAGTTTTCGTTCTTCGATTCCGCACAGGATTTCTTCAGGTTGTGACTTTCCAATCCGATATTCACTCGAATTCGATTTTTGCACTCCCGAATGTTGATTTCAAAAAGTGTTCGATAATTCGATTAATCGTTGAAACGAAAAACTGTCCGTTCGATACGCACAATTTTCGAATTATCCTACCGACTGCGCCAGTTTTGTGCAGTGAAAACGAAGTTATATTTTTTTCAAAAACTTTATTACAGCAAAAAAACTACTACATTAACTACGGGTCACTAGTCTCTAATTGATGCATGCAAAAACTACCGGCTTTATATATTTATTATTTATGCTGAGTTCAACATAAAAATTTGTTGAACTCGCCTCCTAGTATTATTCCATAACTGGCGTTGCAATTTATACATCTCGTTCTTTTTTATTGTCTATTGTATAATACTTTTATTTACGATGAAATTTAGCTTCGCCTTGTTGAAACACGAAATATTACTCTACTCATACTTATTCCAGAAGCGCTCAAAAACCACCAGAACTAATAAATCAACCTACCCTTCTCGTCTGTGATGCTGTAAATTTGATGCCCACTTTTGGGATTTACGAAAGTGTTGAGGGTTGTGAACTTGCTTAAAATTTGCACATTTTGATGGGTTTTAATAATATAATACAATAATTTGTTCTCGTCCAATTTATTACTTTCCTAGAATATTATTACTATTTGAAGCAGATTTTATCATTGAAGAGCTATCTGCATAATAGATAAATTCAAAAGTTCTGAACGATCCATATAACTAGTTTCAGTTAATGGTTAAGTTGCTGGAGTTGTCGGATTAGGATATTAAGAGGATTGTCTAGTGGAGATTTCGGCATTTTGCAAATTTCTCCTTTATTTCTCACTCGATTTTTGTGCGGTTTTCACAGATAGCTTTCAAAAATAATCTAGAATCATGGTAACCCTTTGAAACTTCATTTATTTAAAAAAAAGTGATTTTTTTTCTAAACTAAAAGAATTATTTTCAAATTATGGGGTTACCATGATGAAGAATGTATTTTTAAACATAACCGATCAAAAATGTCTTAAGTATTGTTATTTAAAACCTTGTAATTTGCAAACTAGTAAACTTTCGATAAAGCGCTCGTAAAGTGGCGCCACGGCAAAATTGTGGCAAAAGGAGCATTACTCGATAACATCCGGCAACTCTGCAACTGAGGTACGGAGTCGATTGCGAGCGCAGCACATGAGTTACTCGACTTTACTGTTCCTGGATCTACTAGGGTTGAGTTAAACCGCTATTTTTCAATCAAGCGTCTGCTATTTCACGGTTGTTATTTTTTAATAGCAGTGATTTTAACGCGCTATTGCGATAGCGGATTAGCTTAGCTTAATTTGCAAATTGAATCGTTTTTAGCGATCACCGATGAAGTTCTAGGAGAAATAATTGTTACAATATTTTATGGAATTTCGCACTTTTATAGTTTCTCTATAGCCGCCAAGATTTCACCTATCTCTCACCTAGAATAAGAATAATACATTTCTGTGAGCTGTTAGCATGTCCTCACGCATGAATTTAACAAATTAATAAATTCCTGGTCTAACGTTTCATAAATTGAAATTATTCATAGTTTATAAGTTTTATTTTTACGATGTTTGGGTTCCGTTTCGAGGGGTTCTTCTAGAGCGACTACGTCAACGAAGAACTACTGATTATTTATATTTAATGGTATATATGTCGTAGTCTCTTAGTGAAACACGTCATTTCATGAAAAGTCTAGGCAATACATGAACTGCCGGCATATTATGTATATTCTTTATTTTACACAATCTCCCTAGTTCCAAATGTGCCAATTAACAAAATTGAAAAATAAAAATTTACTAATAACGTGACGTTTCGAATTGCATTGCAACTTTGCCTCAAAGCACTGGCATTTATTGCTCTTGCATTGCATTTTTGATGGTTGACATGCACATTACCCCTGTCCAAATAAAAGGCTTGACTGATAAATAAATACTTAGACATATTCACCAGGTCACGGTTAATAAATTTGAAATAAAATTCTTTAAAACAAGGTTCTTTTAGCATCTAATCCCATCTAGATCTTATTTTACACAATCTGCCATGCCATAATATTGAATACCGATCAGTTATTTCATGAACAGTCACCTTTTAAATCGCGGCAGATTCTGTACAGGTTAGTGAAACATAATATGCCGAGACAGGAGCGGCATTTCACGAAGAGACTAGGGAGATTGTGTAAAATAAAGAATATACATAATATGCCGGCAGTTCATGTATTGCCCAGACTTTTCATGAAATGACGTATTTCACTAAGAAACTACGACCAATATATAATCAATGCTACGACATATATATTCGCTCGTATTATAAACACTACAATATTCCATTTTTAGAACGCTGCGAATGACGATAAGAATTCGTGACGAATAACAATTTTAGAGTAAATAATACAAATATGAATTTATTGATGTCGTCAGTTCGTAATAAAAGTGTCACTCTTATTACGTGTCCGTTTGGAGACGAATTTTTTGATGGCGTCAGTACGCAGTTTCAAGAATTCGTACTTTACCCCCGGCGTTTCTAGGAATCTAGATTATTCGCTGGGATCACTTATCGGATCACCTCGGGGTGCTCGCTACATCCCCCTATCCATGTTAAATCCATATTATTATTCTGACGTCAAAAAATAAACTATTTTAAATCCATTCTTATTTTTAATCATATTATATTTTTATCAAATTTTCAAAAACGCGAATACAAAATTCAAAAAATTAACGATCTCGCGACTCCGTAGATCTGTATAGACAAAGTGTTCCCGTTTTGCAGTTTAGGCTGGTGTCACATTATCAAATTCTCGTCAAATTTCCTTCATACAAACTAGTTGTAGCAAACTGAGTTGATGACGTCATTACTACCCTATTTTCCGCGTACGGTAAAAACCCTGTCACACCATCAAATTCTGCTCGCAAAAGTATCAAACTCGTTGGACACAACAACGGTCAAACGCTTGACACGAATAGGAGGGCGTCTATTTCTCTCAAACTATTGGAAGCGGTCGGTACTTTCATTGGCTGATAAGTGAGCGCCAGTTCAAAACAATCCGTTCTTGATATTTAGGTTCTTATAATTTTCACGTTAGGGTGAAATGGGAATGAAAATTTGGAGTGGCATCGATTTGACGACATTAGTTGATTTATACAGATAGGACTATTGTACAACACGAAAAATGACTCGTACTAGAACAAATTTGCACGTCGCGATGTATTACAGCGAATTGTTGAGGAAATGGGCAAAATTCGGTCCAGAATAACTAAAATTTCAAAGGTCTAACAGACCTATTATTCTAGTTTCTTTACCAGAAAAAAAAAGTGTAATCCAAAAAGGAGGCAAACTATTTTTCATATAAGAACTTTAAAAAAAATTCGAGGTACGAGCTTATAAATTATTGAAATTACAGAAAATTTGATAGTGTGACACCAGCATATTGTAACACCAGCCTAAACGATTCTTTTATGGCTGAGATCTGTGCTGTGAGAGTGAGTCAAGTAATACAACGTTGCCGGTCCAGAATTCGTTTCATGTGCGTATGAAAGATGTGGAACGAGCGCTTGGAAGCCTATCTCTTACATTTCGGTAGGGAAAAGAAAGACAGACATAGAGCGTCTGGGTATTATTGGGTAATAAGCGCCGACAGCTTTTAGGCGGTGAAGTGTGGAGGGTACCCAGAGCTGACGAAGTCACGTGATAGACAATCCTCTTAATCGCAAAACGTAATGAATATACATAAATTTAAGACTACCAATAATATAGAAATTATAGGTTGTAACTGTAACTGTATAATTTTGATCTCAGTAGAATTAATTAAAAAGAGGGAAAATAAAACTCGTTAGAATGCTGTTTAATTTTATTCCCTTCATATCAGATTTCCCCCGTTTTCCACAACCGTTCTTTCTATTTTTGTGCTCCAAAATAACAAAGAGAATTAATGACTTATCTCGTCTGTGGAGTCTTTACTACCAATAAAATGTTCGTATAGTAGTCGCGGCGAAAGCTGACCGGCGCCCATCGAAACCGATCGTCTGAACTAAGTAGTGTTATTCGCTGTCAAAAGTACAGTGGCGTGCTGTTTCAGCAGGGGTCACAATCAGTTAAATATGTCAATAAATATATTAATATGTCCATAAAGTGTCGGATGTACGATTAAAGTATCATTTAGATCGATTTTGGGTACCCCAAAGTAGTTTAATATAAAGTCCGCGTGTGTTTTCTAGGTTATCAAAAAATGTTAACCTCTTAAAAATGTATTTATTTTTGCAAAATTATTATCGCTCTCACAGAGTGCATTTCTCTTCAATAACCAACTCCTCGGAATAAATGGCGAACTTCTATTGGTCATATTGCGTGATGTTTCATTTCAGATGCGTCGAGCACTTAGTCCAACGGCTGGCTCAGAAAGTACAATCACTTCCATCTTCACCAACAATGCAGTTAGTTTTTCGAATATAACTCATACAAAGGGTTAGGGTCCTTTCAAACGTGTGTGCCGCAAAGACTTCAATAGAACTGTCCAAATAACCAATTTAATTGATCCTCTTTACATTTCGAATGTACGATACAACTATCAATAATAGTTCTAGCACGAATGCCGGTTGGTGGTATAGGTCACCACTATACGCCACTGTTCTGGGGTGCATTGGGCGAGTGATCGCTCCCACATCTCCAACACTTTCTTGTTGTCATATCCATCTTCTCCCATATGGGAATCGTAAAATGTTTTGGCCTAGAGAACACTGAATGGACTTATTAAAAACATGAGTATTATACTTAAAATAATAGTTGTACCTGTGCCCATATCAGTTCAATTGCATTGAACTGACAATGGTACGGTGGCAAGCGGAGGACTTCGTGTCCGCGTTCTCGCAAATACTCGTCCACTACGTATCTGCTTTGCTAAATTAAGCAACTCGGCATTAAACATGTGCTGCTCAAACAGCACGTTGTGTTGGTGTAGCCACTCTTGTATTTGGCACTTGTTTCACACCGCAATTGGATTCCGTTCGACTACAATGCTGTGATAGGACGCATTGTCCATTACAATAATCGAGGGCTCTTCTAGATTGGGAACTAATTGCTCTATTATCCACTTCATGAACAGTTCGGCATTCATGTCGCCGTAGTAATCCGCGAGCTTCGATTTTGTGCCAAATATAAGCGAGGCGTTGGACACGAAACCGTCCTCCGTGCCATCACACATCACAAATGCTTTTTGGGCGTCGTTTAAGCGTCTGCAAGGCATTTTGAATCAATTTACGCTAAAAATAGACGTGAATTAATAAATAGAAGATCGTATAGTTATTGACACTTACTGTTTGTTATAAATTCGAAAACGTTAATGTTTGGGAGGTTATAATTTTGACAGAGAGTTCGCACGCCAATGATGCACGACAGCGCTGCAACACAGACGAGAGATAGGACGCGCACAATAGCCCCGTCTTCGTCGAGCGCGTTCAAATTAGAGTAAGAGCGAACGGTACAAATGGCGTAGATTGTTCGGCGCACCGTCGACAAACGTTTCAATGAGGTTTGAAGCTGCACTACATGTGCAAAGAAGATGGCAATACAGCGTGCATGTCTGTGATATGTTCAGGAAGGAATTGGCGCCGGTCAGCTTTCGCCGTTTCTACTATAGTAATGGACTAATGAATTTGGCAGCCGCGACAAAAATTGCACACCAACTCCATAAGCTTTTTACAACTTTTTAAAGAGTTTTCAAGTCAGAGTTTTGGGCCTAAATTAAGCAGACAAGCCGCTTCACTTTATTCACGTTAGAAGGGAAAAATGAAGTAAGTCAAACCTAGGGAAAAGTACAACGATCCGTTTCAATAAGCTTGCTTCCATTTCGCCCAATTTTGTGTGTTACAACTGCATTTTTATGCTCTTTGTAGCTGTGAAAGCTTTTTTATTATTCTTACAAAGAGCCGAGAGTTTGTGTTAATTGTGTTTTATTGAAGCACCCAAACACAATCTAGTCACTAGAAGCAAGTTGAAACCTAGAATTCCAATTTCCGGTAGTTAAATAAAACTTGGCCGTTCGCTCACACACCAATCTTCATTCACTCGATTTAATTAATATCGTTCGTCGGCCTGTTTACTCAATGAAATTGGTAGAAAAGTTGTCGTGGCAGAGACGGTGCCGAGCAAGTCGTGTTTTCTTGCTGTGTCTGTTTTTTATTTACAACACGAATAAAGTCAGTGGGGTTTATTGATTGATTGATGGATAGTGGCAACCTCCGACACCGAATCTGTGCCCGATGCAGAATCCCGCCGCGTTCGTGAGCGAGATTTATATTCCGGACGACAGAACGACTCCGAGAAGCTTCCCGCAATGGAGCGAATTTTTTATTTCGGCACCGGAAACGTGTTCCGGCGAACTAAATCTAATAACGCGGATATATATAAAAAAACGGATCAATCCGACGACACGTTTCGACGTTTTGAATATATAACGAAAGAGCCGTCTCATCGATCCCGGTTCTACCTCGTAAAAATAACAACCCCACGTAGGCTAAACGTTATAAACGTTCGACGACGAATGCGGGAGCGGGTTTGAAACATTGTGATGGTAATCTCGAAAGACGGCAGTGTTAAGTCTGGGTGTTATTATTTTTTTATTTAAATGTAATGGGCAGGGAAGAGAGCGTTTTGGCGTAGCACATAAATCAACTCCGCCATCCTACCATGAGCGAAGAATTCAAACGTAAATTGCATAAATTTCTTGGTCGTCCATCCGGACAATTGGATGCTGGACTTTAACTAATGTATTGCCGCTGTATGTGGGCAGAATCTTGTTGTTTACAATTTGAATAATTTGCCGGACCGCAGAGAGCAAGCGACGTATCCGTTCCGACTAATAAAGTGGGCAAAACTAAATATGGAGCGCTTTAAATCGCTGAAACTGTTTTATTAACGCTTCAAACCAGGAACGGATTTCGTTCATGCATCTGGCTTACCGAGGGATTGATAAAGCTATTGTTCACTATCGACAATAAATCTTTAGATTTGCTCCATCACTTGTGACGACAGTAAGTCTGTAGATGTGCTCCATCAAATCAAATCTCTGGACACTATATGTGATTCGAGGATTATTGAATATGAATAATGACAGCGATACGTGGGACATGATTCGTATTTACATTTAGTACAAATTTAACCACGGATTTCTTAAAAGCTAGTTTCATTGAAGGGAGATTTCAGCAGACCGATGTTAGAAATTCGAAGGGATTTCAGGGGAGTACAATTGCAGCTCTCGGTTCCCCTTCCAAACCAAGCACAATATTATTGTTAGTAATAAGAGTGGTCCTCAGGTTTACAATTTTATTGGACCCAGATGCAGTTGGGCCTTTCATTTCTAGAGGGGCTAATATACTTTCACTTGGTTCTTCTTTGTCTAAAATAGACATTTGGAATCCAAGCTTTCAGCAGAACGAACTATCTCAATATTATTATATTATTATTGTGCCCCGCTCGCGATCGCTAGCCGGCTGATCCTGATATCATTTTAAAAACAATTGTACAGAAAATCACAATTTATTACTTATAAAAACTAGTAAAAATTATAACAAGGGTATGACAAAATATTTTTGTATTTCTCATTGTAAATCTTTATTTCTATTCAATCGTCTATGAGTTATTTCTGGAAAAAAATGAGTAGAATTTTTGCAGTTTGGGTAGGTTTTTACAATTTTTTTACATTTGAAATTTTTGTCTTTTTATTATTATTCCAGAGTTCCTGTCTTTTTGAACTCTCTGGATAACAAAAGTCCGTTTGATATACACACACACAAAAAACAACAACTTTTATTAGGACTTCAAATTGTCCCTGAATTTGATAATAATAGTCATGGTTATTTCAATGCGACTATGTTATTCTGAACTTGTGCTTTTACCAATCAATGTTGCTTCGAGAACTATAGTCTTTTTTGCAACAAAAGGACATTTTACTATCTTACCTCAATGATCCCATCATTATCTACTGGGGCACCTAGAGAAGCCTCTAAATATGACGGATGTACAAAAACTCACATTTAGAAATTGACTTTTGAGTCACCACGTATATGTTCCAGAGCAGGTAATTGATGATGATGTTTACCCCATTTTGTTGAAAAGGTCGAAGCATTTTTATACAAATAACAGCTTTTGCTCGAGGGGTTTTATTTCTCATATCTTGAAAACAGGACTAAAATTGCTCGTTCCTCGATTGTTCTCTCTAATTCATTAATTCTTTTCCAGCATTTTTCAATTCATCCAGACATTCGTTTCCTTATAATTTATATGTTTCAGGCAGGCATACATTATATCTTAATATCTACTTCTGCTTTTCCATAATTTCTATCAGATGTAGTAGAATGCTTGTTAGTTTTCTGATTCCGTTCTAATTTTAGTTTTCTATAACGTCATATTCTTGTTGTGCGTTTTTCGTACATGAATATGCCAACACATTCGTAAAACCGACTCTACATGCCATTTAAAAAAAATTAAAATTGTGAAGTTTCGTTTTGGGCGTTTTTATTGATCAGTGTAACTACTTAGAATGTGATTTAATTATTGTTGATACCAGCAAAAGATTCTACAAACTTTCGATTATCGTCTGCAAAAAACAGTTTGCGTTTTTTCCGTATGGTTACTGAGAAATCATTTTATTTATAGACATCGTAAATGCAAAACTTGGTAAAATAATTAGCATAAATCTAGAACTGTGACAAATAGACAGAGACAGCATAGGTGCACTGCACTCAGATAGAAAAGGGGGCCTCGAAAATTGAATAAAAACTGGAGTTTTCCGTTTAAAATAACAAAGATGGCGTCGATTTGCGGTATAAGCGAAAATGCCGCCATATTGAAAATAATTTATTTCGATACAGAATGGTTAATTTCGGCCCTGTTCCAAATTTCAAGTTTATAACTCTATAGCAAATTGAAATTTTTCTGAAGACCCCTATAAAAAAACAGCCTGTATGTAATGCAAAACAAATTGATTTGATTTATGTACGATTTATTAATTTCTGAGATTCACATAACATGTTTTTATGCATTACGTGGTTTTTTGTATATGAGTGATACAAATTAATCTTATTTGTATTAGTTAATTCAGAGTTTATTATTAACGCGGTTTCTCCATATAACGCGGTAAAAATTAATCGCGTAATAGGAGGGTTGACTGTAATTGCAACAATTTACGTCGGTCCGAGCCAACAGTAAATAAAAGCTGATAATAAAGCAGATAATAAAAATTTTGTGGTGAATATGGACAGAGACCACCGGTAGTACCATTTAGCTGACGGCCGAACTTCTAAGAAATTTGTCTTGACATTCAGTTTTCTTATGCATTTTACTCAATAATGTAATTTCCTAGAGAAGTGTGAATTTTAATCTGTATTGCGAAAGCATGTCTTTATGGCGGTACAGGTCCAAATTTTTAGATTTCTTATCCGTTGCTGAGTTATTTCATGTTGAAAATGTCGTAATTTCAAGCAAGTTTCGTATTTTTTATAAAGTTTTTCTTAAAGAGCTTTGGAAAAAGGAGCCTGTGCCGCCCTAGAATCATAGTTCCTTTATACACAGAAAAAAAATTGAGTTGATCTCTTTAAATAATAGAAATTTACCTACGAGAAAACGTAATTTTTAACATGGATTTGAATGCCGAAATCTCCCCAATCGTTACTCCATTGTCACAGTTGATTGTCGTATCAGTTGAGACTATCACCTGGTGATGGGTTGAAGATGGGTGCGAATTAACCTCCAGACTGAACTCGCTCAAACCTAATTACCCCACAAAGATTTCAGTCGAAAGCGAATTAAGCGCCGGAGCAACGACGCTAAAAGGTGACGAAAGTGAATTAGTTTGTCCAGGTCCGGCTCGAGCAGTGTTCAGCGTCCTCCGCACGGCGTCGTCGTCTATTTCTGTCTGAAAAGTGGACTTATTTCACTTAGACTAAATTTACGGCGTTATCTGGTGGCAAGTGCGGCTAAACGCGGCGGCCCGGCTGCTATTTTAACCGCGCACAAATCATCTTTGTCGTAAATTTCAAAAGGCGAAAAACTCGAAAGCACTCGATAATTTATTCCCGTTGTCGGTAATGATTTATGTCTGCTGGAGCACCGCGTGTACGCGGTAGACAAAGGGCGGGCTTTTGTGCGCCACGACGAGTGGTCTTTTTTAAGCTCGGGAACTAATATCACAGTAGAGAAGGAATCAGTAGGTTCACTCTCCGATTTTTGTGTTCCAAGGCCAGTTCCACTCCTGGCCTCATGCGCCGTAGATTTTGGCTCATAACCGCATATAACTTCAAATCGTGTTTGATCACATTGTGGTATTAACTCGTCCTATTGGTCAACTGGCAACTCCAGGCCACATGCGCAAAACCGATTTGGAACACGAACATCAAAGGTGCCGACGCGGAGTGAACCTACTGATTCCTTCTCTACTGTGCTAATATGAAGCGGGGAAAAAAAGGAATGGGTGAACGTGCCTGGGAAAATTTAAGCGAGTTTGTGATTGAAGTGGAACCGGGGGCGGCTTCAGTTCGAAACAATCGTAATTTGGCAAGTTAGAAAAGCCACTGTTTTCGAAAACATGGACTCTTGTTAATGGAAACAGCAATTTAAAGTTGGCGCCCGAACAAATTTGAAAACTTTATCCCATAGCGAAGTTGATCGGTTGAGTTCTTGAAACTATAAAAGTGAATAATTTAGGACGTCCACCCTACTAGTCATTAAATATGAATGTGGGATATGATGCCACATATTTTATTTGAGCTTTTTTGTTGTGGGAAGTTGAAAAAACAACTAATTTAGTGGATATATTTCCCGGGTATATGTATAGATCGTGTTCCAATTTATTTATTTCTAACTAATTTAGCCCGATTGCCAAATTATAAATTTTAGAAGTTTCCAAGTTACAATGACTAATGTTTTGAATTACAGTTACTATCTTAAAGAATTTGCTAGGAAAGCCCAAATTTTGAAAGAAAATGAAATTACAGCATAACTTCGATAATCCGGACACACGTTACATCGGACACGTTTCGGATACTTTGCAATTTTAACCCTCTTAATCTGAATAAATCCTTACAAGGTTAAAAATAGCAACTTTACAAGGGTACAACTAAAGATTCGGTGACTAAACTGTATTGTTTGATTGGTTTAAACAACGTGAAAAAGATTTAAAAAGAAGTTAATATGCCACAGAAGTCGTTCTCGTTAGTAAATAATCTCATCCTCCAGAAAATGATATAAATCTAATTAAGCCAAAACATGAACGTTTGTTACGGAAAAGATTGGTTAAACTACGTAATATCACATGAAGATGACAATATTGTGCAACTTTTGAAAATATTCAATTTAAAGAATGCCGCTCTTCATTTAGTCTTGAAATCAATCACGTTATAAACATATGCAGAAGTTAGCTCCAGTTATGGCCAAGTGTCTGAAGACCAAGACAACGAAGACCTTATTCATTTAGCTGAAATTAAACGAAAATTTTTAGCTCTATTAGTAGCAGACCTGAACGAAATAAAATCACTATATTGGTATTATTTTTCAAAGGATTTTACTTGTCGGTATGCCAATTCTCCCTTAATACCTGATCAAAAGCAATGATGAGCCATCATTTTAAAGATTACCTTCACCGCTTGATGCGAAAAATAAACAAACAACTTTGAAAATGGTTAAAATCCGTATTGCGCCATCTCTCTGTTTAATTAAAAACCTGATCCAGGTCACAAATAAAATAATGGACACTCAGTGAACATGAAAATGTAAAATGTAGACTTAACGGATGAACTTAGGAAACGGCTAAACATTTTGTTGTCCAAATCAAACGAAAACAAAAATTATGAGGAATTAGTAATATTTTTTTGACCCAAGTAGTCGAAAATGTATATACATCGCTAACTCGTAATAATCTAATTCCATAGTCCAGATTATCAAAGTATTCCCTCTGATTAAAAAATCTCCCAATCCCGGTGATGAACCAAACTTATAAAATGTTGTGCTTTACAGGTTTCATTTGCTTGCGACCCAATTTCTATGCACCCCAGTTTGTATAATTTCATAAACTTTATAACTTCTTTTACAATGTTTCGGGGTTTCGGAGATGATATGTAAAAATTATTGATATTCATGTGCACCCGTAGGGAAAATTAAGTCGGGAATCGCACATAACATGTTATATGACTCGTAAAAGAGCTGTTTTCGAGCTTTTCCACATTTAACGATGTCTTTATTCCACATTTTTATTTCTGCGAAATATTGTTCCTACTTTTCTTGAAACTTGTGGCTGCATTAAGAAGATTACGATGAACGGTATAATATGTATGACTGCTTTCTATGCCTGAATTTGAGGATCTGTTGGCCAATATCTTTGGGGTTGGAGTAGGAAGTTTTTTTAGAAACTTTAATCTCTATTTATATCAAATTATTAAAGAAGAGTGTCAAGTTTCGTTGAAATATATCGATTACTTGGTGATGCATTTTAATCATTTTATACATATCACTAGCTGAATGTACCCGGCGTTGCCCGGACATAGATGAAATAAACGCAGTGTTGACAAAAGTGGTGAATTGGTGATGTAGACTAATCGACATTATAATACAATTAAACAGGAATGCTCTACTTTTCCAATCACAAAATAAACAAATTTGCTGAAATTAACCTGCATTGCCAGGACCGGGTACTTCAATATGATTTGGAAAATGACGATAATTTCGTTTCTGGGTGCAAGCTCCTTTGTTGACAGAGTTGACAGAGAAGCTGAAATATATAAATACATAATTTCACACCATAAAAACGATGTATTTGGTGTAGTTTCGGATGATAAGGGTTTTTTTGGGGATTGTTTTGAATGGTTATTGATGGTAGGCGGGGTTTAGCTTTGGCGGATTAAACTAAACTTTTGGTAATTTTAATGTGATTGGGTTTAGTTTGGCTTGGTAAGAAGTGGTTGGGGTGATATAGCGGAAGTGGAAGTAATTTATGCGAGTTTAGCGTAGTTTGCTTGGAATTCGTAATTTTTTTTCATTTTAGGTTGATCTGGGGTAGTTTTGAATGGCAAGTGTATGATTTTTGAGGGTAGTTTGGAATGGTACATTATGTTTAGGGGTGTTTAACGTATTCAGGTAAAATATACAGAAAATTTGGTAATTATAAAATGAACAATTATAGTGCGAACCTCTTGAGCTCTGTTTTCGGTAATAAAATGCATTAGGAAAGATAGTAAAAAAGACTATTTCCATCACTTTTCAGGGGAATTATACGTGGTGGTATTTGTACCCCGCTTACTATTCCTCCATCTTAGTTATAAATAATGAAGAACAATAATGAACACAATGTACATAAAATAAATAGTGTAAATCGTGTATAAGCACACATTACTTATGATGTCAGTGAAATCCGGTAAAACTGCAAATTTCGGATTTTGGCCGGAGCAGGTTTGGTGAAGATCAAATACACCACTATCATTAAATGAACGTAAAAATTAGCGTACGGTATATAAGTGGAGTCCGGTACGACGATGGTAATTTTTCGAAAATCGATTGGGGAGATATTTACTTAACGTCAAGAACAAATCGGGAATATAATATTAAAAAAATTTATTTAATAGCGATAGAACTTCGAATACTGATGCGTCGCCTCGACCTTGGCGACGTTGAGTACCAGCGTTTCAGACGCTGAAGCAGCAATTTTAACAATTATATTAGGTGCACGTGCCTAGTGCGTATTAAAAGAATTTGGATTACCAAATAATACTCGCGCAGGTGTACTCGTATGGCCCGTCATAATTTGCACAAAATGAATCAACATACTAAAGTAAATAAATATTTTGACGGGAATGTGGTGGATGTAAAAATCTTATTCGGCCTCTCCGACAAACTAACACTTGTTTACATTAACATGCATGCCTTCATGGACCTGTGACGAATTACAAACAAATATCTAAATTTCAAGTGTTCCATTTGATTTCGTTTCTGGATCCAAGCGGTTTTTTTCACTCTTGTTAGTCTGAACTTATTACACAGTGATATTTTCACATCCAGGTGCCCTAAATTTATTTTGCCGCTGATTTCAAAAATTTTCCTGGAAGGAAAGTAGTCAGCAGTGGGGCTCGTCAGAGGCGGCAGGGTTGGCAGTGCCACTCCAAGTATAAATTTACTATCGAACACAAAATTAGTTCTGTAATTCAGTTGCAGAATTATGAATTTTTCAGATATTTTCATGAAAATCTAGCGCTTACACCGCCACTGGTATGAATTTCAGTGATATCTGGTACATACAACGGTGAAAATTTCGGGGCAAATTTGGTGAAAAACAAATACACCACTATCATTAACTAAACGTAAAAATTAGCGTACAAATATAAGTGGAGTCCGGTCCTCCGATGCTGATAATTTTTCGAAAATTGATTGGGGGCAGATTTGGTTAACGCGAGGATCAAATGTTAAATTACCCAAGTAGCATCAAAGTAAGAAAAACTTATGCCGCCACTTTGACTAAGTGGCTGCCACATGATTACCACTAAATCTACAACTTTACAGTAAGAATAACTTTCCTTTATACAAAAATAGTGGCAAAAACGTGAATTTCACTGTTATTAATCACTACATAGTGGATCACTTTGTAGTGGAACTTAAGGTGTTTGTAACGTTCTGGTTACTATCTGAAACCACCTTAAAGTGTTTATAACTTTATGGTGAAAAATGACAGTGGCGGTAACCATATCAAGCCACTAAAATATAACTTAGAAGTGGCGACAGATTTAAAGTGGTAATTACAGTGTCGTCCACGTTTTGGCCACCTCTATAAAACCTTTAAAGTGGCAGACATTTTTAGTGGCAACTAATGATTTGTGGCCACGTTTATGCCACTATTGCGCCACGTATAGAAGTGATTTTCACTTTAAATACGTAAAAACCACTTTAAAGTTATATTCTAAAAGGTAGCCATATTTAAGAACTGTAGTAATGCCGCCATTATCACAAAAGTTGAGCAGACCATTCAAAAAATTATAATTTCTTCACAGTAGTACATTATTATTGTGTAATTATTGGTTTTTGGTTTTAGCTGACCAAGGATAATTAATTAATAAATTGTTTGTGGCATTTGGAGATAAATATTTTGAAAATTGCGATCCAAAGTTTTTTGTTAATTTGTTTAAATAATCAGATATTGCGAAGGGGATGCTGATATTTCGAAGTGCAACACCTATTTTTGACGGTAAACTTGATATCGTTCTGAGTTTATACCATCTAGGGTGCTGCCTTAAGTTAATAATACTTGCCTATTTATTTGCAAGTGTCAGAAAATAAACGAAAATCTCAGTAATTTAACTGTTTAATAACAAAAATATTATAATATTCAGAGTAACAGAGAAACGCGTCTGTATCGTTCGGAGTCAAAAAGTATAATGCCCTCTTAAATCCATATTTAGGCTGGTATTGTTGATATTTAGGTCATATACATGTCGCCATCACTTATGTTCGAATCCCACCGTGACGACGTATTTAGTGCAGGCACCCTAACTATTCATAAATCCTATTTAGGGCATGGATCACGGTCAGAAACCGTTTTACACGCTGACACGGCCATCCTGACCTTGCGGAGCTAACTACCAGCCTCTTGATCTGTGGCTAAAACAAAACAAAAACGCAGAACACGAAAATTTACCTTTTCGGAATCATACCGCATTGTTTAAAGTTGATATACGAGTAGTATCCAAATTTACTACTTTCCTGTGACATCATTAATATGGTTGTTGGAATAATATTGCCTTGTATTCCAACATAACTTGTCAAGCTTCAATTATACCATGTTTGTAGTAAAGAACATCTCCATAACAATTATATTTTTCAGAATGTTTCCAATGGGACGATAATTATAGTTGAATGTCATTAAAGTTGTAATCGTTGTATATCAGCGGGTTTATATCTCTCATCTGCACGTGTCTTGCAAGCTCAGAGGTACATCTACGTGTACGTGTCTTACAAGCTCAGAGGTACAGGCTCACCTAGTCATGTTAGTCACTGCACGTGTCTTGCAAGCTCAGAGGTACATCTACGTATACGTGTCTTACAAGCTCAGAGGTACAGCCTCACCTTGTCATGTCAGTCACTGCACGTGTCTTGCAAGCTCAGAGGTACATCTACGTGTACGTGCCTTACAAGCTCAGAGGTACAGGCTCACCTAGTCATGTCACTGCACATGTCTTGTAAGCTCAGAGGTACATCTACGTGTACGTGTCTTACAAGCTCAGAGGTACAGCCTCACCTTGTCATGTCAGTCACTGCACGTGTCTTGCAAGCTCACAGGTACATCTACGTGTACGTGTCTTACAAGCTCAGAGGTACAGGCTCACCTAGTCATGTTAGTCACTGCACGTGTCTTGCAAGCTCAGAGGTACATCTACGTATACGTGTCTTACAAGCTCAGAGGTACAGCCTCACCTTGTCATGTCAGTCACTGCACGTGTCTTGCAAGCTCAGAGGTACATCTACGTGTACGTGTCTTACAAGCTCAGAGGTACAGCCTCACCTTGTCATGTCAGTCACTGCACGTGTCTTGCAAGCTCAGAGGTACATCTACGTGTACGTGTCTTACAAGCTCAGAGGTACAAACAAATCATAAATATCAGTACATTGTCCATCAACAGTATGCGTCTTTTTATGTATACGTATGTATAAGGTACCACCAATCAAAATCAAATAGCTCATCAATAATATTACACAGCAACAACAACATTGCACAGGTACCACCAATAAAAGTCAAATAGAGCTCATCAATAACAACACACAACAACAACAACAACATTGTATAGGTACCAACAGTAAAAATCAAGTAGAGCTCATCAATAACATCACACAACAACAATAACAATGTATAGATACCACCAATAAAAATCAAGTAGAGCTCATCAATACCATCACACAACAACAATAACAATGTATAGGTACCACCAATAAAAATCAAGTAGAGCTCATCAATAACATCACACAACAACAATAACAATGTATAGGTACCACCAATAAAAATCAAGTACAGCTCATCAATAACATCACACAACAACAATAACAATGTATAGGTACCACCAATAAAAATCAAGTAGAGCTCATCAATAACATCACACAACAACAATAACAATGTATAGATACCACCAATAAAAATCAAGTAGAGCTCATCAATAACATCACACAACAACAATAACAATGTATAGGTACCACCAATAAAAATCAAGTAGGGCTCATCAATAATATCATACCTAATCAATAACTCGTCAGATACATGTGGTGACTGCTGTAATAAATGTAACAAAATACCAGGTATGCCATTTGATCTGCCATCCGGCCTAACCTGTGAATGTGGGGGTCAAGTAAAATAAACCCAATTCATATATCAGTAACAACTCTAATAATAGAAATAGCCATAACACAAAAATAAAAGGAATATAAGTATTATATATAAGTATGACTCACATTTCTCCTAGAGAACAGCAACATCATCAACATCATTAGCCACATTATCATACCATCTGATGACTCCTGTGTTGCCTATTGTTCCTCTAACCAGTTGACGATCAAGTCCTCTTTACTCATAAACTGATTGATTAATAAAAAAAATACACGACTATGCATAATAACATATCAAACTTTTAACCTAGAATTGATAGTCCAAAATCATATATCTTTAAAGTAACTTCATTTATCAGGACTGGAGGAGCTACATCATCGATCAGGTGTTTACTAGTGACGCCAAAGTCTCTCTCTTCTAGTTTATTCTTCTAAGAAGCCAGAGTACTAGTCGCGATACCGTTCATAGTACTTTGGTCAATAATGTTCAGCACACTTCACACATTGGCAAGCTATATTCGCAGTTTTATTTGTTAATTTACATGAGGATCGAAGGTTTCCCATAATTTAATATACTCGGCGGCATAGACCCCGCAATATGGTAATTGATTACGACGGTGCCCTGGAATGTCTTTTACTTCGTACCTATCGTGCTCAAGAACTTTCGTAATCACGAATGGACCATGATCAAATTTACCTCATCTCGATCGCTAAGTTATAGGTCCATTTTTCGTATCGCTGCCAATTTTTCGTAAACGTACTCAAAAAGACCTTGCCAAATCTGTGACTTTACACCTAGCATATCCGTCATTAAGATGTGCAAATCGCGTACCGGTGGAAAAGTCTCTAATAAAAGTATTTTCCAAGCATTCCATGTTGCCGGTAACTCGGTTAAACTGTCGTACCATACGCGTGCCGAACCGGAAAATGTATTAATCGCCAGGTGACTAACAAATTAATTGGACCACTTATAAATACGGAAATTTTCGTCAAGTTTTCGTAGCCAAACGCCAACATTGTCTTTTACCGGATCGAATTGTCCAATATCACTATCGCGTACGTTCATACCCGTACCCGTAGTTCTCGGGCTGGTTAATTCGAG
Organism: Eledona agricola; assembly: GCA_964023215.1. NCBI lineage: Eukaryota > Metazoa > Arthropoda > Insecta > Coleoptera > Tenebrionidae > Eledona > Eledona agricola. The sequence continues at coordinate 22,669,818 of OZ026854.1, forward strand.
CAATTTCGCCACAAGTAAGTTATTAAGGTCCAGGGTGCTCACATTACCTTGTGGTGGGTGCTCAGGTGTTCTATCTACCTCTTTGTCGACTACGTGAACGACTATCGTGGTGTTGGCGTTGGTAGGAATAATTATCGCTACGATCGTGGTCTCGGTGCTCGGAACGACGCCTACTACGACGCTCTGTACGACGCTCATCTCCACGTGATGAACTCATGGTACGGATTTTGCCACACACAAACACACACAAAATACAAAACCAGTGGGCACAAGTACACTAATCCCACTTCTGATGTCAGAAAATAAACGAAAATCTCAGTAATTTAACTGTTTAATAACAAAAATATTATAATATTCAGAGTAACAGAGAAACGCGTCTGTATCGTTCGGAGTCAAAAAGTATAATGCCCTCTTAAATCCATATTTAGGCTGGTATTGTTGATATTTAGGTCATATACATGTCGCCATCACTATGTTCGTATCCCACCGTGACGACGTATTTAGTGCAGGCACCCTAACTATTCATAAATCCTATTTAGGGCATGGATCACGGTCAGAAACCGTTTTACACGCTGACACAAGTAAGAATATCTTTATGGTGACTTAGTAAGAATGCAGTTTCGAGTCAATGAAAACGTAGAAAGGAGATGCATATATTATTTGTTAAGAGAAATAAGTTGAAGGAGAGAGACCGAGCGATGTAGAAGAAACAAAATCAATCTTAGTGGCTTTTAGGTGGCTGCCACTTGGCGCCCACCTTTTTGCCACGTGGTGGTCAAGTGGCTGGAACGTAACTGTATAGGGGCTACCACGTGGCAGCCACGCAAAAAATGTTCCCCATTTTAGTGGTAGCCACGGAATAGAACCGTTCTTATTACGTGGCAACCACTAGTGATAAAAACTTTAAAGTGGTAACGGTAGTGGCTGTTACGTGGCGCCCACTAAAAATGCTACTTGGGTAAAATACTTTATTTGATAGCGGTAGACCTTCGAACACTGATGCGTCGTCTCATCGAATTTGGCGACTTTGCGAACAGTTTCCGACGCTGGAGCAGCAATTTTCACAATTGTAGTTGTGTTAAAATTAAACACCGCGATCGAGTACTGCTCCACACGCTGAACCAGCAATTCTCGAATTCTAAGAAACGATAAGAAAGGCTTATCCAATGCTTGGAATGTGCGAATTTCTGCATAGATATTGAATAAAACCAAATCGAGCATCGCCTTTTCACGTTTGTGACCTTGCCCTTGACGTGGCAGGCTCAAGCTGCTTCAATAATGTAAAAATCTTATTCGGCATCTCCAATAAACTCACATTTGTTTACATTAACACGCATTCCTTCATGGACTTGTGACGAATTACAAACAAATATTGCAACTTCAAGTGTTCCATTTAATTTCGTTTCTGGGTGCAAGCTTCTTTCTTTTCACTCTAGTCAGTCTGAACTTATTACACAGAGTTATATTTTCAAATCCAGGCGCCCTAAAGAATTTTGTCGTTGTTTTCAAAAGTTTCAAGAGAAGGAGAGTTGACATAGAAGCTAAATTATTCCAAATTATTCCCATTTAGTTCTCTGACAACGTTAAATTCAATGTTGAAATATATAAATACAAAATTTTACACCATAAAAACGTAGTAAAAAAGTATTTAGGAATTATGTATAAAAAAAGTCGAAGTTATTCTTCGCTCTTGAGCTCTATTTCCGGTATTAAAAATGCAATAGGAAAGATAGTAAGAAAGACTATTTCCATCACTTTTCACGGGAATTATACGTGGTGGTATTTGTTCTCCGCTTACTATTAGATTTTCAAACTGCTCCATCTTATAAATAATGCAGAACAATAATGAACGCAATGTACGTAAAATAAATAGTGTAAATAAATCGTTTATAAGCATACAATAGTTAAGCGTATGATGTCAGTGAAAATTTCGGATTTCGGCCGGAGCAGGTTTGGTGAAGAACAAATACACCACTATCATTAACTGAACGTAAAAATTAGCGTACGAAAATAAGTGAAGTCCGGTCCGACGCTGGAAATTTTTCGAAAATCGATTGGGGAGAGTTTTGGTTAACGGCAAGAACAAATCGGGAATAGTATATTAAAATAATTTATTTAATAGCGATAGAACTTCGAATACCGATGCGTCGCCTCGACCTTGGCGACGTTGATACCAGCGTTCCAGACGCTGAAGTAGCAATTTTATCAATTATATTAGGTGCACGTGCCTAGTGCGTATTAAAACAATTTGGATAACAAAAGAGATTAATTTGTATGTACCAAATAATACTCGCACTGGTGTACTCGTATGGCCCGTCATAATTTTCACGAAATGAATTTAAAAAATTAACATTCTAAAGTAAATAAATATTTTGACGGGAATGTTAAAAATCTTATTCGGTCTCTCCAACAAACTAACACTTGTTTACATTAACATGCATTCCTTCATGGACCTGTGACGAATTACAAACAAATATCGAAATTTCAAGTGTTCCATGTCAGTCTGAACTTATTACACAGTGATATTTTCACATTCAGGCGCCCTAAATTATTTTGCCGTTGATTTATAAAGTTTCCCTGGAAGGAGAGTAGTCAGCAGGTGCCTCGTCAGGGGTGGCAGGGTTGGCAGTGCCACTCCAAGTATAAATTTACTATCGAACACAAAAATAGTTCTGTAATTCAACTGCAGAATTTCGAATTTTTTAGATTTTTTTACGAAAATCTAGCGCTTACACCGCCTTTATACCTCTTTAAAGTTAAAAACCATTGAGCTATTTATACAAATGCACGCATGTTGAAAAGGTAGGGCTTGCCCCGTCAGCGTGTTGAAATTCAGAAATACCTTTATGTTTGCATCTCAACTGGAACAAATATTTATTGGAAGGTGGAAGAGAATCAAAATAGCTATCAGCATATTTAATATTCAGAATAACGTCTATTAGTCGAAACAATATATTTTATGTGCAGATATTTATTAATATTTTATGATTTAATACGATAAGGAATTTATAAATGACAACCAAATAGAAGATTTTGATTGAAAATGATTATATCGGAGTACTTTTTATCTACAAGAATTTTTGTTTTCGATTGAGCTTTAAATCAACTGGGAACACTCAGTACAGCCAAGGCAGGTCTCACAGCCGCGGCCCGTATCTTATCTTCATTGAGAGAGAGAGACAATCTTGGGAGCATCATAGGTCAAGTCGTTACGAAACAGCCGCGTCGCAGCAATACCCACCGGATTTTTCCGAATTTTACGCGCCACTTAACGAGTTGTTTACAGCCGCCAAATAAAGAAGCGTCTGTATTGCATGGGAGCATAGGGCAGGATGTAAATTTTGGGTGCTTTATTTTCAGGTCATGTGCTGGAGTTCAGCGTTGAGCCGACGGACACCGTCGTCGAAGCCGGTCAATCGGCGGTGCTCGATTGCGTCGTTAAGGCTTCGCATCCCAGCAGCGTGCTGATCCAATGGCTGGATCAAGACCGTCAAAAGCTCACCTATTTCGGCGATCCTTATAGGTATGGGTGTTTAAACTTACGCGACGAATTTAATGAAAACCGGCTGGAAATCTCCGATTTCTTGCAGGTCTCAGCTTACGAACGGCTCCCTGTATATAAATAGCGTGCTGGAGGAACAAAGACTGACGGGGACGTATCAGTGCATGGCGACGTTGCCGAGCGTCGGCTCGATCGTCAGCAGGACTGCCAAGCTAAGTGTGGCGAGTGAGTATTGCAATTTTGGAAATCTATCTATATTTCATCCCCATTTCGTTATAAGAAAATTGAAATATTCGTATTTATGATGTGTATTTACATAGTTATTTCTAGCGTTTCCATTATATTTTGCACTTTACACTCTTTTTAACATTGAAAATGTTTAACGGTTGAGTAGGATGGCATTTTAAGATTTTAGGTGACAGTGGGAAATTTCGCGGTTTTTGCAACTTTGTGTAAGTTCTACGTAAGCTAGCTGGATGTTTTTGGTGTCATTTTAAAGATTTCGTCAAATGCTATATTTTGGGAGTTTTCAGTAAGATGTAAGCCGTGTGGGGGCGGAAATACAAAGGTTAAAACGATTTCTTGAACATCAATGGGTTTGAACCACTGACCTGTATATAGAAATGGATGAGCAATCGTGTAAGTGAAAAGTGAGGCAAATTGAATCTGCGTCGGAACCTAATGAGTTTGCGCACTAAAGTTTTACACAGGCGGTTGCTTAAATTTAACAAGATGGCTGAAGCCGTATGAAAGCGTTATGGAACTATTAAAAAAAATTAAACCGTTAAAACTGAAGAAAATTGAAAACTGTCCACTGACACCTCGAAAAGGCCCTAATAAAACAGTAACATCTAAAAATACGCCTAAATACTCAAAACACATGACGTTCAAAATTATAAATTCCTGTAAAATTCCATCCAACATTACAGATTCCTGAAAAAATACTATAAAAGAGCAATGCGACTGCTGCACACGTAACGGCAAATACCTGCACTACTTCAAAATTGATCAAATGCGCATGTGTATCAGGTTCCGACTCCATTTTGGAGGGCACGGTAATGGTCACAAAAATTTCTGGCGCATCTCAATGTTGTGCTTATCCATATTATATAGAGGTCAGTGGTTTGAACGGGTTACGCGTATGTATTTTTCGAAACACCCAAATATAGTTTGGTCTTCTTAGAAAGAGGATTAATGAGCGCTCATTTGAAGGGTTAGTTAGGGGTGGCAATAATCTACGGGGGTGGAGTTACAAGCGTGTAAAGTTGAGGAAGCGTTTTGAATTTGCAGAGTAAGTTTGTACGGACCATAACTTGTTTATTATCAAATTAAATGGTATAGTATAAGCGAATGAAATGTTCCTTGATGAATGTACAAGGTTTTTTACTTGAAACTTTTTTTGATATCTTTAACGATTAGCGAAATAATTATATAAATAGTTGTAAAAGTAGAAGATTTAGCCAGCGAGTCAAGTCAGCCATGCGTAAATGCAACGCACACAGCGCAGTTGGTAAAACAGGAATCTGTAAAATTGTAGATACCTTTATATTTGCGCTAGTGAAAGTAAGGGATACTTGTATTTTTTTAATGGTAATGCAATCGTGCCATAAATAACTAATACATATATTACATAAAAGACAAACAATAAAACCACATCCGATCACCGAAACAGTAATATTTGGCGACTTGGGATGTTCGTTCAATTTTTCTCGACGACGAAGTCGAAAAATATGCGTCGTATGCCAATGTTAAGTGCTGATACTCGAATGTATATAAATCAGGTTCTTAATCTAAACAATGCGAACATTGCGTCTTTGCATTCGTGACCTTGCCCTTGCCGTATTCAGGTCGGTCCAGCTACTTCAATAATATCAATCCGTGTCTCTTCACACATTTGTAAGGAAACGTAAATTTCGTCAAGTTGAGCGACCGTCTTTACGTTAACGGCGGTAGGAGTACCATGACGAGTGATTACGCACGTATCGGCCGTCTCCAAATTCAACACTCTCTAGGAACGACGATCATTAGTTTTTTAAATCATAATAAGAGCATTCGGGGTCTGGCTTCGATGCGGACGGTTGTATTGTATTTGTCTTGAGAAATAAAGTTGTTATCCATTTAAATCGAACTTTTACATTATTATTTGAACTAGCTGAATGTACCCGGCGTTGCCCGGACGTAGATTAAATAAACGCAGTCTTGACTAAAGTGGTGATGTTGACTAATCGACATTATAATACAATTAAACAGGAATCCTCTACTTTTTCAATCACAAAATAAACAAATTTGTTGAAATTAACCTTCGTTGTCAGGACCGGGTACTTCAATATGATTTGGACAAAGAGGATACCTTGGTTGATATCTGAGATGAAAAATCTTGAATAGACTCTTTAGGCAAAGACGCAGTTGTTCTATAAGCGATTCCAGGAAATCGAAATTAACTTTAGATAATTTTCGGGGAAATCGAAGTTTACAAATTAGCTGATCATGTTATGATAAAATTGAAAACACAATGGAACCATTCCTTTTGCTGCAGTCAACTCACAAACAGAACAGTATGTAGATGATTTTGACTTATCTTCAGAATAAACAAACACTTCAGCATAATTATCTTCTTCTAAACTGCACAAAAATTATTAAAACCTGGCCGCAACTGGTTGGACAATTACAGTGCGAACCTTTTGAGCTCCCTTTCCAGTATTAAAATTTTGGTATGTGGTAAAATGTGGTATTTGGTGGTATTTGTGCATCGCTAGATTTTCAAACTTGTCCATCTTAGTTATAAATGATGTAAAGCAATAATGAACACAATGTATTTACGTAAAATAAATAGTGTAAAACGCGTATCAATGTCAGTAAAGTCTGATCCAACGCTGTAAATTTTGGATTTCAGCCGAGGCAGATTTGGTGAAAAATAAAAACAACATTATCATTAACTGAACGGTCCGGTACGACGATGGTGATTGGGAGCAAATTTGGTTACCGGCAAAATTAACATTCTATATAAAATAAATAAATATTTTGACGGGAATATGGTGGATGTAAAAATCTTATTCGGCTTCTCCGACGAACTCACACTTGTTTACATTAACACAAACTTGTTGAACAATTAAAGTGCGAACCTCTTGTGCTCCCGTTCCAGTATTAAAATATCAATACCAATACCATAGATATTAAAAAAGACAATTTCCATCACCTTTCATAATACGGTGTGGTAATTGTACATCGCTAGATTTTCAAACTTCTCCATCTTAGTTATAAATGATGTAAAGCAATAATGAACACATTGTACGTAAAATAAATAGTGTAAAACGTGTATAAGCACATAATTATTAAGGGTATGAATGTCAGTGATGTCTGGTACATACAACGGTGAAAATTTCGGATTTCAGCCAGGGCAAATTTGGTGAAAAACAAATACACCACTACTATTAACTGAACGTAAAAATTAGCGTACAAATATAAGTGGAGTCCGGTTCGACGCTGGTAATTTTTCGAAAATTGATTGGGGGCAGATTTGGTTAACGCGAGGATCAAATGTTAAATTAAAATACTTTATTTGATAGTGGTAGACGTTCGAACACTGATGCGTCGCTTCATCGAATTTGGCGACTTTGCGAACAGTTTCCGACGCTGGAGCAGCAATTTTCACAATTGTAGTTGTGTTAAAATTAAACACCGCGATCGAGTACTGCTCCACACGCTGAACCAGCAATTCTCGAATTCTAAGAAACGATGAGAAAGGCTTATCCAATGCTTGGAATGTGCGAATTTTTGCATAGATATTGAATAAAACCAAATCGAGCATCGCCTTTTCACGTTTGTGACCTTGCCCTTGACGTGGCAGGCTCAAGCTGCTTCAATAATGTAAAAATCTTATTCGGCATCTCCAATAAACTCACATTTGTTTACATTAACACGCATTCCTTCATGGACTTGTGACGAATTACAAACAAATATTGCAACTTCAAGTGTTCCATTTAATTTCGTTTCTGGGTGCAAGCTCCTTTCTTTTCACTCTAGTCAGTCTGAACTTATTACACAGAGTGATATTTTCAAATCCAGGTGCCCCAAATAATTTTGTCGTTGTTTTCAAAAGTTTCAAGAGAAGGAGAGTTGACAGAGAAGCTAAATTATTCCAAATTATTCCCATTTAGTTCTCTGACAACGTTAAAGACAATGTTGAAATATATAAATACAAAATTTCACACCATAAAAACGAAGTATTTGGGAATTATGTATAAAAAAAGTCGAAGTTATTTATGTTAATTTGGCGTGATTTGCTATGGTTCAAAAAAATGCAAAAATATTAGGTTGATTTGGGGTTGTTTCGGATGATATGGGTTTCTTTGAGGATTGTTTGGAATGGTTATTGATGGTTGGCAGGGTTTAGCTTTGGCGGATTAAACGAAATTTTTGGTAATTATAATGTGATTGGGCTTTGGTTGGCTTGGTAAGAAGTGGTTGGGGTGATTTAGGGGAATTCGAAGTCATTTATGCGAGTTTGGCGTAGTTTGCTTAGAATTCGTAATTTTTTTTTAATTATGGGTTGACCTGGAGTAGTTTTGAATGGTAAGTGTATGACTTTTAGGGATAGTTTGGAATGGTGCGTTATGTTTGGGGTGTTTAACGTATTCAGGTAAATTTTACAAAAATTTTGGTAATTTTAAAATGAAGAATTAAAGTGCGAACCTCTTGAGCTCTATTTCCGGTATTAAAAATGCAATAGGAAAAATAGTAAAAAAGACTATTTCCATCACTTTTCACGGGAATTATACATGGTGGTATTTGTTCTCCGCTTACTATTAGATTTTCAAACTGCTCCATCTTAGTTATAAATAATGCAGAACCATTAATGAACGCAATGTACGTAAAATAAATAGTGTAAATCGTGTATAAGCACACAATACTTAAGCGTATGATGTCAGTGAAAATTTCGGATTTTGCCCGGAGCAGGTTTGGTGAAGAACAAATACACCACTATCATTAACTGAACGTAAAAATTAGCGTACGATAATAAGTGAAGTCCGGTCCGACGCTGGAAATTTTTCGAAAATCGATTGGGGAGAGTTGTGGTTAACGGCAAGAACAAATCGGGAATATCGGGAATAAAATAATTTATTTAATAGCGATAGAACTTCGAATACCGATGCGTCGCCTCGACCTTGGCGACGTTGAATACCAGCGTTCCAGACGCTGAAGCAGCAATTTTCACAATTATATGAGGTGCACGTGCCTAGTGCGTATAAAAACAATTTGGATAACAAAAGAGATTAATTTGTATGTACCAAATAATACTCGCACAGGTGTACTCGTATGGCCCGTCATAATTTTCACGAAATGAATTTAAGAAATTAACATTCTAAAGTAAATAAATATTTTGACGGGAATGTTAAAAATCTTATTCGGCCTTTCCGACAAACTAACACTGGTTTACATTAACATGCATTCCTTCATGGACCTGTGACGAATTACAAACGAATACCGAAATTTCAAGTGTTCCACGTCAGTCTGAACTTATTACACAGTGATATTTTCACATTCAGGCGCCCTAAATTATTTTGCCGTTGATTTCAAAAGTTTCCCTGGAAGGAGAGTATTCAGCAAGGGGCTCGTCAGGGGTGGCAGAGTTGGCAGTGCCACTCCAAATATAAATTTACTATCGAACACAACAATAGTTCTGTAATTCAATTGCAGAATTTCGAAATTTTCAGATATTTTCACGAAAATCTAGGGTTTACACCGCGTTTATACCGCTTTAAAGTTAAAAACCATAGAGCTGTTTATACAAATTCACGCATGTTGAGAAGGTAGGGCTTGCCCCGTCAGCGTGTTGCAATTCAGAAATACGTTTATGTTTGCATCTCAACTGGAACAAATAATTATTGGAAAGTGGAAGAAAATCAAAATTGGTATTAGCAAATTTAGTATTCAGAATAACGTCTATTAGTCGAAACAATATGTTTTATGTGCAGATATTTATTAATATTTTATGATTTAATACGATAAGGCATTTATAAATGACACAACCAAATGGAAGATTTTGATTGAAAATGATTATTAATTTATGGTAACCGAAGTAATTTAGGTGAGTTTGGCATAGTTTGCTATGGTTTGTATCATTTTTTGTAATTTTAAAGTGATTTGGCTTAGTTTGTGGAGGTAAGGGGTAGTTGGGGGTGATTTATGGTAGCCGAAGTAATTTGGGTGAGTTTGGCATAGTTTGCTATGGTTTGTATCATTTTTTGTAATTTTAAAGTGATTTAGCTTAGTTTGGGGTGGTAAGGGGTAGTTGGGGATGATTTATGGTAGCCCAAGTAATTTGGGTGATTTTGGCATAGTTTGCTATGGTTTGTATCATTTTTTGTAATTTTAAAGTGATTGGGCTTAGTTTGGGGCGGTAAGGGGTAGTTGGGGGTGATTTATGATAGCCGAAGTAATTTGGGTGAGTTTGGCATAGTTTGCTATGGTTTGTATCATTTTTTGTAATTTTAAAGTGATTGGGCTTAGTTTGGGGCGGTAAGGGGTAGTTGGGGGTGATTTATAATAGCCGAAGTAATTTGGGTGAGTTTGGCATAGTTTGCTATGGTTTGTATCATTTTTTCTAATTTTAAAGTGATTGGGCTTAGTTTGGGGCGGTAAGGGGTAGTTGGGGGTGATTTATAATAGCCGAAGTAATTTGGGTGAGTTTGGCATAGTTTGCTATGGTTTGTGGCATTTTTTGTAATTTTAAAGTGATTGGGCTTAGTTTGGGGCGGTAAGGGGTAGTTGGGGGTGATTTATGGTAGCCGAACTAATTTGGGTGAGTTTGGCATAGTTTGCTATGGTTTGTGGCATTTTTTGTAATTTTAAAGTGATTTGGCTTAGTTTGTGGTGGTAAGGGGTAGTTGGGGGTGATTTATGGTAGCCGAAGTAATTTGGGTGATTTTGGCATAGTTTGCTATGGTTTGTATCATTTTTTGTAATTTTAAAGTGAGTGGGCTTAGTTTGGGGCGGTAAGGGGTAGTTGGGGGTGATTTATAATAGCCGAAGTAATTTGGGTGAGTTTGGCATAGTTTGCTATGGTTTGTGGCATTTTTTGTAATTTTAAAGTGATTGGGCTTAGTTTGGGGTGGTAAGGGGTAGTTGGGGGTGATTTAGGATAGCCGAAGTAATTTGGGTGAGTTTGGCATAGTTTGCTATGGTTTGTAGCATTTTTTGTAATTTTAAAGTGATTGGGCTTAGTTTGTGGTGGTAAGGGGTAGTTGGGGGTGATTTATGGTAGCCGTAGTAATTTGGGTGATTTTGGCATAGTTTGCTATGGTTTGTATCATTTTTTGTAATTTTAAAGTGAGTGGGCTTAGTTTGGGGCGGTAAGGGGTAGTTGGGGGTGATTTATAATAGCCGAAGTAATTTGGGTGAGTTTGGCATAGTTTGCTATGGTTTGTGGCATTTTTTGTAATTTTAAAGTGATTGGGCTTAGTTTGAGGCGGTAAGGGGTAGTTGGGGGTGATTTATGATAGCCGAAGTAATTTGGGTGAGTTTGGCATAGTTTGCTATGGTTTGTAGCATTTTTTGTAATTTTAAAGTGATTTGGTTCAGTTTGGGGTGGTAAGGGGTAGTTGGGGGTTGATTTATGGTAACCGAAGTAATTTGGTTGAGTTTGGCATAGTTTAGTATGATTTGTAACATTTTTTGTAATTTTAAAGTGATTGCGCTTAGTTTGGGGTGGTAAGGGGTAGTTGGGGGTGATTTATGGTAGCCGAAGTAATTTGGGTGAGTTTGGCATAGTTTGCTATGGTTTGTGGCATTTTTTGTAATTTTAAAGTGATTGGGCTTAGTTTGGGGTGGTAAGGGGTAGTTGGGGGTGATTTATGATAGCCGAAGTAATTTGGGTGAGTTTGGCATAGTTTTGCTATTGTTTGTAGCATTTTTTCTAATTTTAAAGTGATTGGGCTTAGTTTGGGGCGGTAAGGGGTAGTTGGGGGTGAATTTTGGTAGCCGAAATAATGTGTGTGAGTGTGAGAATAGTCTGCTATGGTTTGTGTCATTTTGTTTTATTTTAAAGTGATTGGAGTTACTTGGGGTTGCTAAGGGGTGGTAAGGGATGATTTAAGATAACGGATCTAATTTGTCAGTTTGGCGTAGTTCGGGAATTTTTTGGGGTTGATTTGGTAAAGTTTGTAATGGTAAGAGATATTTGAGGATTTTTAATGTAGGCGGATTAAATTTGGAGTGGTTTGGTAATTTTTAAATGAGTCACGGATCGGGGACATTATAATTGAAATCAAAATTATAATTGAAATATCTGCGCCTCGCTAGGTACGGCAAAAGTATGATCAGGAACGCAGAAAGTGAAAGTGCTTTTAATGTAAACCGGTCGCCCGACGTCGAAGTTGTTTTGGCTAGACACGTGCTTCTCAAAAAAAACCCGGTCTCCGCGAGCCGATCATTTTTTGCTTATTTTAACCGGTTTTTATTCGGTTTTTATTTAAATACAAAGGAACCGGACCGAATTTTGCAAAATCTCCTTATTAGCGTTCATTCTCGGCCCTTGATAGACCCGTGTCTAAAATTTCAAGTCTCCAGCCCTCCCGGTTTGGGCTGTAGGTTGTCGGTGAATCAGTGCATGTGTAGATGTGTAGATGTGTAGATGTGTAGATGAGTGTGTCAGTGAGGACACTTCGCTTTATATATATAGATTTATTACATTCGCATAGTTTATTATGTGTTGGTAATGTTGTTGTAGTAAGAGACAGTGTAAGGGTCCTTGTCACGCTCAAATATGTAAATTTGCAGAATTAGTATTGGGCTGTTAGCAATAAAATTTTGTCGTTTGTGAGAACTGTAGCTTTGCTCTTCGGTTGAAACCATCAATTATAACGTCGACGATGCGGCTGTCGCCTAAGTGGAATCTTAACATAGCAAACTCAAGTGTTATTGGTTTTGTTCACGCAAAATCTTCAGAGTCTGATCACGTCTTACATGCATTTGCTTCATTCCAATATTTACTTTTAATGAGAGCAGTCACTTTATTGTTGTGTTTGAACCCTGTGTTATATATTTAAACCAACCCTGTCACCATTTTGTGCCAGTGTTCCCGGTTCGTATAGATCGACCAGCCTGACTGGAGTATACACTTGTATATTTTATGTATATATACAGGTGTCCCAGAAAAAGCGGACCACCTGTGCTGTACGTTGTTGGGGAGTCTTCAGCAACTCAGGAAAAATAGTTCAAAAATTCTTTAGAGTAATATATCTAAACGGTGGAACCCAAAATTGTATCTTCTACATTATGCAGTATTTTAAAGAATAAATGATAGAGTAATTTAAGCAATGAAAAAATCAAGACGACGCGTGTGTCTGTCATACATACAATCGTTTTTCTCAAATAACCGATACTTGTCATATTATATTGCTTAAAATAAGCCGTGTGTCTTTTGGCTTATAAAACCCCCGCGACCTCTGACGCTAACAATAAAAGTACTCCAAATCAAAAAGTGATTTTCTTCTCTTAAGAAATAAAAAAAATATTGCCAAAATTTACTGTTGCATTAAAAAAGAAAAGTTTCATTTTTTACATTACAATGCGATGATAATAAATCTGGCTTGGCTGGTGCAAACAATTACCTAATGGAACGCATCAACAGCATAGAATTACATAGGTGCCAAATTGAACATGGAATTTTTTGCTAATAACTAAAAGGAATAGGGCGAAAAGGGAAAAGTTGAGAGTGGTAACAAGAATGAAGGCGACAACATTTGAGGAGAGAATAAGCAAAAGGACTTGGTGCCAAATGTTGCAGGAATGTCTGAGAAAGAAAAAGAGAGAAGGAGAAAATGATAGGACGAGTGAAAGGGCAAAGTACTATGAAAGGAATGGGTACAGCTCAGGAGAAGCGAAGAGAATGAGGGAACGAGGGGTGAGATTAAGAGAAAGACTGAGAGAAAGAGAGAGAGAGAGAAAAGAGTCCAGGTATAATAGCAAGTATAAGGAAATAATAACCGAAGAACTACTGAAATATCTGTACAGAGAAAATGTGAAAGTGAGAAGAATGATTGCAAGATTCAGGTGCCGGGAATGAAGAGAGAGAATGCAAGTTCTGGTTGGGAGAGAAGCAGAGAGGATGCAGAATATGTGGAGAAGGACGAGAGACAGAAAACCTAATGAATGAATGCGAGAGTTTAAGACAGAAAGAAAGAAGGAGGTATGAGGTACTGAATGAGGATGGAAGAGGAGTAGAATGGATGAGAAGCGTTGTGAGAGAGAGAAAGAGGGGGGAGTGCGTAAAAGAAGGAAAGAAGATGGGATTGATCTGTGTTAGAAGAAATTGATATTAAGTTGATGTTATACCTATGTAAGATTTTGTAGGAGTCTTAAGGCCGAAAGGCAAATAAAACGATTTATTAATTACAGAGTTGACAAATTGAGCATGCTATTTTTCTTAATAACTTAAAAGAATAGGGCAATTCGTTTTTTGGGTGGTCCGCCCTTTTTCTGACAACCTGTATATATTCAAGGAGTATTCTCTGGTAAGTAGCGTTATATTCGTAGATGTGCTAGGTGTATAGGCAACAGCTTATACATGGTGGTTATTTTCACCCCCTCTTGGAGGCTCTTAGTTTCCCACCCCCTTGACCAAAACAGTGGTCTCGGGACAAAATTCGAAGAGTCTCGTTTAACAATTCGTACCGAGCAGACTAATCAAAGTCCTTGTGTATATAAATTCCAAAAGTGTAAATGGTGTAAATAAAGTGTAAAATAGTTAGATCACCATTCATTTGATTTCAATCACACAAGCGCGAACCACGCGAACAAAAGTGTACGGTGCACATCCGCGAACTCCGACGACATAAGGGGAGTCACCAAACGAGTGCGCTTACACTAGGAAAGGTGCAAAAACGGGAGTAGAAATTCAGAGTTTCGTTTGTGTGTAATTTTTATCATTGTGTTCACGTGTGAATTGATCAAGATTTAATTTTTCTTAATGTTGAATATATCTCTGTTATCTCTTGAAATATATTCATGTCAGTGTCATTCGTGGTCATGGATTTTTCGTAGACGTAGAACAAGAAAATATAAGTAAAAGGTTGCAAATTTTTTGTTAAAGTTACTGAAAAATTTTTTGAGTCAGCGCAGAAGTCGTAAATACGTCGAAGATTACATGAACTACGCAAACTAAATGCAGGCGCTCAGTGGACATGGACGTCCAATGGGCGTTCAGACAGCTTATGTTTGTGACAGGGTTGAGATTTTAAATTGAAATGCCAACGGAACTCCTCATTCTGCATTTGGGCGTTTATTAATTTTATCTATATTTTATTTTTACTTTTGGGAGACTACAAGTTGTTTAAACATCTCTTGCCCTTTCTAAATTGCTTTTCATGAACAATTTTATAATTATTGTATTTCACACCTTCCATAATATCTGATGTTTGTGAGCGGATGCGTAACTATTGTGCAAATTTTAAATTACGAAGAGGGCTTAAACCGAAGTTAGTATACGAATGCTCTAGTGCAATTCGGGTCAAGTCGGGTTTGGCGCGAAAAGCATATTTGTATGTAATAAAAGTTTATTTTTCCACAAAACATAAATTTGCCAGTTGTTAAATTTTTAGATATTGCGAAATTTTGCCAAGTTTAAAAAATAGTCAAGTTCATTTTCAATGCTATAACGAAGGTTGCTAAATTGCAACTTCTGTAAATTTTTTTTCTTGGGAACATTGGTATACATACAGGTAGCTGAAAAGTAGGGCTTCAGTACCTAATATATAGGTGTCCCAGAACAACGGTGACATGGAAGAACTACAGATTTCTGGGATCACAATAAGTCCATCTGACCCTATAAGCTTTTATCTTGCTTCGTTGGCCCGTGCATTTGTTTATTAGGAAACCTTACGCAACGTGAAAAATAAGGGTTTGAAATTTTTTTTGTAATTCTCGAGAACGATAACAGATGCATTTCTTAATAAGAGACGTGAAAGCACTGAAATAATGTACCTCTTCAAAAAAGGTATAAATTGAAGCGATATTTCGAACAAAAAAGTTATGCTGTAAAATCTTCAAGGGTAGAGGAGCTTTTCGCCATTCGCAATTAAAAAAATATATACTCATATCCGAAGATAGTACTCCTATAAAAGTATCTACATACGAAGCTTTGTTAAAATCAATTTATCCGTTTCTGAATCACGAATCTGTTGTTCCATGTCACTGTTGTTCTGGGACACCCCGTATTTTAAAAACGAATTACTGGATTTTTTTGGATACAGTGATATAGTGTTAGGGAAAGTTAAGTTCTATGAATTGTAATTTTTTTAAATTGTATGTTTATTATTTTGGCATAAAAGGGTAATTTGATTTTTTTTAATAGCACGGTGAGTCAATTTCAATGTCTTTGCAGAGACAATTTATTTCTGAATTAAACGATATAGCACAAGCGTTTCAATTGTTATCAAAATTAAAAAAAAATTAAGGCAATATTATGCCAAGAAAAATAATTACATAGTCTTCAAAATGCAGTTTTTAGTCTGTCGTTAGCTCTTTGCCATTTCCATAATTTTACACTTTTAGTTATGAAATTAGCCTTTTCAAATATTATATTATTTTTAAAATGTATAAGAGCTTTCATTATTATGAAAAATACGTTTTCTACTTCGCTGTTTTGAGCACTTCAATTAATCTCAGGTAGGTTGCTTGCCACAATATTTTGCTAAAAATTATTTTCACCACCAACTGTTTACTGTTGTGGCGGCTAATTGCATTTGAATATTACAAATTTCAATTTTGAGAATACAACAATCCCCAATTTTAAAATTTTTAATTACAAATTGCCTAAATTATGCGAAGTAGAAAAAATTGTATGAAAATCTCGTTCATAAGGCTATTATGGCACTCGTCTTTTATAAAAGACCAATAAAATATGCCTTATGCCTTCGTTAATACGAGTATACTATTTTAGACCAATATTTTATTTATTTTGAAAGCGAAATTTATTTGTCCATGTCCATTTACTTCCTGGATAATTAATTTGTTGAACAAAATTTTGCAAAAGATAAATCAAAGTTTTTGGAGAATGGCTAGGAAACGTTTCATACAAATATTGACGCATTTGGTGCTCCCGTCTTGTTTGAACCATGTGGTTTCTGTTGGTATATTTCGGTTGTTGTGGTTTGGGAATATATCTCTAAATCGAGGAACAATATGCTGTCATAACTGTCATCAATAAAAAAGTACGTGTGGTATCATAGGTACTTTTTTATTGACCAAACATTATCTTTTTGTGGATTCTGCGTAAATTTTATTTACGAAATCGAAGATTGACTTTTTAAAAACGTTTATTGCGTAAACTACATTAAGCGGCAAGAAATAGAGTGTTTTTTATTACACGTTACATGGTTTTTATATGTTCAAATATGCTAGCATAAACAATTCTAATATTTCACTATTAAGCTTTTTAGGAGGCAAAACGGATACATAAGTCCTCCCTTCGTAGTCCGAAGACTCCGGCGAGGGTCCATCAGATTTTAGCGTCATCCGGGCTGCACGTAGTCCTGATTTCGATATTGGTCGGTTCAGGTTTGGCATTTGGTCGATTGTTAATTTTGCATCGCCGAATTAGCAGGAAGATGATTCCTGCGAATCCTATAACATATAGGGTAACGGTACCAGAAACGTGTGTAATGTCTCTTAATTTGAAGTCCTCGTTATCTTCGATCTGTTGAAGGTTGTTTGATAGTTTTGTCATTTGGAGATGTTTCAGGTGGATACGAGGTATTGCGGTTGGTCCTTTCGAAGGTTGACTGAACTTTATGTTTTCTAACAGCAACGGTTGACCTTTCGTGCTGTCGTTGAATGCCAGTTGTTGGTTTTCGATGAACTTCTTACAGTGTGGTTCGTTGTCGAATAGGAAGACACCTTCCAATTGACTGGTGGTTGAGGCTTGTTCGCAAATTATTTTTGTTGTTGTAGGTTGTATAAAAATCCCTAGGTATTGGTTGATTTGTGGGATGTATTCGATTGATTGTTGTCGATTTAGTTGGATTGGTTGACATGCGTCGAAGTTGTTCTTGAAAATGATGTTCTGTTCGCAGGTGGTAGCGACGTAAGATATCAAATGTTTTGGACACATGTAGATGTCTAAGGTTTTGTCACAAATGTTCATTAAGGTTGGAAACGAATGAGTAAAACCTATGCTTACGAATTTCATGACTTTACGAGAATTAGGGAATTTATCGTAAATGTTGCATACATATATTTGTAGATAAAAAAATTATCTGTGTTTCTTGGTAAAAAATTTCCAAATTGGGGGCTAAACAATTTCATAAACTCAAAAACTGTAAGCAAAAAAATGAAAATTTTTGAATAGAAATTTGCTTACCAAGAGACATTAAGGCACCTTTATAGATCACAGATCTGCAATTGTAAATGAAAAGTATTTGTATATAACAACAATATTCATGTAACAGTTTTTATTACCATTACTAGCCAATTTTCATCCGCAAGAGTTCAATGACATTAAAAGAGATGGCGCTGTTTAATTGTGCCATTCTGCTATAGTCTAGTTTACCAGAGCCTGCGTGACGTCACAAATATTAATGAGGTCACATCCGATCACGTTTAGGGCCGCTTTTCAATCGTTGGTGTAGTTCTAGTTAGTAGGTTTGTCTGGAAATTTTTGCAATTTAACCAATCAAAATGCTGCATTTTTAGTTTAACCAGAGGTTTAACTTTAACCAACGATTGAAAAACCGGCAATAAGAGTGTTTTTCCCATAGCTTCGGCGCGCTTTTGAAGTACTGCTAATAGCGAAAGTTAAAGGAAATAATGTACTCCATTGTCTCTTTCTTGTTAGAAATAATGTATATGTTGTCTTTATTTAAATGAGACTGCTTTATATGGGAACAATTATAATTTTTAAAGTTACGTACGTAACGAAGTCGCAGAACCAAGTGCTTACATCTGACTGCACAACATATAAATGAGGAAACAAATTCATTAGGCGCCTTTACATGTAAAATTGCGCCGTTGCCCCTAGTAACGCAAATTATACTAGCGTAAATTTGATTTTTAATTAGGGCCTGTAAGCCGATCATGGTATTACTTTTAAATCAAAACTTAAAAAGAATTTAACGTATGGTACACACCATGATGACAGATAGACCTACACCCCAGATTCCAATGGTTTTTGTTTTTTTTAACAAATATCAATAAATAAATCCCTAAAATTATAGTGGCAATTTCTGTACGAATATATACGAATAATATCAAGTCTATTATAAATTGGATAACTCGCTAACAATAACTCTTCGACTCCCTGCTCATTACACACTGACTGCTCCACACCTTGTTCATCTCTCCCAAGCCAGCCAGCAGCGACGAACTATCCAGATGCTGACACCGCATTTCCAGAATTATGAACATTTCCGATTTTAAAAATTAACATAATCCACCTATTTCGTTATTGCCACGTTTGGATTCGACATGCGCCGCGGGAAATTAACTCCACCCATATTGTTCAAATCTAGTTACTTTCCTTGGCAGAAAACAGACAAGTGACAATTGACAGGAAACTGCAAATTGAAACACAACAACACGCAACAATGAAGAAACACCTGGAAACACCACAGACAACAAATTTATTACTCGACTGGACTGACTCACTGAGTCGCTGACCCTTCTTTACTGTTATTCACTTGACTTGAAATTTGACATCGACATGTGTCATGTCATTTGTCAATTTTCCTGCAGAGAAAGTAACTAAATTTGGAACTAGATGGGTGGAGTTAATTTCCCGCGGCGCATGTCGAATCCAAACGTGGCAATAACGAAATAGGTGGATTATACTGCGTTTTTTAACAAAGTAAAATAATAAATAAGATGTTTATGCCGGACTCTCGTGTAATATTTTTTCAAGTTTTATATTTGTCTTTTGGTCAGACGTTTGACGTTTTCTATTTTGCGAAGCGTTATTTCAAGAATGTGTTTGATTCGCAGTTCTAAACTTGATCTGCACTCCAACAAAAAAAAAATAAAACAGGAAAAGAGTCCAACGTGTGAGGTAATTATGAGTCATGATCAATTGCAACTTTATCTGTCTAGGCGCGAGTGGTATAAGTCGTTATTTGCGGATTGTTTGCAGATTGTTGTTTGCAGATTGTTGTTTGCAGTTTATTGTTTGTAGATTGTTGTTTTCAGTTTGTTCTTTGCAGATTTTTTGTGTTGTTGCCTGAAGTGTATTGTTGCAATGCCGAAAGCTCGCGTTTGTGCAAGCAGGAAAAGAAAATTGTCCTCACATGGAAATTCTTCTTTCTCCAAAAAACAAAATGTTAATTTTCATCTTAAAAATAAACATAGGGACGCTAGATAAAGGCATTTTTTATATATATACTTAAAAAACTAAAGAGAGGTGCTGGTGATTTCGTTGCGTTCAATGTGTTGTGAAATTAAAACATTAAAATTAAAAATTATTGTTAATATTTTTAATGCAAACAGTGAACGTCAACCTGATGCTACCCAAGATTCTCCAACCGTTGATGTTGAAAGAAAAAAAGAACCTTTAGAATAAAATTTTATTAAGAATTCCACTCTAGAGATCTCCAAAACGTCAGTTATTTTGAAAATGGTTCGCCTTGATAGACACACAAAAAATTGTCTGTGTACCTAACTTACCTATACGTTTGCCGGATTTGACTTACGCTCGTGTTACCATAAACAAAACAAGTAGATAAGGCATAATAAGTAAAATGCTGGTATATTACAGAAAAACAAAAAACAATATAACAGGTTGGTAACACAGTTTGGTTTTCCGAGGTGTTTTCCCAAATATTTAGTCTCCACTTCCTTATAATAAGTTGTATTCAAAATTTAATTCCTTCAGTGCCAATTACAACATTTTAATATCAATTTATTTTAATATATTTTAAATATTTTATTTATTATACATATAGTACTTTGAATGAAGAGTTATGTGTTGAAAAACAAGTGGCCCAACAATTTTCCAACTGAAAAACCTCAGTCAGTTCTAGTCCAGCTCCACGACACCATCGTCCACGGCACGAAGACAAACCGCAATTGCTGACTTTTACTGTAACTCCTGCTCTCATTATATCGCCCGCACTAAACAACCACATTATAATAATTATAAATACACAACAAATAATAAGTAAGTGAAAAATAAAGAAAATGATTATTTATTGGCGCAGTGTTTTTATTAACTACTTAGTTTCGGAGATAATTAAGTTATTTTACGTTCAATTTTGATATTTTTCACATAAACAAACACGAATCATACTTTTATCTAGAAAAACATGTATGCAACATATACGAAAAATTACATAAGTACTTTTCATAAAATCATGAAATTCGTAAGTTCTGCATAGTGAAGGTTTTACTAATTCGTTTCCAACCGTGTTGCCTTCAAATTTTAGAAATTAAAAAAATGAATTCCTCTTTGAAAAAATATTTTAAATTTAATAAATTAAATAAATAACTAAAAGTTTAGAGCGGCTGCCGCCAAAACTTCACGTCGCCCATTCTCCTCGGCTTGATAAACTGAACAATCGGCAAGTGTGTAAACGGGTTTTGGGAACGAACGCCGAATGCAGTCGCGAATGTCAGCGAGTGACGAGGCGAACCACGAGCGCAAATGTGTAAAAGCTACATTTTAGATTATTTTTACCAGCACCATCTATGATTATTTTTAATTGGCTTACAAGTGTGAAACTGAGCTAAATTAACTGGCAATGAACTAGTATCGACCTCTATCGGCCAAGAAAAATTTTTGTTTATCGTGTTCGACCCTTAAGGGTGTTCGATACTTGCACCGAACGTCTCGAATCCGGTAGATGGCGACACCAAAGAATTTCACAATGTTACTGTTAACCCCGCCCACCAGTCCCGCCTAAGAACCGGTTAGATGCTTACTGAGACGGATGCCTCACATTATTTGTTCTGAATTACAGTTTCACCGCTTTGCGAGTTTACGTATTATTCATAAAAAAGTTGTTTGCTTTAGTAGCCTTTTTTAGACGAATTACCAAATTATGTGAAGTCTTATAATTATTACTTTATAATATTTTTTTGTTAATTAATTTTATTCAGTTATAGACATACATATCCATCTCTGGCATTAGCCAGGAAAACAATTGCCTAACGTCTCACATTTCAATAAAAATCAATTATGCTCGAATATCAATAAAAGTTTTATCTAATTATTGCATTATGGTCTAGGCGTTCAGCGTTCAGGTTGCTATTCGATTATTACTATTATTTATTATTTTTATATTTGCTTATGGTACTGAGAAGAGTCGACTGCAGGTCGGACTAGAACCAAATGAGGCCCAAAATTTAACAATTTTTGTAAAACTCCGGTTCTTTGAGCTGCGGAACATTTATAAAAAAATTATAATACTTCGTAGCTATTGTCGGCCGGTACGCCCGTCGAACGTCGCGACGCGGATTTCCGGTCCGATCTGTGTAAATCTTGTCTGACCTTGGTTGAACCAGACGCTGTTTCGGCAAAAAGTTGTTCTTACGTGATTATTCGGCTGATTGAAATTACTTGGGAAAGCGCGCCACGCATTTTTACCGCTGAATATATTCTGCTTATTTCATTGTAAACTCTAACATATTTTTCTAGCTTTAATTTAATTAATTTTACTTAATGTTAAATCGGTATAAAAGGTATCCTTCAAAAGTTTGCAAAAGGGCAACCGTTCACGATGTAAGAAAAGTTTTCTGGTGTTTAGATTTTTGCGGAACCGTCACGAATTTGCAGATATAGTTACGACAGCCGTCAGAGTTCAAAGTTAGAATAATTAGCTTCCCACTGTATCAGTAAAATACTAAGAATATCAAAAAGCGAAGACCGATACCTTATAAGACCCTTATAATGGATTTGGAAGAACAGAATACTTATTATAACTGTATAGTCATATAGTAAAAAATTAAATAAAAAAATTAAAGTATTTAAATATTAATATACTAAAAAATATGTACTAAAAAAAAATTAAGTATTTAAATTTTTTTAGGATAACATGTTACAATCTTTAGGGTAGCGTAAATAGCGTTCACTACAATGCCACCCCCCCCCCCCCTTATTATGATTATATTTCACCAAAATTATTTCGAAAGAAATAAATCCGTACCGCTACACAATTTGTACACATAGTAGTGATTTCATTTGATGTAATACTTTACGAAAATCTTGCACGGGTTAAACATCTAAGCTCTTTATGGACGGCAATGGCATAATTGTACGTCATTACAATTTGAACCGACTTGAGTCTTGCAAGACAACGACGACGTGGATGCAAACCTTTTATAATTTGCTCTTACTTTTAAATTACAGCATTATTGAATTGCGGACACACATTTGCCTGTCACGAGTTTCAGAATCATTTACATTTATTTATTTTTTATGAAACACGTTTAGTCAATCTGAATTACTCACTCGTATGTTCGATTTATATATTTATTGTAAATAAGAACTCATAACCAAAATAAAATTTGTAGAGAATAAGCAGAATGAGCATTAAATGCGGTGAAGTTCTAAAATGGACTGAATAGACTAAACATCTGGTTAACCTCAGATGAAATGCAGAGACGTCCAAACCAATGCCCGAAGATGGAATTTGTTAAAGAAAATATGAAATGTACCGTCTCTTAAATTTCTAATTATTTACTTAAGATTTTTTCAATCCTGTACAGCATAACCGGTCAAAAGCAGATGAGACAACGGCATCATACTAATCGGATATATAACAAAATGAAAGTCTGCACCGAGAGGGAGGTTATTAGACTGTCATTGGTTGTGGGTCATGAAGACCAAACGTCGAAGGCGGGATTTAGTGAGGGGCGTGTCCGATAAAATTATTTCCACTACATTTAAATTATTTTAAAAAATCTGTTTTTTTTTTACACCATAGTTGTTGATAAACTTAGCATCTGGCGAAATACGTGCCTATAAATGGTTACTTTGAAATTTTTACTGTGAATAATAATTAAAAAAAGATTTTTAACTTTTCAAAAATTTTTTTTTTGGGTTTCCCAACATTTTTTGCAAATATGTTTCACGTAACCTATTAGATAATGTTATAGTCTAACTACTTAAAAAAAACCATCAAATTTAAACGATCCAATTCTGAATTGTGATGGAATAAAATTTACATGTTAAATGAATAGGCTGAATAGAGGTATCCGACGTCCTTAATGGGGTTAGACTAGACTCAGATTTCAGAAAATAAGGTGATGATGGGATTATTGTTCGAAAACTCTGATCAGGTATTGGTAGAAAATTATATAGTTCTAGCGGTTCTTTTCCAAAAAGTGGGATTGATATTAAATATAAAATTTCAAATTTCTGGATGACACATTTAGTTTTTATAATATTTTTAAAATTTTGAATATTATCTAGACTAACGAAGAATGGCAGTTTTTCGGCATATATTATTTGAACTTTGTTTAATTCTTTAAATAGTTCCTCATTTGTTATAATGCTGGGGTGAACAACATTTAGTTTACAGAATGTCAATGAATTCTCTATATCTTGAACTATGTTTAATATTACATTAAATAAATTTGTTAACTGATTTGTGACATCTTTAGCAAATAGTTGATCAAATTGATATTTATAATTTTGAGCACTTGTGAGCAGTGTTGTAGCTGTGAAGAGGGATTTTTCGTTATGTTCTATATTTTTTATTGTTTGTTGAAATTTGGATATTATTTCTTTATTAATGGAATATTGGTTGTTGATTTGGTGAGCAAAATTGTTCTGGTTTTGTTTTAGAATATCTAATGTTTTGCTTATTCGTTCATTGTCATCAGCGTCCATGTTTCCAGTGATTGTGTTAATAATTGATCCTAAAGCGTTGACAAGACCTCTTGCAGTACGTTTATGAAAAAATGGCTCTAATTTTTCATTAATAGTTTTTATACTATAGTGAATAATTTTGAGATAGTTCTCCACTTCGTTTGTTTTATTATTAAAGGCATTTTCGACGAATTTTGTTTGAACTTGTAGTTTTTCGTATTCGGTTAAAAGTTTCGAAATGTCAAAGTAATGAATGAAATGATGGGAAGAAATTTGCAATTTTGCTGATCCTAAATTTATGGGAAGAATTCCCGGGTTATTTGATATGTTCTTATCGGCGATAGTGCAGATTACTGCGCTTGCGATGATGGTCCTGCAAGTGAAGAAGAATGAAATTTAGTCGGTCGTTTAATATTGTCCATATGGAGTTTGCGGAATTTTCTACCCGTTTTTGATTTACATATTTCAGGTTCAAATGTTTTCCGTTCTTTGTTCATTGATATAAGTTTTTCTTTTTTAAATCGGTTTCTCTTTTTAGAACGAAAGTTACTTTTAACGAACACATCGGGGGGTAGTTCTGGTATGTCTTCACGTGTTTCATTCAATTTTGATATAGTCTTTTCTTTTGTCTCAATTAGCCGTTTATTTATTTCTTTGTATATAGTTTCAATTTTCTGTTTATGATCATGAAGGTAACTGTTTAGGATTATTTGATCTAAGTTAACGTCTCCAATTTCATGTTCATTGCTTAAATTCAATATATTGAAAGGTGACATTTTCGTCGTCGAATGAATGGAATTATTATATGCAATTAGGGCGTAAAGGGCTTGTATATTTATTGGGTCTTTTTGAAATTCGGGTCGGTTATTTATTAAATTTAAATGTTCTAAAAACGTACAATTGAAGCGTTCTACAAGTCCATTACT
The DNA here is from genome assembly GCA_964023215.1 of Eledona agricola. Lineage (NCBI taxonomy): Eukaryota > Metazoa > Arthropoda > Insecta > Coleoptera > Tenebrionidae > Eledona > Eledona agricola. The sequence goes on from OZ026854.1 coordinate 22,695,040, forward strand.
CGCTGGATGGTGTGGGCTGCAAAAGTGAACGTTGATTTTGTGGAATTTGAATAGTTCGTTTATCAGTCCATTATCAAATTCTGAGCCGTTGTCTACTATTATAAGATTGGGTACAGAATGATGAGTAAAATAAACTAATAATTTTGCCATAATTTCAACTGCTTGCATCGTTTCAAGCAAATAGGCTTGAGCGTATTTGCTGAACGCATCTATAGCTATCAGAAATTTATGGTTTTGGTATTTTAATACGTCAAGATGGACAATTTCAAAAGGTTTTATCGCTGTTGGTGTGATATTGAACTTTAATTTAAGTGGTTTCCTATCATATTTTGTTACTTTGCAAATGTCGCAATTATTGATGAACATTTGAATTGTCTTTTGCATGTTCGGCCAGTAATATTTGGTTGATAATTTTTGCAGAGTTTCAGTGATTCCTCTGTGGTTACATTTTCCTAAATGATAATTTTGAATTATTTCCCATTGTTCGTCTTTAGATTCTATGTCTTCTAAAATTTTTAAATGTCGTTTAAGTTTTATTGTATTGTCGAAGGTGTTTTGTAAAATTATACTTGTCTGCTTATATAAGTCTTCGGAGTCGAAAAAACATCCATATGTTACATTAGGTACTATGAACTGCGTTATAAAGTTAGTTAAGTTCTCTTCAATACTATTTACTGAGATTTGCACTATAAATTGCTGTTTAGAATTTCCAAATTTTTGTTTTATTACAGTATCAGCGGCATTACTTTTAACTGAAATAAATTTTATTTGATTTTTACAAAAGTTTAAAAGGTCTTCAGAAATTGGTATAACACAAATCGGGTTCTCACGATTACTATGTATAGTGACGTCATCATCTTCTAAAATATGTTCCGATTCGTCTGGTGGTTCAACTATTATTGAGTTTGTATCGTTTAGACTGGTCTGATTTTCACTTGAAAATGATTTATTAAATTGTTTCATATACTCTAGAAATGGTAACTTTTCGGTTGTTGAGTTACGGCCCGATTCTAAATCACTGCGCTGCGCTGGTCGCGCAGCGCACAGTTGCAACATCGAATTGCGCTGCAACCATTTGCGCCGGTCGTGAAACGCACCAAAAATCGTTGCAAGTTCCGTTGTTAGGGACAACGGCGCAACTTATGCCTACTTGCTATTCTAAAATCGAAAACAAGCAGCGCGTTGCGCTATCTCGCTGCGTCACCTTTTCAAGTGGTTGCAAGCCGGCGCAAATTATTATTTATATTACCAAAATTCGGCAGCTTACATTGCGTTTTTTGGTCACGATCATGCAGATTCTTGCGAAAGTGATAACGAGGAAAATGTGTCTTCGTGAAATATTCTAAATTTAACGAACTCGACTGTGTATTTATGTGCTTGATTTTATTTGAAATTCCCATCTCTTCAGGCTTAACATTTTTTTGACCCAATGCAACAAGCTACAACATTGGACGCATTTTCTTGTAAAACAATTAAATATAATCTTATGTTCGGTTCATAAATAGGTTTGATATAAAATTTTTGAATGTTTTTAGGTACAATTAGTCTATTATTTATATTATTTGTTCAGCTCCTCCACAGTTAGATAAAGACAATTTATAATTTATTAGTTTAATGAAGAGTAATATACAAAAGTGAAACTATATGGTTGGTTAAAAATTATAACAAATCTTGATCTCTCTTAAAAGTTTTAAATAATAATCCTGCAAACAGCCAATGCCAACACTTTCCCTTTTAAGTGTAGCAATTCTTTTATCTGGTTTAAGCGCGGAAAGTCGTTGTTGCGGGTTGGAATTCTACCGGATCCGCCTGATGACTTGTTTGTGCCTCTTCGACAACTTGCGGGTGTCTGTGGAAGTTGGAGTTCCTCTCTGATTAACTATAGAAAAATTATAAAGGATCAGTGTTGATTTTTTTCAGTATCACCATTGTACTTGCGTCTCAGCTGGTTTGTGTGCATACGTAGAAGTCTTCTACTTTTATTAATCCTTAGATTCCACATAACATTCACGATTTGTTCAATTATCTTCCACGGGGTTCACTGCCATTGGTTTGTGCGATATATTTTTATTTAAACGTGATCTTCGAGTGCAAACTGCTGAGCCTTTTGGCTGATGTGGTCTGTTGAAGTGCAGTGTCTCATCAGGTCCAATTGTATTTTCAGTTTCATGTCTAGCATGATGGTAGGTTCCTGTCTGGAGTGTTCCTGTTAGGTGTTGATAGGAATGTTTGTACGTGTTTCCAAAAATCTCGAATTTCTCGGACTATGGTTAGCCAATAAACTGAGCTTCTAGCGAGTGCCTAAACAAATGTTCGGCAGGAGTCGTTGAATTTGTGAGTGGTGTCATAAGCCACGTTTCCTGGGGGTATCCAAAACTACCCACAACCCAACCTTTGGGAAACACTGTGCCTCTTTCAAGAACACATCTCAAACAGGTGAATCCTTCCATATGAAATAGTCATGATCAGAGCCCGAATTTTTTCATGTTTGGTCCAACAATCGACTGAACATTCATAGAATGGTAATGGTGACGGTTGAAATATTGTTCACGATTTGCAGACGATATACCAAAACATCCGGAAATTCAACATGATATCGAGTTGTACCAAAAGTGTAGAAATCTCTTTTGACATCATAATACTCTTGTATTTGTTGGAAATCGTATAAATTGTTGCGAAATATTCACAAGAGCTGTGGTCAATTCTTCGATTATTCTGGACATTTCTGGTTGTGAAACTCGACCATTGTTACCCACTAACCACTGATAAGGACCTGAAGCTTAAAACTGCGGTGCAATGTATAATTTCTGCATCGGTGTTAAGGGTCGAAGACGTGAAGACGTCCTCTTGTAGCTTCGTTGGTCAAAGCCGGTGAAATTAAATCAAGCACATAAGTAAACTGAAAAGCACTAGCGGCAAATTTTCTTCGTTATCACAATCGCTTTCGCTAGAATCTGCAAAATCGTCACCAAAAAATGCAACATAACCTGCCGACATTTTGGTAAACAATATGACAGGTCGCGTCATATCGCTTGCGCAAAGGGACTTGTGTCAACTTGCGCCGTTGTCCCTAACAACGCAAACTGCAACCGCGCAATTCATTTAGAATCAGGCCATTAGATGTTTTTCTAATACCGCGTGCATGTCTGTGATATGTTCAGAAAGTATCGAGTGATCGGCCGACTTTCGTGGCGATTACTATATTTAGTTTACTCTTTTTATCATTGGAAATCTTAACTTGTATAATATGTTCAGAACGCGGTTGAGTTATTATGCAGCTGTTATAATCTGCAATATCTTTGAATATCAGATTTATTTTGTTGTTGGGTAAAATTAGCTTGCTTAGAGTCAGATTAATGTTGGCTTGTAAGTGACGAAGGTTGTCGACACCAAGAAGACAGTCAAAGTACTTATGAAATTTAAACACGTAGAATTTGATTGTGGGTTGTTTTGATTTAAACAACTTAGGACACGGTATCGAAATACTGTAGTCTTCTTTAGTAGTACCATGTGCGGTGGATATTTTAAAGGGATCAAATTTGACATATTTGGAAAAATGTTCTTTGGCTTTATCCGGATTTATAAATGATTTTGTTGATCCGGTATCAATAAGACATTTTAATTTAAAATTATCAAAAGGGATCTCTATAAACGGTAGTTGAGAGGGGTTATTGTCGATATTTAAGAGTTCTGCGTATCCGAGGCTATTTCTTCTAAAAAATAGTCTTCAGTACATTCGTTAGTATCCTCTGTTTCTTCTGTGGTTTGACCGTCTACGGTAACTTCTTTATTATGTAGTTCTTCAGCGAACCAGTGAGGTTTTTGCTGAGTTTTATTAACAAAAAAATTTCTATTTTGCATAGGGGGTGTGTTTCTAGTGGAAGTACTCATGGGGACAGGCTTATTCAATTGAAATTTGTTCGGCCGCTGCTGCCAAACATTCATTTGAGGATTTCGAGTTTGAGCAGAAAAATTATTTTGATGTGAAGTCGAGGGTTGATTTACGTTAAATTATTTCGGCAAACCTTTTGTTTGTTGTTTAAAATTATTACCACTAATGGGTGGTGGTTGTTTAAATGTTCTCTGAATATTGAACTTTTGTTGGTCATTGACGTTAAAGTCGTTCGTGAGAATGTGCAACGCACAGTTGAGGGAATCAGGTTGTCGAGTTGTAAGGTAATCACCCAGCGGATTGTTTAGGTGTTTTAGAAAAACGCGCAAAGCTAAGCGCTTCGAATTCTCGGTTAACGCACTACGTTCGGTGTCGTTTTGAATGTGCATGGCGATGTAACTAACCTGAAGGTTTAGATTTTCTTGAATCTTTGCAAAAAATTCCAAGGGTTTTGTATTGCCTTGACGCATCGAGCAAAGTTCAGTGGTAAGGGTTTGTAAGTCCCTTTTGTCTGAATAAGTGGCTAATAAGGCACTTTTCAAATCTTTCCAACTATTGATTTGGTACGACGCAATGTTTCGTGCGGCTTCGCCTTTAATTTTGTTTTTAATTGATTTTAATAGTAGAACATTTTGGAAATCATTGACGTCCTGATGGTTATAAAATTTATAGATTAGCTGTTCACCCGTGCTGATAAATTCGCTGAGGAGTGAACGATTGCCATTAAATTCAGGCAATATTTGTAAATATTCTAACTTGAACTCCATTCTTGGTTGAGTGTTAATTTGGTTCTCGATTACAAGAGTTGAGTTACGATTGATCGGAGATCTCGAACGATCGCGATTAGTTAATAAACTAACTTCAAAATTTCCGGAATTTGGAATATCTGAGCGTTCTTGACCGATTAATGACATCTATGACTTACCAATAGCTTTGCATTCTTGTCCTTGTCGTCAATTCTTCGTTTCTTCTATGTAGTTCGATAGGCGATTGAAGCATTAACATGCACCGTTCTGTCCGGAAGTCCTAGGGTTTGACCTGGTCCGATATCGCAGAGTGGAAAGTCCTCAATCACAACACTTGGGTTCAACTCGCAATTTTTATTTGAACGTTACGACCTATCCTACCGACTGCGCCAATTTTATTTACGAAATCGAAGATTGACTTTTTAAAAACGTTTATTGCGTAAACTACATTAAGCGGCAAGAAATAGAGTGTTTTTTATTACACGTTACATGGTTTTTATATGTTCAAATATGCTAGCATAAACAATTCTAATATTTCACTATTAAGCTTTTTAGGAGGCAAAACGGATACATAAGTCGTATGAATCTGCCTCAATCTGGATTTCTGTCTGACCAATTTCTGCAGTAATGACTGCTAACATGCCCGTTTCAACAAAATGATTAATAAGAGAAAAGGACACGATCGATGAAGTTATCATTCTGATTTATTTTGTGCATTGTAGATATTTTTCGTGTCAACATTTTTTTGTCGTTGCTTACAATTTTAGGAGGGTTAGGCATTAACGCGCCCAGTTTCATAAAATCTCAGTAGTAAAGTTTTTCAAACTGTCCTCGAGATTAGTTCCCGTTTAGGATGAATTTCATTAAACATATTTACTACTTGGGCACAACTTCGTCTTCTATCGCCATATGCAAGCCTCATGAGAATTTTTAGAGGCCCAGTTTTACTTAAACGCCCCGTTATTAAACTAATTATTATTAAAAACTCAAATTGTCATTGTATCGCAAAAACAAATAAACTGTAAAATTGGAAAAATCTTAGATGATAGAATTTATTAAATAGGAGTATTTAATACGTTATTACATCACTGTCATCACGTTGTTACATCACTGAAAACTGAAAGAATGTGTTCTTGAAAAATATTAAATTTGACTCCTGCTATTAAAAAAAATGTTCTTGTATCGCAACAACAAATAAAGGTGTAAAAATGAAAAAATCTTAGATGATAGAATTTATTAAATACTTCTAAGCATGCGGCAAATTTCAAAGAGTTCCGATGAACCGTTTTCAAAATATTTAACTGTATTCATAATATTTAGCCATTCTGTATAATCGTAGGTATGTTAATCGCTTAATTTGCTTTTTCAACGCCCGATAAATCATCAGAACCACTGACATTTATAATTGGACGTAGATTTGCTTTATAAATCATCGGACATGTTGAGGCCAATTCGTTTTTTGCAGTTTACTATTGGATATTCGTTTTACAATCTTTTATTTCAAAAACAGTACTTTGTTGCATATCCTTTATCCGCTAAAACATTTATAAGTTTGCTATCAAGATTCGTGAGTGTTTTTTTGTTTCACCGGTGAATTAGATTTAGAGGTTTTTGCTTTTTTCAAACTAGTCGAGGACTTAATCCGATTTTTTCTACTCATATTTTCCAAACTAAAATTTTAACTCCGGCTTCCATCTTCGCAACAATGTCTTTTGGCTTATTTGATGTAACGGCAAAGCATACATTTGTTCGGTTCTTTTTGATTCGATAATTTCTGCAAATTTTTAATTTAGTTCTTTTATTTGACAAGAATTTAGATTTCATTTAATTAAAAGTCGTTCTGTCCACTTGATCCCAATTAGACGCCGTAACTGGTTGCTGATAATCTAGTCTTGCTTGATGAATATGTTCTTGTAAAACTATGTATTTTTGTTGGCGTTCTGTCATCATTTTTTCATGGATTATGCGCATGTTAGGCTGTATGTCTTATTTTCGTTTTTCATGATTCTTGCCTTTAACTTACTTTATCTCCATGTGATTTAAATAAAATATACTCGTATTTCTTTGAATTATTTGTGCCTTGCGTGTCGTGAATTTAAAGAACAACTATTTGTATACACAACGAAATTTCAAAATTGTTTAAATTACACATAATAGCGATAATTTCCCAATCATGTCGTTTGATTTTGCGAAAACAAGCCGAGACGCACGATTCTGCTTCGTTCATTGGGCATTCCATCCGCGTCCCAGTTCCGAAAGTGGTATATTGTTTTTCCTTTAAGGTATATCGGGCTTCCTGGAGGAGCCTCGCGATTTGACAGTCTACATAGGACAGAAAGCCCATTTCGCTTGTCACGTAGCCGCGTCTCCGGCCGCCAGAATCCGATGGTTAAAAGACGAAAGAACCCTCCACATCGACGAGTTAAGAATGACGATTCTCCCGTCTGGAGGGTTGGAAATTGACGGGGTGACGGAGTCGGATCAGGGTTCATACAGGTGACGCAGACGACACGTCCAAACCGCTAACTCTTCGGAATGGTTGCAGGTGTAACGCGTCAGGCCTCAACATGTACAAATTAAGCAATAAAGCAACTTTGATCGTTAACGCGGATCAGGAACAAGCCGCCCACGTTGCGCCCCCGACTTTTATAGCGCGCCCCAAACCGGCCGTCGTCGTCGAAGGGCAGAATATATCGTTGGACTGTGCCGCCAACGGTAATCCCAACCCTTCAATAAAGTGGCTGAAAGACGGATTCGTCATCGACATGAAGTGAGTTATTTTGGCGTGCGGACCGACGCTATAATTCGCGCCGTTTCAGTTTTTTGGACAGTCGGTTTAGTTTAGTGGGAACGACGAGTTCGTTGCGCATTACTAATATTAAGGAAGAAGACGCCGGGACCTATCAGTGTCGGGCTGAAAATAGAGAAGACAGCTTAGACGCTTCGGCGATAATTCAGGTTCAAGTAAGTTAGGTTTTTATCGCAAACAAGTGTTGCGTAAATAAGTGGCGAAGGTCGAGGCGTCATGCAAGGCGATTTCCCTTTCAGGTGCCTCCTAGATTTTTAAAGAAACCCCAAGACAAAGTGGAATCCGCAAATAAAGACCTTTTTTTTTTTTTTTTTTTTTTTTTTTTTTTTTTATAGGGGTTTAGGAATCTTCAAAAGACCCCTGGGGCTGGATTCTATGCCCCAGTTCGTGCCGGATTCGCAGCCTCTAGGCTGCGCCTACCGACTAAACCCTTTCCCCTTTGCCCGTGTTTGGTAGTCGCGGAACCGCGTTAGCATTACTTCACGACCACCGGGCCTCCCGCTCGTTATTGAGCTTCCTCCTGCTCGAGTAAGCGTTTTCTTTCTCTCTCGTGTTCCTCCTTAGTCCTCATGATTACTTCCATGAGGTTGGATATATTAGTCCATCCCTCCTCGTCATCAACCATAATCGTCGCAACGTTTTCCTTAGTCAGCTTCCTGCCGACTTCCTCCTCGGCCTTTTCTCTGTGGCTGGACCATCTCGGACACACCAGGAGGGTGTGTTCCGCGTCGTCCACCTCCGCATCGCAGTAGAGGCATACCCGTGACTCTGCCTTGCCTATCCTCCAAAGGTACTGTTGGAAGCAACCGTGTCCCGTCAGTATTTGCGTCATGTGATATGATAGCTCGCCGTGATGTCTACCAACCCAGCTTGTTAGATCTGGAATAAGGGTTCTGGTCCAACTCCCTTTCTCCGCTAACCTCCATCTGTCTTGCCACTTAAGCAACGTCCCCTTTCTGAGCCTTTTTGCGGCCTCCCTTCTCTCTTCGGGCGGCAGAGATTTAGTATTATCAAAGACCTGCTTCCTTTCCTCCGCGCAAATAAAGACCTGGAGTTGGAGTGCAGCGTGCACGGAAGACCCGAGCCCAAGATCAGCTGGTTCAAAGATGGAGAAGTGATCATTTCGAACGATTACTTCAGAATCGTTAACGGGTAACAGAATCGAGCCCGTTTTGTATTTCGTTTTGCCAAGTGCGAGATTTGCAGACACAATTTGAAGCTGATGGGCCTGTTGACTTCGGATTCGGGGATTTTCCAGTGCTTCGCGTCCAACCCCGCCGGGAACATTCAAGCCGCCTCAATTCTAAAAGTCCTCAACACCGGTTAGTACAACGCCACATTTATGTTGTCGATTTTTTATTTACGATTTTTTTTTTCATTATTTTTCCCGTCCCGTTCCCGAAACCGCTTCGTGCATTCGTTCCTTCTTTGTCCTGATCTAACTAACTGCATGTGTGCATGTGTAGATGTGAAAAAGTGGAAAAAAGTCAAAAAAGACCAGAAACTCCTCATCAACAAAAACCAATCTATCACGTTGTTCTCGCACTTGAAACCCGAAAGTTCGGGGAAGTTGGGAGACGTGGATTTCGGCCATTTAGCCGCTCGCAAAAACTTCATGCAAGACTCTTCCTCTTTATACGATCCCCACAGAGCTTTTACTTCTTTGAAAAGTAGCGAGACGTACGATAACATTAACTTGGGTTATACTCAACATGCTTTTTTCTCCGCTCCCCCCAAACCTTTTGTAGCGGAAAGTTCGGTGGGCAAAGCCGAGGGATTGTCGGGGCCACCACAGGACCTCAAGGCGCCGATCGTTAAGGCGCGCTTCGTTACTTTATCCTGGAAGGCGCCGCTGATTAACAACGACAACATCCACACTTATATGGTTTACTACAGACAGGAGGGCAGCGAAAGGTGAGCCATCGTGTTTAAGTTACTATGATGACTAAAGAGCGGATAGTCAGGCAAAAATAAAACGCAAAAAGGCAACAATATCTGACAAAAAGAGCAATAATAATTTTAAAAAAGCAAACCATTTTAACATTTAAAATGTATTTACAAACATACATATCTTTACAATTATTTTTATTTGACCACCAGGATTGGAGGTGATTAAATATTTTTCAATATTCTCCGGTAACAAATTTTGCCTTTCATCGGTCAATATGTTTTTATATTGTGAAAAATATATTTCCATCACAAGATGTTACCGGAGCATATTTTAACATTGCTCTTTTTTTAATTGTCAATTTAATATCCTCAGCAACGCTGTCCTTATGGAGTTTGGCCACTTCTGCCATAATTTGGTAGCCTGGATTTTTTGTCTTATATTTGAAATTTTTCAACTGCTTTGCGCCCTGTGCCACCAGTGACCTTTTTAATCATTGCGTCCAACGTTTGAAATAATTTCATAGATTCGTATAAACTCAGCCCTGTTTTTTTTTAAATTGGTAATTGTTTCTGATAAATTAAAACAGTGAATTTTTATAAAAATAGAGTCTCTTTATGGCAGGATCCTTAAAGGCAGCTAGTGCTTTTTCTATTGATAGCGCTGACGAGGCGTCAAAACCATTAACCACCTTAAATTAAACTACATAATAAAACTGAACCAGTTTATAAATAACTGAAATAATTGTTAAATAAATGCCTCTTTGATTTCCTCAAAATGAATAGCGTAAAACACGCATGCCCAAATCCAAGAACCCCGTCTGGTTATAATAGGTTCTTGAGGTAGCGGTGTGTTAGGTAATTTTTTTTGTATGAAGCTACGCGTAATGGAGCTTGTTCAGTACCATGACTAGGACGCATTTTTACCACCCTCAGTAGGGATGGTAAGTTTGTTAGTTAGTTCGATATAAACATGAAAGCTAAAAGCTGTGCACTAATTCTTCATATTTCCTGTTCCTTCGAGAAATCATAAGTTAATCAACAAACATTCTTGTCATTCGAGCAATCAGTAATTAACCGTCAACAGAGCTTTTAAGAAAATCTAAAAAAAGTAAAGTAATAAATACTCTTATAACGTTAATGTGAAAAATACCTTTTTTGTTGAAGAAATTAATTTGTTCACCATAACAAATTCTTCTCGAATAAGTTCACATAACCTATGTAGACCAGGACAAGTAAGATGAATTAAAACTTGCATCACTTGTGCTGTTTTTAATAATAATAAGGTGCAGCATCGGAAATTAAGGAAATTTTCTTTTTTTTGCTCCATTCGGCCATAATATTCCTAATTAAAGAAACTAGAATTTCTGAATGTATTATACAATATGTTTTACGCATGCTGTCATCGAAGAAATTGGCGATTGTCTTGTGATTAATTTTTTCCAATTCTCTAGACGCTAGTAAATGAGGAATTCCAGCTTCGTGTTCCGAAAACTTGCAAACTACAATATTCGCAATATAGCGATCTTAACTGCCCGTAGTTTCGTCAATTGAGACCCATATACAGCGTGCCCAGCGCTGCGGGGAAGTAAGATTTCTCTAAAATGAAAAAAGATATCGAAATGCGGTTTTCGACAGAAAGTACAATCCATTTAAGAGAACACTCTGAAAATATCTGCTTATACATATACAGTAGTTATATCGACATACAGAGTGGCGCGTTAAAGTTAGGTTTATTTAAATGGAACACCCAGTATATTGCGCTATTTTCGGATTCCTTGTCAAAAAATAATTATACTTTGTATAACTTATTATGGACCTACTTTCAGTTGTTCTCCTATTATTTGACATATAAACCAACAAAAGCCCCTTTTTGAAATATCCCTGCTTCCAAACCAATCAGAATTTTGGCTTGATATTTTGACAGAGTAGTAGACAGAGTAGTAATGCTCAATTCGAATTTTGAATTGTAGTAATTTAATATACAGAGTTGCTCATGAACGCAAATTGTTCATTTAATCAAATTTTTTAAATGGAACACCATGTATATTTTGGTATCAATCAATTACTTTTTTGATGACGTTTTTAATGATATGATTAAATAGTGGAATATCAATAATTTGGAAACTAATTGGTTAAGAAGTTTAAAAATGATCAGTCACAAGGACGTCATTGGATAGCTTATCAAAAATGTGATCGATTGATACCAAAATATACAAGGCGTTTCATTTGAAAATTTCGATTAAATTAACAATTTGCGTTCATGAGCTACGTGTATAGTAAATTATTAAAATTCAAAGTTTGATTTGACCACTATAAACTAGACGATATTAAAAATTTTCTGTCAAGATTTCAAGCTAAAATTTTCATTCGTATGGGAGCAGCAATTTTACAAAAATGGGCCTTTTTTCGTTTTAATGTCAAATAATAGCAAAACAACTGAAAGTAAGGGTTATAATAGGTTATTCAAAGTATAATTATTATTTGGTGAGGAATCTGAAAATAGCGTAATATACTGGGTGTATTATTTAAAAGAAGATAACTTTGACGCGCCATTCTGTATCTGGACATTCTGTACTTAAGCAGATATTTATAGGGTGTTCTCTTAAATGGATCGTACGTTTTGTCGAAAACCTCATCTTGATATATTTTTTCATTTTAGAATAATCTTACTTCCCCGCGGCGCTGGGACAGCCTGTATAATTATCTGCAATGTCTACCCTAATCGAATCTAGTGTCTACAAAGATAAAAATACAGTAAAAATAAAGTATAGTACGGTTTACACTTTTACTCAGCGATTGATGGCACATATCCAAATAATTTTTCCGCATTGTTGAATCGCCCCGAATTATTTGCCTTGTGGAAGTTTCTATAAACTTTCGTAAAACTGGATTGTTTAATTTTTTTAAGCGAATCGATGCAGCTATAATATTGTAAGCAGTATTGAAATTTAAGACCACTTCACGGAACTGCTAGACTGCTGAATTGCCGATTTGGAACTCGTCGCCGCCAGTCAGCGTCTGGAGACGGAGAAAACCAGAGCGGCTTGGGTCTTACGGCCGCGATTGTTATTTTTATACTCATTTGTGAGACTATTTTTGATTTCTTGCTAACAATATAAAAGCCTCACATAACTTAAATAAGAACACCGATTTTGAAGGGCCAGGTTTTGAGTCTTGCAATAAAGCCGTTTTCAAAAGAAGAGCACTAGTTACGTGTTGGGTTACGTTATACTTTTTAGTAGCATTTATCTAAAAAGCAGATATTTAAATATGATTGTTAATTGTAAATAGCAACTAAGTAACTCAAAAATTAAGACAATTAAAAGGATTTTGTACTTACTTTTGTGTTTCAAAAAATTAGACAAAACAGAATTTCCATATCTATTGACTAATTTTTGTCTAGTTTCACCCAATTTTCTATTTGACCACACTTTAGCATTTTATGAGAGGTAAACGTACGACACAGACTAAACTAGTAAAGAATCAAATTGAACAGATCCGATGCAGGGAATTTATATTATATTATACTAGCTGAATGTACCCGGCGTTGCCCGGACGTAGATTAAATAAACGCAGTGTTGACAAAAGTGGTGTATTGGTGATGTAGACTAATCGACATTATAATACAATTAAACAGGAATGCTCTACTTTTCCAATCACAAAATAAACAAATTTGCTGAAATTAACCTGCATTGCCAGGACCGGGTACTTGACCGGGTATATGATTTGGAAAAAGCGGATATCTTGGTTGATATCAGATGAAAAATCTCCAATAGACTCTTTAGGCAAAGACGCAGTTTGGAGGTGTTCTATAAGCGATTCCAGGAAATCGAAATTAATGTTAGAAAATTTTCGGGAAAATCGAAGTTTACAAATTAGCAGATAATGTTATGATAAAGTTGAAAAGACAATGGAAACATTTGTCCTGCTACAGTCATCTCACAGCAGAACAGTATGTAGATGATTTTGACTTATCTTCAGAATAAACGAACTTTTCAGCATAAATATCTCCTTTTGAGCTGCACAAAGTTATTAAAACCTGGCCGCAACTTGTTGAAGAATTAAAGTGAGAACCTTTTGAGCTCCCTTTCCAGTATTAAAATTTCAATACCATTACCACAGATAGTAAAAAAGACAATTTTCATCAGCTTTCACGAAAATTATACGGTGTGGTATTTGTAATCTGCTAGATTTTCAAACTGCTCCATCTTAGTTTTAAATGATGCAATAATGAACACAATGTATTTACGTAAAATAAATAGTGTAAAACGCGTATCAAAGTCAGTAAAGTCTGGTCTAACGCTGCAAATTTCGGATTTCAGCCGGGGCAGGTTTGGTGAAAAACAAATACACCACTATCATTAACTGAACGTAAAAATTAGCGTACGAATATAAGTGGGGTCCGGTACGACGATGGTAATTTTTGGTTAACGGCAAAAACAAATCGGGAATATTATATTAAAATAATTTATTTAATAGCGATAGAACTTTTAATACTGATGCGTCGCCTCGACCTTGGCGACTTTGAGTACCAGCGTTTCAGCCGCTGAAGCAGCAATTTTCACAATTATATTAGGTGCACGTGCCTAGTGCGTGTTAAAACAATTTGGCTAACAAAAGAGATTAATTTGTATATACCAAATAATACTCGCAAAAGTGTACTCGTATGGCCCGTCATTATTTTCACGAAATGAATTAGAAAAATGAACATTCTAAAGTAAATAATTATTTTGACGGGAATGTGGTGGATGAAAAAATCTTATTCGGCCTCTCCGACAAACTAACACTTGTTTAGATTAACATGCATTCCTTCATGGACCTGTGACGAATTACAAACAAATATCGAAATTTCAAGTGTTCCATATGATTTCGTTTCTGTATGAAAGCGGTTTTTTTAACTCGTCAGTCTGAACTTACTACACAGTGATATTTTCACATCCAGGCGACCTAAATTATTTTGCCGTTTATTTCAAGAATTTCCCTGAAAGGAGAGTAGTCAACAGTGGGGCTCATCAGGGGTGGCAGGGTTAGCAGTGCCACTCCAAGTATAAATTTACTATCGAACACAAAATTAGTTCTGCAATTCAATTGCAAAATTATGAATTTTTAGATATTTTAACGAAAATCTAGCGCTTACACCGCTTTAAAATTAAAAACCAAAGAGCTCTTTATACAATGGAGAAAAAGTCGTTATCATTTGCGATGTAAATGCACGCATGTTAAGAAGATAGGGCTTGCCCTGTCAGCGTGTTGCAATTCAGAACATAAGTTTATGTTTGCATCACAACTGGAATAATTATTTATTGGAAGGTGGAAGAGAATCAAAATTTTTATCAGCATATTTAATATTCAGAATAACGTCTATTAGTCCAAACAATATATTTTAGATGCAGATATTTCTTAATATTTTATGATTTTTGGCCTACAAAGTCTGCAACAGTACGTTTTTTCCATCTTAAAAAGAATTAAAACATTTAGTCGAACTTGTACTTGCAAATCTCGCTTAATCAACTTGTCAACGATTGCAATAGAGGAACAATTAATGAAGACTTTGCTTAATAGTAAGGAATTTTATGACATAATTAGTGGGCTTAGTTTGGGTTGTAAGGGGTATTTGGGGGTGATTTATGGTAGCCGAAGTAATTTGGGTGAATTTGGCATAGTTTGCTATGGTTTGTAGCATTTTTTGTAATTTTAAAGTGATTGGGCTTAGTTTGGGGTGGTAGTTGGGGGTGATTTATGGTAGTTGAAGTAAGTTAGGTAAGTTTGGCATAGTTTTGCTATGGTTTGTAGAATTTTTTCTAATTTTAAAGTTTGAGGTGGTAAGGGGTAGTTGGGGGTGATTTATGGTAGCCAAAGTAAGTTAGGTGAGTTTGGTTTAGTTTGCTAAGGTTTGTACCATTTTTTGGAATTTTAAAGTGATTGGGCTTAGTTTGGGGTGGTAAGGGGTAATTGAGGTTGATTTATGGTAGCCGAAGTAATTTGGGTGAGTTGGGCATAGTTTGCTATGGTTTGTATCATTTTTTGTAATTTTAAAGTGATTGGGCTTAGTTTGGGGTGGTAAGAGGTAGTTGGGGGTGATTTATGATAGCCGAAGTAATTTGGGTGAGTTTGGCATTGTTTTGCTATGGTTTGTAGCATTTTTTCTAATTTTAAAGTGATTGGGCTTAGTTTCGGGTGGTAAGGGGTAGTTGGGGGTGATTTATGGTAGCCGAAGTAATTTGTGTGAGTTTGGAATAGTTTGCTATGGTTTGTGGCATTTTTTGTAATTTTAAAGTGATTGGGCTTAGTTTGGGGTGGTAAGGGGTAATTGGGGTTGATTTCTGGTAGCCGAAGTAATTTAGGTGAGTTTGGCATAGTTTGCTATGGTTTGTGGCATTTTTTGTAATTTTAAAGTGATGGGGCTTAGTTTGGGGTGGTAAGGGGTAGTTGGGGGTGATTTATGGTAGCCGAAGTAATTTGGGTGAGTTTGGCATAATTTGCTATGGTTTGTATCATTTTTTGTAATTTTAAAGTGATTGGGCTTAGTTTGGGGTGGTAAGGGGTAGTTGGGGGTGATTTATGGTAGCCGAAGTAATTTAAGTGAGTTTGACATAGTTAATTTGCTATGGTTTGTAGCATTTTTGTAATTTTAAAGTGATTGTTCTTAGTTTGGGGTGGTAAGGGGTAGTTGGGGGTGATTTATGGTAGCCGTAGTAATTTAGGTAATTTTGGCATAGTTTGTTATGATTTATAGCATTTTTTGTAATTTTAAAGTGATTGTTCTTAGTTTGGGGTGGTAAGGGGTAGTTGGGGGTAATTTATGGTAGCCGAAGTAATTTGGGTAAATTTGGCATAGTTTGCTATGGTTTGTAGCATTTTTTGTAATTTTAAAGTGATTGGGCTTAGTTTGGGGTGGTAAGGGGTAGTTGGGGGTGATTTATGATAGCCGAAGTAATTTGAGTGAGTTTGGCATAGTTTTGTTATGGTTTGTAGCATTTTTTCTAATTTTAAAGTGATTGGGCTTATATTGGGGCGGTAAGGGGTAGTTGGGGGTGATTTATGGTAGCCGAAGTAATTTGGGTGAGTTTGGCATAGTTTTGCTATGGTTTGTAGCATTTTTTCTAATTTTAAAGTGATTGGGCTTATTTTGGGGTGGTAAGGGGTAGTTGGGGGTGATTTATGGTAGCCGAAGTAATTTAAGTGAGTTTGACATAGTTTGCTATGGTTTGTAGAATTTTTTGTAATTTTAAAGTGATTTGGCTTAGTTTGGGGTGGTAAGGGGTAGTTGGGGGTGATTTATGGTAGCCGAAGTAATTTGGGTAAATTTGGCATAGTTTGTTATGGTTTGTAGCATTTTTTGTAATTTTAAAGTGATTGGGCTTAGTTTGTGGTGGTAAGGGGTAGTTAGGGGTGATTTATGATAGCCGAAGTAATTTGGGTGAGTTTGGCTTAGTTTGCTATGGTTTGTATCATTTTTTGTAATTTTAAAGTGATTTGGCTTAGTTTGGGGTGGTAAGGGGTAGTTGGGGGTGATTTATGGTAGCCGTAGTAATTTAGGTGATTTTGGCATAGTTTGCTAAGATTTGTAGCATTTTTTGTAATTTTAAAGTGAATTGGCTTATTTTGGGGTGGTAAGGGGTAGTTGGGGGTGATTTATGGTAGCCGTAGTAATTTAGGTGATTTTGGCATAGTTTGCTAAGATTTGTAGCATTTTTTGTAATTTTAAAGTGAATTGGCTTATTTTGGGGTGGTAAGGGGTAGTTGGGGGTGATTTATGGTAGCCGTAGTAATTTAAGTGATTTTGGCATAGTTTGCTAAGATTTGTAGCATTTTTTGTAATTTTAAAGTGAATTGGCTTATTTTGGGGTGGTAAGGGGTAGTTGGGGGTGATTTATGGTAGCCGAAGTAATTTGGGTGAGTTTGGCATAGTTTGCTATGATTTGTAACATTTTTTGTAATTTTAAAGTGATTGTTTTTAGTTTGGGGTGGTAAGGGGTAGTTGGGGGTGATTTATGGTAGCCGTAGTAATTTAGGTGATTTTGGCATAGTTTGTTATGGGATGTAGCATTTTTTGTGATTTTAAAGTGATTGTTCTTAGTTTGGGGTGGTAAGGGGTAGTTGGGGGTGAATTTTGGTAGCCGAAATAATGTGTGTGAGTTCGAAATAGTCTGCTATGGTTTGTGTCATTTTGTTTTATTTTAAAGTGATTGGAGTTACTTGGGGTTGCTAAGGGGTGGTAAGGGATGATTTAAGATAACGGATCTAATTTATGTCAGTTTGGCGTAGTTCGGGAATTTTTTGGGGTTGATTTGGTAAAGTTTGCAATGGTAAGAGATATTTGAGGATGTTTAATGTAGACGGATTAAATTTGGAGTGGTTTGGTAATTTTTAAATGAGTCACGGATCGACATTATAATTGAAATCAAAATTATAATTAAATATCTGCGCCTCGCTAGGTATTTACGGCAAAAGTATGATCAGGAAAGCAGAAAGTGAAAGTGTAAACCGGTCGCCCGACGTCGAAGTTGTTTTGGCTAGACACGTGCTTCTAACAAAAACACGGTCTCCGCGAGCCGATTTTAACCGGTTTTTATTCGGTTTTTATTTAAATACAAAGGAACCGGACCGAATTTTGCAAAATCTCCTTATATTACTTCGTTTCGGCACATGATACACCCGTGTCTAAAATTTCAAGTCGCCAGCCCTCACGGTTTGGGCTGTATTTGTGATTATCAATCAGTGAATGTATACATGAGTGTGTCAGTGAGGACACTTCGCTTTATATATATAGATTAAGCAGATTATAAAAATCGAATACACATTATTTGAGTAGACATGGATTGTTGTAAAATTTCCTATTAAAGGTTTGGTTAATTTATATATTTTAAATGGCAATTATTTTTAAAAGAAGGCACCAAACGTACAAAAAAGGCAGGCTCTAGGCATTTGCTCGACTTTTTTTGACTGACGCTTTTTAATGATGACTAACCGCGAACCTAATGCTGATTATTTCGTCCAGAGAGAGGGTGCAGAATACGAGCAGGTCTCGCTTGGAGGAGATCAACATCGGCGGTTTGACTCCCAGCCGGGTTTATCACTTCCGCGTGGCGGCGATCGGTGCGGGCGGAATGGGGGCGAGTTCAAAAAGTCTCACGGTGACGACGCAAGCCGAGGAGCACGTCGCGAGTGCCCCCACGCATTTCATTGCATACGCCACGAGTCCACGAAGCATCTTCCTGAGCTGGAAGCCGCCGGAAGTGCCCAACGGAATCGTACAAAGATACACGGTCTACTACATG
The DNA here is from genome assembly GCA_964023215.1 of Eledona agricola. Taxonomy (NCBI): domain Eukaryota; kingdom Metazoa; phylum Arthropoda; class Insecta; order Coleoptera; family Tenebrionidae; genus Eledona; species Eledona agricola. The sequence goes on from OZ026854.1 coordinate 22,713,658, forward strand.
GACACGGGCTCGTCGATCGAACACAACATCGAAACCGTCGACCTGAAGCACCACCTGGTGAGTTTGACCGTCTTCACCGAGTACAGCGTTTGGGTGGTCGCCGTGAACGAAAACGGCGCGGGGGCTGCCACCGAAGAGAAAGTGGTGAGGACTTTGGGGTGGACGCCTTCGGAGCCGCCCTCCAACGTCACGCTGGAGCCGTCGAGCACGGTAATTACAAGACGTCGTGGGCGTACGACGGCAATTTATGATTATTTCCGGCGCAGAATATCATCGTGCGTTGGGAACCTCCGCCGTCGGAGTCGCAGAACGGCGTCATCACCGGTTATAAGCTGCGATACAGGATGCAGGGCAAGAAGGGGCTGACGATAACGACGCCGGCGAACGAGAGGTCGTACACCCTCACCGATCTGGAGCGCGCATCGCAGTATCAGGTGAAACTGTGGGCTTTGAATATTAACGGGACCAGTCCGTCGACGGATTGGTACAACGCGGAAACGTACGAGAACGACCTGGACGAGAGTCGCGTGCCGGAAAAACCGGGCCCCTTCAGAGGTAGGTGGTATTCATTAAAAATGCACGATGCATTCGATGCATTTATGTGCCGAGTGAACGTTATTACAAGCACTTGGATTTGCGCAATTTTGACAGTGATAAAAATCTGCCAATGAAAAGAAATTATAATTTTATTAATGAGCCGTATTAACTGTTTATTCACCATTTGATGGATGAACTACTAATTCAAAAATTAAAGTACATTAAACTGTTTCAAATTTTAATTATTTAATCTTTCATCCAGATTTATTCTACGGGGTGTAACACGATCATGGTACCGTTCAAGATAACTTTTTCAGACTTGGTACATCAAATATGCATGTCATTCGTCGCTGTTTAGCAGAAAAAGCACTTTTTTCCACATTCGGTTAGTCCGGAAATGACACCAATTTTTGATTTTTAATGAACACCCTATACAGGTGTCCCAACAGTGCGTTCTCGGCCGACTCAACACCAGGTAGAGGTAGAAGAAAAGGGTAAAGGAGGCTGCACAACGTGGTATATTTGACTTTTTTTTAAACTAGAATACCCTATATTTTATTACATATTTCCAGTGGACTTAAAATTATAAAATATATTTTGTATAACATTAAACCTACTGGTTTTGTAGATATCTGACCTTTTATTCAGAAAACTGATTTTTTATTGATTAGTGTAACAGGTGGTTATATCTTATTTACTTTCAATTAGGGAACTACGGTATCTGCGACTTAGGTATTGTTGGCAGAAAGGGGGCGGTCGTCAATGTAATCAAAACACGACTTATAAATACCAAAATTCTGTGTAGTGAATGCTCCAAGGAGCTAATTCAACAAGTGGAAATTCAAATGGAACACAGTCAAAAATCCCGATAATAACGATAATGAATAATACCGACCGCGAAAGTCTACATACTCTTTTTTTTTACGGAACGCATTTTTTATGCTAATAAATATTTTTAATTTTTGTTAAGTATGTCCTATACCTATCTGTGATAGTCATCGATATTTTTAAATTTTGTTAAAAAATTTTATTGAATAATTTGCTGAAGTTTTTATTTTTTTATTAAAATGTTTAACTTTTGTGTATTTTGCTCTTCACGGCTGCGCAAGGTATTAATGGCTGCGATGCACATCAAATTGAATGGGTGAGATGAAAAAAAGTCCAAAATCAACGTTTTGAGTAAATTTATTTTTAATTAATCAGTTTTTAACTTTTAGTTTTTAGTAAGTTAAAAACTATGCTATTGGAAATATCACTTTAACCTCTATCTAGTCTTTATTGTTTAATTTATTATTATTTATTATTTATTTTTAATAAATTAAAAAAACAAACGACAATTAAGCCCTAAAACGGATGGTGGACTGTTTTTTTAAATGTGACACCCAGTATATTACACTATTTGCGGATTCCCTGTCAAAAAATAATTATACATTGTATAACCTATAATGGACGTAACTTCAGTTGTTTTTCTATTTTTTGACATTTAAGCCAACAAAAGCACCTTTTTATATTTTAGTATCAATAGATGACAATTTTTATGAGGTTTTTAGTGATATGATTTAATAGTGGAATGTCAATAATTTCAAAAATTATGAGTCATAAGGACGTCATTAGAAACCTTATCAAAAATGTGATAGATTGATACCATTCCATACCGTTCCATTAAAAAAATTCCATTAAATTAACAATTTGGTTCATGAGCCACTTATAAAAATTCAAAGTTTCACTTAACCATTATAAAATAGACGATATTAAACATTTTCTGTCAAAATTTCAAGCCAAAATTCTCATTGGTTTTGGATCAGCAATTTTTCAAAAAAAGGCCTTTTTTTCGTTTTAATGAAAAATAATAGCAACAACTGAAGGTAGGTTACGTTATACAAAGTATAATAATTTTTTCATAACGAATCCGAAAATAGTGTAATATACTGGGTGTTTCATATAAGAAAACATAATTGTGATCCTCCACTTTGTATATGGACAATCTGTATATTTTTTTAGAGTGTACTCTTAATAGATTGTACTTTTTGTCGAAAACCGCATCTCGATATACTTTTTCATTTTAAAGTAATCTTACTTCCCCGCAGCGCTGAAACATTCTGTATTTATTTCGAATAAACAACGGAAAATCGAAAAGCAAAACATAGTCATCTTCTTCTGCATTTGTATTGCTAACTATATGTCACATGAGAACACTAAACTTTCTCCTGTATTGCTTTACTTGGTTACCTTTTTCTTGTTTAGTGGAACAAATTGCTATTGTAGGCAACATTTAATTATTTGGAAATGACCTTGTCTTGACAATAAAAACATTAGCAGGAACAGCGTTATTTGCGTTAGTTATCTATTGCAACATTCGTGAAATTCAGTCGCACTAAATATTTATTCTATAAAGAAACACATTATACTGGCATATTAGTTTTAAAAACGACACTTGAGTTTTATGTTTTTCAAAATCGTTATAAACCATTATTTTTGTAAAAGTGTGTGTGTTATTTTTGTACCAGCCTATAAACAAATGAAACAATAATTTAAAGGAAGTTGGGCAGAAGCAATTGCAGTTGAACCCGATAAACGTCAAATTTCAACTGTTTAGATATAGACGTAGAGCACTTACTTGATAGAGCCGCTATATGTGGCAAGCCATGACTAAAGAAATATCGGCCCGTGGCTAAAGTACCGGAAACACCCGAATCTGTATCAAGCTGTGACTAAAGAGTAGTCGTGTTAGCCCTGTGATTGTCAGGACATAATTTAACATTTTAGAGAAGGGAGTACATAATCGATACAACGGTCTTACAAAAATAAAAGGATTCATAGTAGGTTATGGAATCACTTTGGAACTTGTTTAACTGTATGGAAATGGAAAAAATGAAATTAAGTCCGGGCAAGACATACTTTTAATGGATTTTTTTAACAAATTCCATTTCCGGGCGTCGGTTTAGATGTCATTTGAGCAATTTTTTGATTGACAGCTCCTGTGAAATGTGATGATTTGACATATTAAAAGTCTACACTGTAAAAAATAAGGCGTATTCTCAATCCCATTTTTTTCGTGCGCTTTTTGAAACGATAATTGCAACGAGTAATATGTGTTACAAGCATTAAGCACCACGTGATATTTTCAATACGACTACGATACTTGCTAAGATGCGAGATCTGTGAATTTTTGAAATGTGTCTGCTTGTTCATCTCCTCAGTCATTATTTTGTTTTGGAAAGCGTTGTACGGCTTCTCATTAAGCACTCATGCACAGTATATTTGCAGATTTTTCTAATAACAATAGTAAAGTAATGATGATGCGCGTTACTTTTCTAATTTTTTTAAACTCATATTTTATAGTGCGATCCGCTTCCGACAAGTTGTACGTGTTGTGGGCGCCGCCGGCGAGCCCCAAAATCCGAATTCGAAACTACATCCTCGGCTGGGGCAAGGGAATCCCCGACATGTACTCGCAAGAGTTGGACGAGAAGACGCGCAGCTACATAATTGAGAAGCTGGAACCAAACTCGGAATACGTTCTGAGTTTGAGGGCGAGTAACGAGATAGGGGCGGGTCAGTCTGTTTATGCGACAGTGAGGACACAGGACGAGCTGCCCCCAGAACCCACGCCTCCTTTAATACCGCCGGTCGGTTTGAAAGCGGAAGTGTTAAGCGCCACCTCTGTGGTGCTATATTGGAGCGACACCACGCTCAGTAAGAGTCAGGTAAGTGCAATATCACAATTTAGTATTTCCTGTTGTGATCGATACTTGTTGTCTAGTACGTCAGAGACAACAGATATTACGTGGTGAAGTATACGGCTGAGACGACGATGAAGAGTCGCGAATTAAACGTGACGGATTTGAACGTGATGATCGACGATTTGAAACCCAACACCGTATATGAATTTTCCGTGAAACTGGTGAAAGGGCGCAAGGCGAGTCCGTGGAGCATGGTAGTGCAGAATACCACGTGGGAGCTGGCACCGAACGCCGCCCCTAGAGACTTGGACGTTCACTTGAAGGAAGACGAACCGAAATTTGTCGAATTGACTTGGCAGCCGCCCAAAACCACAACCGGCGGTAGGATAACGGGTGAGTTTAATGCTCAGGAGTTTTAAATATTGTCCACTTATGCGTTCCATTAGGTTATGTGATTTTATACACGGATAATAAAACTAAAAGCGACAGAGAGTGGTCGGCGCAAGCTACAAAAGGTGACAAGCACTCGGCCGTGTTACCCGACCTGAAACCCTTCACCGAATACTATTTTAAAGTTCAAGCGAGAAATAGTAAAGGTTACGGCCCCTTTTCCAACGTCGTGATCTTCACCACGGGTCAAAGTAAGTCACCAACTTTTTGTTCACATTTTGCTGCGTTAGTTTTTATTTACATTTCCAACATTACTTGTTTTCACTATATTATTTTTTGATTATTGTTTTTTATATTAATTTTTTTCGTTATTAGATGTTCTGGCAAGTAGTCAAGGGCAGCACTTGGGTAATTAGTTTTTCTTTATTATTTTATGAAGCGTTTAAAGAAGGAGGTTTAGAAATCGCGCATCTAGTTTTCGTTTTATATGTTACAGTGCATATTTTGGCAAATTATGTGAAATCACAGGGATTACTAAAACTAAAACAATCAAATACAGGGTGTTTCACGTAGACCGTTCATTAGAAAATTTTGAATTTCCCGTAAAGTGAAAGTTGAAATTTGGTGCATCATCATTATCGATGATTGTGAATCGAAGTAAAATACTTTCAAGATGACGGTTATACCGGAAATTGACACCAACTTTGCTATTTAAAACGGCAACTCCCTGTTTTTATGCACTGATACATTTGGAGACTCAATTTTGAATAAGACGCACCCAGATTGTCGTCACCTACCTCTCATAGTTTTTGAAATATTCTCAACTTAATGATAAAATTTGGAAATGCAAGGATCACTTTAAAAATTAATATCTCTTGATTTGCTGTTGATAATACAATAGTTTTTTTGTCTTTTGCATAACCTCAGCATAATCTAAATGTACTTTTTATACAATTTGATTGTGTATAAAGCTGCTGCCATTTTTTGAATATGATAATAACAATTTATCAAAAACAAAATAAGAAACAACTCGACTTTTATAAAGGTATCATGTGCCAGTTCTGCTTAATTTTTATATTTCCTATTTTCTAAAAAAAAATATTTTTCTTTAAATTTGGATGTGTAGAAAAAATTAATTGCAAACAATTGAAATCAATACCTGTCACGCTATTGAGATAGAATTAAGTGTTCTGTAATAGAGACTTAAACGTACTGTTGCAATATCAAATAATAATTACACAAATGAAGTAATATTTTATTCAACATTTGCATTAATTACAATGTTGTACATACCTCCACAATAATTGATTTACAGTGTTTGTTAAGTTAAAGTTATGTTTTATACTTTTTTCTGTACTAAAATAAATTTATCGTAAAGATTTGATAAAAAGCATAGTTCATATGGCATGCTAATTTTAATTGTTAGACTCAAATAGTTTTATTCCACAGCCTACACGTATCAAAAGCTAAAAAGAAAATGCATTTTTTTTATAAAATGTGGAATATCTTAACAACTATCGAGAATTAGCCTAAGAAACTTATAAAAGTCGAGTTATTTTTTACTTTTACATGAATTCCGTTGTTAGGTTGTGGGGTTTTTGTCATTTTGTTATAGTAATTTTTGCAAAATTGCAACGACCTACTGAAACATTAAAAAGTATTAAAGTTACTGTCGAATTATTTTTTGATGCGAAGTGACAGAAAGAAGAATTATTGCAATACTTCAAATGGTTCAAAAGATATAATTTTTTAAAAGTACTGATTAATTTTCAAATTTTAGCATACAATTATGAATAATAAAAAATATGAAAGGTAAGTAACAACAATCTGTTTTTTTTCTTCAATTCACAATTGTGAGATAGTATAAATACTAACATAAAAAAAGGAGTTGCTATTTAAAATAACAAAGTTGGTTCCGGTATAACCGGAAGTGGCGTCATCTTGCAAGTATTTTACTTCAGAATGATCGATAATGATCATGCACCAAATTTCAACTTTCTAGCTTTACGGAGAATTTAAAATTTTCTAATGAACGGTCCACGTGGATCACCTGTATACAATTTAAATTTGTTCGAGAAAACATACAGATGGCAGAACACATTGAAAATTTCAATTAAATTATATATTTTTTGGTTTAGCGTAAACACAAAGTAGCTTTTTTTTTCTATTTTAATTGGAGAGTTGGCAATGTAAAATTTTGCTTTTAACAACTACAACTACATGCAACTACATTACTCAAGACAAATTAAAATAAAAAATACAAATCCTTATAACGGCGACAATATACAAATATCGTGTACGAATTACAAAACCAATCACCTGTAATTTTCTCAATTTAATGATCTCGAAAATTGCCTAATAATGAATGTAAATGGTTCCCAACGCAGACTCCTTCCTTTGAACACACATTATTAATTAACATTATTAATACATATTTGAATATGATTCATTTACTTTATTCACGTAGAAATATAAACGAAGGCTCAGGAGGCCATGGAATTCCAAACAGACGTAAGGATGGAATTTGTTGAAGAATACAATTAAATGTATCTTATGAATTGTATCCGAGACAGTTATTAACAAAGAACTGAATTTCTCCAACAAAATGTCAAGTGCTCAGAATTTTGCAACGCTCTATCAAACGTCAAAGTTATTCCATCGCCTACGCAGCCTCGTTTTATTTTTGTACGCACGTATAAAGTGTGATTTTGTACGATTTTTAGACGGCAAGGGGATTTTTTCGGATACCGTCATTCTGTACATTCTGATTGGCGGTTGCATCATTGCCGTGACGACGATAGGTGTGGTCACTACCGTGCTGTGTTGCCGACGTAGAGACGCGACGACGTCACCCGATCGCAGCAAAAAGGGCTATCAGAAGGGCACACAGAACGTGAAACCCCCCGATTTATGGATCCACCACGATCAGATGGAGTTGAAGGCGATCGAGAAGAGTCAGTCGAACACAGATGGCGCCAGCAGCAGCGGAATGGTGACGTTGCCGAGGAGCGTCGGTGGCAACGACTACGACAGCCACGACACCATCCACACCAATTCGCTCGATCAACGCACGTACATCCCAAACTACATGGGTGAGTGAACGTGCGATTTCTTGCATGGTCGGTTTTTGTCCCCACACAATACCCAGATTTGGTTTTTTCATTTATGCACTTTCGCCTTGCGCACTTAGGTGTTTCCCCCGATGATCAGATCAAACGAGTGGTCAGGTCCAAGCCGATTATTACGTTACCGGTCGACTCCAAACCGCCTAGGGAACGTAAGTACCACACGCTTATGCCGTTTTTTTTTCTACTGACTTAACATTCACCACGACTAACTAGCTAATTTTAAGGTAGAAAACTAGATTGCTTAAAGCAGTAGTGCCCCCCATAAACTTGTTACTTCAAATCAGTAATAGAAATTGGAAAATTTATAGTAAAAAAAATAATTGAAATGTCATCGAAAAGCCAAAAAATGAAAAAGAATAGTTAGCTAAAAGCTTCCACAAAGTTATAACGCTAATTTGGAATTGCAAGACTATTCCTGAATATTCAAAAGAAAGCGTTATATGAGCAACTATCAAGGAATACCACAACTCAACAATGTATGAGGGGAGTTTATAAAGTTATGTACAGGTGTCACATTGCAGAGGGCTATGAAATATGCCATCTTTCGTTGATGATGCGCATTACTATACAGGTGGTTATGGAAATGACTATGAAAAATTGTAACCGGTAATGGAAACTCGCCATTCTAAGCAAATTTCCTTCATAATAATTTTGTGAAAAATTTTGAATTCAGTAAATAAAATTCAACAAAGATTTCGCACCAAAACGCGTAATTGCTGCTGAGTTATCAAACACCACTTCGAAATAATATCGAAAAAAAAAAACGTCTTCAACACAATTCTTCAAAACAACATTTATTGATTTTTTTGTTGCACAACTCATGCCTTATGCATGTTAGATTTGGACAACCAACCAAATATTCATGTACGTTCGTCGTTTTTGCACCAATCGATGGGGGTTGAAAAATAGTACTTTAGAACCGCTTTATGACGAGAAATCGGCTTGTTATTTTTTGCCCACAAATTTGCTTTATTTAATTCATCAGCAACTTTTTTATGGGATTTTTTTTAAGGTACCGAGAAATAAGCTAATTTTCTATCTGTGCTCATAATCACGTTAACTGGAGCCAGTAAATCAACGTCATTACAATTTATTATGATTTCTTGCCTAATTAACTTATTTAGTGTGGCATCTCAGTACAGGGTCTTTCACTTCAGCTCCTATCTTTTGCAGCTCAGTCATTACTTAAGTTGGAGTTTGATATTTTGCAGACTTTAATTATATTCTAGGACCCACCACCAAGGAAAATATTTTTGATTATACAGAATGTCTCAAAAAGTGTGACGGCATAATGATATATATTTCTAAATTGCATGCTATATATTTTTTGCGCTTATTAGGGTTAATTTTTAGTTGCTTACATATTCCTAAAAATTTCAAATATGTTCAGAAATAACTAAAAAAAAATAAAAACTAAAAAAATTATTGGTTTTCCACCTTTAAATTTATAAAAAATACAAATAGTGCCCCCTTGATAAAATTACTACTAGGTACTACAATCTTGTTAATCTAGTTTGATTAATCCGAGTTATTACACGGTGTACATAATTTACTGTGAAACTTTTCAAAAATCAAAGATTTTTATATTTCTTATTGTAAATCGGAAACCCTGTTTATTTTTATACCATTCGCTGCGGTACTAACATGTTTTTTTAATTGTTAATTTTAATTAATCCTAACGTATTCGAAATCATTCGCCAAAAACTATTTCAATGGCAATTTTAATGAATAAAACTGGAAAATGATTTAAAAACAATGTTGACATAACATATTTGTGGAAATGGAAATCCATGTTTTTTTTTCACCATTCTATAGCGTTTTTGATACGCTTTTCATTGATATGCGGTTTGTAAAAATCCTTATTTTCTCTATAATTTTTCGAATTTCGGATCCTACAAACTGTAGGTATATAAAAATAAAAAACTAGCGGGGCTAGTATTCGGAGCTTCGGAGTAACTATAGAAAAACCTTTTTAAATTCTGACATAGAAGAGATGGGCGAATGATCTTCCAAAATTTCGTAACATTTGCTGACAAACGGTTCTAAAGGCATTTTAGATTCGTATTTTCATGTCCTCTTTGGTTGTTTCGCCTGATTCCAGGCAATAAATCAAATCGATTTGTTCTTGTAAAATATAATTTATATTTATTTATAATTATACCTAAAAGCTATTTTTGTAATGTTCTTGTGTGACGACGGTGAATGCGTCTTATTTCCATATATAAATTTAATTTATTTGTGAGATTCGTCCAATTTTTAATAGCTAAAAGCACACCCACACACACTTTTCCATAGGGGAGAAAGGGGTAATGGGAGTCACTTAAGGGTGTTCGATACTTGCACCGAACGTCTCGAATCCGGTAGATGGCGACACCAAAGAATTTCACAATGTTACTGTTAACCCCGCCCACCAGTCCCGCCTAAGAACCGGTTAGATGCTTACTGAGACGGATGCCTCACATTATTTGTTCTGAATTACAGTTTCACCGCTTTGCGAGTTTGCGTATTATTCATAAAAAAGTTGTTTGCTTTAGTAGCCTTTTTTAGACGAATTACCAAATTATGTGAAGTCTTATAATTATTACTTTATAATTTTTTTTTGTTAATTAATTTTATTCAATTATAGACATACATATCCATCTCTGGCATTAGCCAAGAAAACAATTGCCTAACGTCTCACATTTCAATAAAAATCAATTATGCTCGAATATCAATAAAAGTTTTATCTAATTATTGCATTATGGTCTAGGCGTTCAGCGTTCAGGTTGCTATTCGATTATTACTTTTATTTTTATATTTGCTTATGGTACTGAGAAGAGTCGACTGCAGGTCGGACTAGAACCAAATGAGGCCCAAAATTTAACAATTTTTGTAAAACTCTATAAAAATATAAACCTAAACAAATTAACATTGAGTTAATTATTCCAACAAATCGGTTCTTTGAGCTGCGGAACATTTATAAAAAAATTATAATACTTCGTAGCTATTGTCGGCCGGTACGCCCGTCGAACGTCGCGACGCGGATTTCCGGTCCGATCTGTGTAAATCTTGTCTGACCTTGGTTGAACCAGGCGCTGTTTCGGCAAAAAGTTGTTCTTACGTGTTCATTCGGCTGATTGAAATTACTTGGGAAAGCGCGCCACGCATTTTTATCGCTGAATATGTTCTGCTTATTTCATTGTAAACTCTAACATATTTTTCTAGCTTTAATTTAATTAATTTTACTTAATGTTAAATCGGTATAAAAGGTATCCTTCAAAAGTTTGCAAAAGGGCAACCGTTCACGATGTAAGAAAAGTTTTCTGGTGTTTAGTTTTTTGCGGAACCGTCACGAATTTGCAGATATAGTTACGACAGCCGTCAGAATTCAAAGTTAGAATAATTAGCTTCCCACTGTATCAGTAAAATACTAAGAATATCAAAAAGCGAAGACCGATACCTTATAAGACCCTTATAATGGATTTGGAAGAACAGAATACTTATTATAACTGTATAGTCATATAGTAAAAAATTAAATAAAAAAATTAAAGTATTTAAATATTAATATACTAAAAAATATGTACTAAAAAAAAATTAAGTATTTAAATTTTTTTAGGAAAACATGTTTCAATCTTTAGGGTAGCGTAAATAGCGTTCACTACAATACCACCCCCCCTCCCACAATGCCACCCCCCCCTTATTATGATTATATTTCACCAAAATTATTTCGAGAGAAATAAATCCGTACCGCTACACAATTTGTACACATAGTAATGATTTCATTTGATGTAATACTTTACGAAAATCTTGCACGGGTTAAACATCTAAGCTCTTTATGGACGGCAATGGCATAATTGTACGTCATTAGAATTTGAACCGACTTGAGTCTTGCAAGACAACGACGACGTGGATGCAAACCTTTTATAATTTGCTCTTACTTTTAAATTACAGCATTATTGAATTGCGGACACACATTTGCCTGTCACGAGTTTCAGAATCATTTACATTTATTTATTTTTTATTAAACACGTTTAATCAATCTGAATTACTCACTCGTATGTTCGATTTATATATTTATTGTAAATAAGAACTCATAACCAAAATAAAATTTGTAGAGAATAAGCCGAATGAGCATTAAATGCGGTGAAGTTCTAAAATGGACTGAATAGACTAAACATCAGGTTAACTTCAGATGAAATGCAGAGACGTCCAAACCAATGCCCGAAGATGGAATTTGTTAAAGAAAATATGAAATGTACCGTCTCTTAAATTTCTAATTATTTACTTAAGATGTTTTCAATCCTGTACAGCATAACCGGTCAAAAGCAGATGAGACAACGGCATCATACTAATCGGGTAAATAACAAAATGAAAGTCTGCACCGAGAGGGAGGTTATTAGACTGTCATTGGTTGTGGGTCATGAAGACCAAACGTCGAAGGCGGGATTTAATGAGGGGCGTGTCCGATAAAATTATTTCCACTACATTTAAATTATTTTAAAAAATCTGTTTTTTTTTTAAACCATAGTTGTTGATAAACTTAGCATCTGGCGAAATACGTGCCTATAAATGGTTACTTTGAAATTTTTACTGTGAATAATAATTAAAAAAAGATTTTTAACTTTTCAAAAAATTTTTTTTTGGGTTTCCCAACTTTTTTTGCAAATATGTTTCACGTAACCTATTAGATAATGTTATAGTCTAACTACTTAAAAAAAACCATCAAATTTAAACGATCCAATTCTGAATTGTGATGGAATAAAATTTACATGTTAAATGAATAGGCTGAATAGAGGTATCCGACGCCCTTAAGCGAGAATTCAAATAACAGCTTATTTCAAAATCAAATATTTATTGCAACCGCCTTATAACAAAATTTACTTATTTAACAATCATCTGAAATCAGTTTTAAGCACTTTGACAATCAACTTTGGAAATAAGAAGAGTTTTAAAAATATATGCATTTGACTCCAATTGCACTGAGATGCGGGTAATCAGAGTCAAATAAAATTTAACACATATTCACATTAATTATTCTTCTACTTCTGATGTAAAGTCAGTAAGTCGTCTAAAACGTGGTCCCAAGTTAAGTTTTCTTTTATATCCCTTTTGTAGACTTGAAAACGGAATACCTATAGCTTAAGCAGCTTTTAGTATGGAATAACCTTCTTGTTCAATAAGCTGCATAGCTTTTTCCAGAGAATCAGATGACGTGTTAGCCTTTTCGGTTGTTCTGAACCGTACTTTTGGAGTCTCGAAAAAAATATAAATATTCGGGCACTTATGCGCACTGGGGGTCACCTGACTCTCATTACCCACAACTGCACTAATGAGAAAACGGTCAAATATTAAAAAACATAGTTATTTTAATCGAAATTTAATATGCACATTACAATTTTGAATGTCAAGACTAAATAAACATATAATACTTATTGAGATATGATAAGAAATTCGACACTTACCGTCATTATTATAGAAATGAAAAATTACATCGGCGAGACGCCAAAACAAAACACAACTGCCACTCAGTAACGGGTGTCGTCAGATAGTGCGAGTTGTTCCTAAAGTGGTGGAAGGTACACCAAGGGGCGGAAAGATCATCGACATCAATCTCGGATGTGTAGTTTTATAGATATGTGGGTGACCACAATTGCCCGCTGACTCCCATTACCCGCTCTTCCCCTACTCTTTTTGCTGAACCGAAACACACCAATTGCACAACAAAAACAATCAAATGATAGTCATATAATTAAAATACCAGGAAGTAATGTACATATTCTATGAGATTTATGACGAAAGGTAAAGGAAAATATATATTTTCCACTAATTAGTTTCAACGTTCAAAACAGAATGATTACAAAAATATAATATTTAGAGTTTATTAGGAATATCATAATAATAGTTAGATAATCAGTATATGTCCCTTGTCCTTGTCCCAACCGCAATCCTTCGAAACGGCACCCAAACATCATAAAAATAAATAACGTTATTATGAAGAAGGAAGAGTAAAGTTGAGTAAGGACCCTGTCACACTATCAAATTTTCGTCAAATTTTCATCAAACTAGTTGTAGCAAACTACGTTGATGACGTCAGCAACAACTTTCGTCAAATTTTCTATTTCCTCCCAACAAACTTCAGACTAGATCAAACTTTGAGGTTAGCTTAGGGGACCGCGAACGCTCGTGTTTTTGTGTGCATTTTTGTTTGGAATCGATAGAAATTTGAGAAGTAATCGACTCCCACGCAAAAGAGGAAGGTGCTGTTATTATCATTAGAAGGAGTCTTATTAACTAGAAAACTCAAAGCCTAAAAAAAGGACCCGATCTTGGATTAAACGAAGGGATGCTGTGATGGATAGAGACAAGGGGGCAAACATTAATTTTTCTCATGAAGTACGAAACCGCGGACGAAGATCCGTATGACTTCTCAAATAACATGCGAATGGATCAGGCAACATTTAATAAATTATTAGAACAAAGGAACACGATTTGTTGCATTCTTCTCTCCTGTCTTTAATAAAATCTTGTAGGCTTTTATGCTGGCAGCTTTTCGAAACACGATAACAATGTTCTTCATTTTTTGCCATTCTTTCGTGAACTGCGTTCTCAAACAATTCCATTTGAAATCGGCTTCTATACATTGAATCAATTATTTAAAAAAAAAGCATTGAAAAGTTCCTGTAATTACAATAATTTATAAGCTCGTACCTTCGCAATTTTTTAGTTCTTATTTGAAAAATAGTTATCGATTAATTTACATTTCTTTTTCTGGTGAAGAAGCTAGAATAATGAGTTTGTTCGATCTTTGAAATGTTAGTTATTCTGGGCCGAATTTCACCCATTTCCTCAACAATTCGCTGCAGTGCATCGCGACAAGTACGAGTCATTTTTCGTGTCGTACAATATTGCTTCATATCTGTATAAATCAAATAATGTCGACACTCCAAATTTTCATTCCAATTTCACCCTCACGTGAAAATTACATGGACCTAAATGTCAACAAGGGAATGTTTACAACTGGCGCCCAGTTATCAGCCAATGAAAGTACCGACCGCTTTCAATAGTTCGAGGTAAATAGACGCCCGCCCTCCTATTCTCGTCAAATGTTTGACCGTTGTTGCGTCCAACGAGTTTGAGCTGAATTTGATAGTGTGACAGGGTCCTAAAGCATGTGGTGCCCTCTTCACCGACTCCGTACAGTTTGCTGGATTGCCAGATTGTGTAATTACAAATTTTTCCACCAATTTATGATCGGTTGTGTTTAAAAATACATTCTCCATCATAGTAACCCCATAATATGAGAATAATTCTTTAAATTTAGAAAACATTTTTTTGTAATAAATTTAATTTGAAAGGGTTACCATGATTCTTGATTATTTTTGAAAGCTGTCTCCGCACAAAAATCGAGTGGGAAATAAGGGAGAAATTTGCAAAATGTCGATATCTCACCTAGACAATCCCGATTCCTAGAGTAATGATGGAATAATTATGGAGTTCTGAACCAAGTGATGACATTATTATTGATCGTGTAAACTATGATTTTAATTGTCAACTAAAAAATAAATCAAAATGTTTAAGGCGAGATTTCGGCAGACCGATGTTCGAAACACGATGCGATTTCAGGGGAGTACAATTGCAGCTCTCGGTTCCCCTTCCAAACCAGAGCCCAATATTATTGTCAGTAATAAGAGTGGTCTTCGGGTTTGGGTTTTACAATTTTATTGGACCCAATTGCAGTTGGGTCTTTCATTTTTAGAGAGGCTAATTTACTTTCACTTGGTTCTTCGTTGCCCAAAATAGACATTTGGAATCCAAGCTTTCAACAGAACGAACTATCTCAATATTATTACATACAGTGTGGATCAAAACGTTGGAAATAATTCGGTAACTTTATTATAGGAATCGACAGAAAAAATCACTCGGGCAGGTTAATTTTTAATTTTAAATGCGCTAATTCTTACATAAAAATTTGCTTTGTTATGTCATTTCATTCAAGACCATGACGTCATTTCAATTTTTTTTAAATGGCAACCCTAATTTTTATGAAAGTATGTAGGCTTTCACGGTCGGTGTTATTAATTACAACGATCTTTCTCGGGATTTTTGACCGTGTTCCATTTGCAGTTCTATATAGAGGTTCATTCAGAACTTCAAATGGAACACGGTCAAAAATCCCGAGAAAGATCGTTATAATTAACCCTAATTTTTATTATCTTTTTGAACTCTTTGGATAACAAAAGTCGTTTGGTGTCCACATACAAAAACATCATAATTTTATTGGTGACTTCAAATTGTCCCTGAATTTGATAATAATAATCGCAATGATTATTTCAATGCGACTATGTTATTCTGAACTTGTGATTTTACCAATCAATGTTGCTTCCAGAACTATAGTCTTTTGCAGCAAAAGGACATTATACTATTTTACCTCAATGATCCCATCATTATCTACTGGTGCATCTAGAGAAGCCGCTAAATATGACTCAGACGGATGTACAAAAAACCCACATTCACAAATTGACTTTTGAGACACACGTATATGTTCCAAGCAGCTAATTCATGATTTTTACCCCATTTTGTTGAAAAAGTTGAAACATTTTTATACAAATAACAGTTTTTGCACGAGGGGTTTTATCTCTCATCTTGACAACACGAACAAAATTGCTCGCTGTCAACTTCTTCAAATAACTCAGACGGCCTCCTTTGAATCCTTTTTTATTTGTAGGCGCATTAGAAACTCATCTCTTATTTGTATGCTCTATAAGAGTGTAATAATTGATTTATTAGCTTTATTTATTGGCAACAATCCAAAAATGCTCCATAACTTGAGGCAGTGGCAGGCGTCTATAACTAGGACACACCAGCAACTAAAACAAACCAAATTAGCACCTTGTGATTAAAGTATATAATCACCTTGTTAATTAAATCCTTGGCCCCAGTAGGAACATGAGTTGAAAACTTAACAACAACCCCTTTAATTTTCTTGTAAGTGTCATCACTTTCGCTGCTTTCAAACGGAGGATTGCCCACTAAAAACTCATAGCAGAGAACCCCCAAACACCAGTGATCCACAAATTTGCCATATTGTTGCTGTTCGACCATTTCGGGCGGCAAATAATCGAGCGTACCGCACATTGTGTTGCGTTTCAAAGAAGGCGAATGAACAGAGCAACCAAAGTCAGACAGTTTTATGTTGCCTTCGATGGTCAACAGCAGGTTTTCCGGCTTGATGTCTCGGTGTATCACTTGGTTCTCGTGGCAGTAACCAAGCGCTTCGGCCACTTGACACGTATATTTGGCAGCTCTGCAAACGCTTTTCGTCAGTTCTCGTCAGGAAGTGATTGATTACATACAAGTGTTCGTTGAAACGACCGTGGGGGCTGTCTTTCAAATGTCGGTATAGTTCGCCTTTTCCTGCATGTTCCACTACTAAATAAATGCGGTGACTGTCGTGAAACCAACACAACAGTTGCAAAATGTTTGGGTGCCTAAAAATCATTGCAGAATCGGTGGGGTAAGTGGGGGGTCTTACTTCAAGTGTGACTGAATTTCGATCTCGCGCAAAATTTGTCGCTCCACACTCGCCTTAACGATCTCTTCCTTCAGGATCGTTTTTAAGGCCACGACGAAGCCGGTTTTCTTTTCCTGAGCCAAAAAAACACGGCCGAATGTGCCGCGACCCAAACGCTTCCCCAGCTCGAAGTCGTTGAGCGACCACTGATACCTACAATTACATAAATTATAAACGGTGTAAAACGTTTATAGGGAATCGTGCTCGGGGTTTGCGTAGCACTCATGGGACATCATTTTTTTCACCAGGTCAAGAGTGGAGTCCTCGAGGTTCGGTGGAACTTTTTGTTTTTCTAAATACTCTCTGGCCATTTCGTCCAGTATTTGTTCGTCTCGTCCCTTCATCGTTCAAACTTACGATATTTTACGCACCAAAACACGAACAAACGAAGCAACCGTTAGCGATTGATGCATAGACAAGAGAGATTGATGTCAAAATTTTCAAATTCAAAACTTGTCATTTATCAAACGAAGTCATGTGGACAGTCACACCAACAACAACCAACTGTATCGTAAAAATCACTAATCGAAAAAAAATAGATAAAAAAATTAATATTTGCAAACAAACGTATAATTAGAATACATTCCAACACTAATTAAACAATCACTGTAACAGTTTTTAAACTTTAAGAAACTCAGGCCAGAGACAAGGAAGGTTAGAGAATGCCGACTCTCTGGTTTCAAAATGGAATCACGTTTTATGGCGCCATCTCTAGTTAGCTTGCACAAGTACAAGGAAATTCAGAGATCTGTAATTCAGCATATTCTTTCCGGGAAATTCAATTTTCTAATTATTATTTATTTAGGGGTATTCATTTAAAGTAGGAAAATAAAATATCAATGAAGTATAAACATTTTAATTTAAGATCGAATACATAACTATAAAGTTATTTACAACATAATTATTACATTATAAAATCTAAATGAACAAGACAAAACTGTGGTGTTAGCTGGTTTGTCTCAGGGTTGAACGTGAGATGAAACGAACACGTTATTTACAACCAGGTTTATTAACTAAAGTTGAGAATTAGGAGGCAAACTAATCGTGATAATACCGGATACTAACATTTCTAGAGTTCCTTCTATTTCGACTAGCACTAAGCAGTAAAATCTCTTAACTAGTACTAATTTCGGCAATAGCTTCAAAATATATTGGTCTAACTCTAAAGTGTTTTTTGGCTGTACATCATATCTACCTTAATACCTAACTTTGGCTGCAAAACGCAATTAGCTGATGCTTTCTCCAAAACACTCTTCAAAAGGTGAAATGTGTTAGCTTGGAGTCTCTGTATGGAATGTGGGAGGAGTCGTTGAGCAAGGACAGCATAACATTCCCCAATGCTGACAAACTTTTGTTGATGTTGATTGTTTCAGCGAGTCTTGGAGTTGAACTATGTAGTTTAGGTACTTTATGATCCAGCCAAGTCAACCAAGTTAACAAAAAATGTTGTACTGTTGTCGTGGTTGATGCCCTCCAGACGAATCCTCGTGATGGTATGCGAGGCATCCACGACCCTGTACATTTGTGCCTCTGCCATGAATCTCTTCAGTTCTGAAGATTTGGTGATGTTAACGGTTTTTAAGTTGGTCACGGTCACCCCACGCCCTTCGTTGTAGCGCAACTCGTAGTTGTGACTGCTGTTATCTCGGATATTTTCGTTGTACATTTCCCAGAAGCTGGCGGTTACGCTATAGCTCCAGCCTGTCAGAGCCAGCTTGGCAATTCTTTCAAATATCAAGTTGATAATTCTGGGAATCATTCCTGAACCAAATTCATAAAACAGTTCAAAAAAACACCCAGACCCGGTCTGATCATAAGCAAAAACACAGACGTTGCATCCGTCAAGTGTTGATTGGACCAATTGTGCCAGTTCTTCAAACACTTCGGTTTGCTTTGCTTCAGGTGTGAAAACCTTATCAAAGTTAAATTCGAGCTTCGCATCTTGCATTTTATCAGTGAAGATACACTGAAGGCGTTCACACTCTTCGTCTCCGTCGCCGAAACGAATTTTCCAATCTTGAATCATATTGTCTATATATCTTAGCAAAGCATCTGTTTCTTCAAGATATTCCTTCAACAGCGATACTTGTAACTTGCGTTTTTTTTTTTTCACCTCTCTAAACTTTGCCGTTAAATCGTTGTTCTCCAAATGAAGCCTATTTTTCTCGGTGGTCACGTGCATTTTGAAAAACAAAAATTGCTCGTGTTGAAGGGCGTGACTCGCCCACAAACTTTTCAACAAATCCAGCTGTAGCTTCTCCAAAGATGTTACTCTATCGAAAGCCTTCTTTAGTTCCCCCTGCATAGTCCCACGTTTCATCTGCAGTTCTTGGAAACGAGACTTGTATTCCCAATCGAGAATTTTTATCCTGGGAACTTTAGGTTTGCTCTCATTTTCGTTATTTTTGGCAACCAGACGTTTTTGGCCATGTTTCAAGTTGGTATCAAGGGCTGTTCTTGAAGGTGGCGCCGGTTTGCCAACTATTCGTAAGTCGCATGCAGACTTGGGTCTTGCGACGAAAGGCATTGCTATGTTCGGCCTCGATTGTGGAACTTGAACTTTTAAAGTTGAAGGAGGGTCAAAGTGTTGTAATTCCGGGACATCGCTTGAATTAATTACACCTTCTCTGACGAAATAATTAACGAAATCTCGTGCGGCGTTAGTTTCAGCAAGTTTCTTGGTGGTGGAATTTCCGAGTCCCACATAAGAGAAGCCCCTAATGTGGACATTGCACAGGAATCTCTGACGATGTTTAGGACCTGCAGACATACAGTTTTCAATTACATTACAAAGAAATGTCTCCAATTAACTGTTTTTATATAATTCAATTTTGTGGGTATTCAATCCACTAGAAGAAATGCCCAGTATTCTACATAAATAAAACTTATATAACTAGCTGAACAATGTGCTTCGCTACATTTCAGATTTATTAACACTTGGAAGCTGTGAAACCTCGGGGAGAGACGACCAGTGTTGGAGAACAGGAACATTAGCAATTAGGGTTGGCACGACGGTTACCACTGTAGGTTGGCAACAGCCGCCTAATAAAGTAGCGTTCACAACGGCGGCGCATGTTTAAATTTTCATATTGTTATTTTATTTATAAATCTCTGTAAATCGATAATACATATGTTTTTAGTTAACCATCTAATTATTTATGAAAGCATTAATTCTGTGCAGGCCCCCACGCTTACCAGAAGACACATAGAGAATGAGTTTGAGTCTGCGGTTTTATTTAAAAGCTGTTGCCTGAAATTTGGAAGCTTGAAAATCAGTGTACTCAATTGACCTTTCCAATATTACCTGTGTTCTGTTACGGTTCGTTCACTTCCGGCTGGCGGGCTTTTAAATTTTCCATGAACTGTCAAAAATGTCAACAAAACACACATTACCTAACCTAACTTATGAGGTAATTGTATCATCTTCTACAAGGGTTCAGTTTTATTGTGTGCCTTATTGTACCAATCGGCAATTGCGACATAGTGGAATTAAATTCCAGTCACAGAAACAACGCTACTCTTATGTCGCAACATGCACTTTTAGGTTAATTGTCACATTTGACAGAAGTTTAACAGGCTCACTTATTGCAACCGGAAGTTATCGAACCGTAACAGGTGAATATTGGAAAGGTCAATTGAAGAGCTAGAAAACATTGACAAACTAACAAAAAATAAAATAAATTATTTATAGTCACCCGGTAGAAATTTGTAATAACCGTTTTGAAAAATAAATGCTGATGCATTGCAACACTCAAATTTGATGTTTGTATGACAATTTGAATCAGTGTACCCAATAGAAGATCTAGAAAACATAGCCAACCTAACAAAAAAACAATTATAATGTCAACTATTCTGTTTCACAATTTTAAATTTGAAAATCAGTGTACCCAATAGAAGAGTTAGAATATAATGCCAACATAACAAAAATTAAATAACTAAATGTGACACTCAGTGTACCCAATAAAAGAGTTAGAGAACATTGACAACATAACAAAAAAAAATCAATCATAACGGCAACCCTTCAGTTTGACGTTTGTTTGACAATTTTAAATTTGAAACTCAGTGTGCCCAAATCATTTCCAACCTAACAAAAATAACAATTATAAGGCAACTCTTCAGTTTGACAATTTTAAATTTGAAAATCAGTGTACCCAATAAAAAGGTTAGAAAATATTGCCAACACAACAAAAAATCAATTATAATGGCAAGTTTAGTTGGACGTTTGTTTGACAATTCTAAATTTGAAACTCAGTGTACCCAATAGAAGAGTTAGAGAACATTGACAACATAACAAAAAAAATCCATCATAACGGCAACCCTTTAGTTTGACAACATAAAAAAATCTTTGACAACCTAACAAAAAATGCAGTCATATTTTAGACACACGAAATAAAGTAAAAACCGTTTTGACAAATAAATACTGATAATGACAACTCTTCAGTTTGACGTTTGTTTGACAATTTACAATTTGAAAATCAGTGTGCCCAATGGGAGAGCTAGAAAACAGCCAATCTGATAAAAAAATAATACTCTCAACTTTTCACTTTGACAATGTGAAACTGTGTGCCCGAAACATTTTCAACCTAACAAAAAAAAACAATTATAATGCAACTCTTCAGTTTGACAATTTTAAATTTGAAACTCAGTGTACCCAATGAAAAGGTAAGCTTGCCAACACAATAAAAAATCAATTATAATGGCAAGTTTAGTTTGACGTTTGTTTGACAATTCTAAATTTGAAACTCAGTGTACCCAATAGAAAAAATCGGTGTACCCAATGGAAGAGCTATAACACATTGCCAATCTTACAAAAAAAAGTATTATAATTAGAACTCTTCAGTTTTACGTTTGTTTGACAACTTAAAATTTGAAAATCAGTGTACCCACTGAGAGAGCTAGAAAACATTGGCAACCTCTAAAAAAAATTCAATCATTTATAGACATCGCATATAAAGCAGTAAGAACCATTTGTGAAAAGTAAATTCTGATATTGGCAATTCTTAAATTTGATGTTTGTTTGAGAATTTTAAATTTGAAAATAATTCTCCCGAATAGCTAGAAAACATTGCCAACCTTAAAATATTCAATAATAATGGTAACTCTTCAGCTTGAAGTTAAAATTTGACAATCAGTGTACCCAGTGGAAGAGCTAGAACACAGTGCCGACCTAACAAAAAACATTTGATCATTAGTTGTAAAAATTATTTAGAAAAAAATGGAAGAGCTAAAAAACATTGTCAACCTAACAAAAAAAATCAATTATTTATAGATACCCGGTATAAAGTTGTAAGATCCGACTTGAAAAATCAAAAAATCAATGCCTGTCTTAACAGCTTCTACAGTGTTGATAGTGACGTCTATACCGGGGAAAAACCACCCGATCAGGAAATTGCGAATGGTGACTCATCTTGGATCACATTCTAACAGAAACACAGGAAGAATCGCAAGAAAATAATTATGACCGCGGTGTTAAGTTGAATTTCCAAAACTTTTTCATCAGGAGATAGAAAACGGCTGAGAAACATTTAAAATATTTAGTTGTTTACAATTCAAAATATTTAGGAAAAAAATCATGCATCAAAATTTAATTTGTTTGACAATTTGAAACTTAAAAATCAGGACTACCCAGTGGAAGAGATAGAAACCATTGCGGATGTAACAAAAATCATTCACTCATTTATAGACACCCGGTGTAAGGTTGTGAGCACTCTTTTAAAAAACAAATGTTAATTGTTTACCGTTTTGAAAAGTAAATTCTCATAATGGCAAATTTAAATTTGACAATTTGAAAATCAGTGTATCCATTGGAAGAGCTAGAAAACATTGCCAACTTTGAAAAATAAAATAAATCATTTATAGATACTCGGTGTAAAGTTGCAAAATCCGCCTTAAAAAAATATTCAATATTGTTCCGAAAAGACTGGACTTGAGAAACATAACTTTTATGAAGCAGAAGACACTATTCTATTGGCACCACCACTAAGAGAAGAGCTATTGGCATAGACGGACGAAGAAACTCGGGGAAAGACTAACTTAAGAGTTGAAATTTGCAAAATGGAGGACTTTTGAAGTTTTGAGTGTGACGTCGAAAACCCTACTGATCAGGAAATTGCGAGTGGTGTCTCATTTTGAATCAAATTTTACCAGAAACAAAGAAAGACTCGGCAGAAAATAGTAATGACAGCGATGTTAAGTTGAATTTCCAAAGCTTCTCCATCAGGAGGAAGAAAACGCTTTAGAAACATTTAAAAGATTGTGTTGTTTAAAACTTGTAGCATAAAATTCAAAATATTTACAAAACAAATCGTGTGAAAAAATCATGCAATCAAAATTTTGTTGATGTCCCTTGAGATTCATTATAAATATGTATCATAAATATTATTTCGCACTTTATATTATTTTTTTTGTGGAGGGAAAACACCATTTAGATGGCGCTCGGTTCAATCACGCCTGGTTGTGCCGGACTCTCACCTGCTAAAACCCCTTCCGGAGGAGTCATGTTAACTACGGTGAAGATATTCTGGGGCCACACACCAAATCGATTATGCAATAGTTGTGCGCCAAGTATAAAACTGCGACATTTTCCACTCGTGAAAGGTTGTGTGCTGTGATCACAATGTCTTCTCACAATTTCAGTACAAATTTGTGGCGACAAATCATTATGGGCCCATGTTCTGTGATTTCTAAAATACATGCTTTACTTTGATACCACATCTTGGACTTGCCGACCACGCATCCGATTCAAATGATTTTAACCTCGACATTTCCATCTACATTGTACATTTTTTTACACTCGACGATGATGACATTTGTAACAACATTTATCTCGACACGTGCATTTTTCTTCCCCGGTACTTATGGACTGTTTTCCCACTTTACATTTTCAATTTCTTTTGCGGAAGGAAATCGCCATTTAGACGGGGCTCGGTTAAATCAAGCCGGGTAGAGCCGGACTCTCACCTGCTAAAATTTCTCCCAAAGAGATTATGTTAAATATGTTGAAGAATATTTTGGGGCCCCACACCAAATCGATTATGCAGTAGTTGTGCGTCAAGTATAAAACTGCGACATCTTCTACTTGGAGAAGTTTGTGTGTTGTGATCGCAATGTCTTCTCACAATTTCAGTACAAATTTGTGGCGACGAATCATTAAGGGCCTATGCTCTAGCTTTATTATGCACATGGAATAAATAGGCTTGTTCAAACTCTGCTCGCGGTGTGAACTCTAAAAAACATTTTTTACTTTGACGTTTTGTACGTGCCGACCACCCACTTGATTCAAATCACTTTAACTCGACATTTCCATCTCTCATCTATAATGTACATTAATTTACGCTCGATAATGGTGACATTTGTAACAACATTGGTGCCTTTTTCTGCCCGGGTGCTTGCGGGTGTTTATTCTCCCAACAATTTTACCCGAGAAAAGAGGCCTAAAACTATATGAACGTTTTTTTCGCATTTCACGCACACAAACTGCCATACCGACTGCAACATTTCTTCAAAGTCTTTCCGATACGCCTGCACATTTTATGTTTGAAGATTGAACGTTTAAAAACGTTTTATTGTGATTACATTTTGAACGAAACTTTTTGACGGCTTTTTTTGACGTACCACGGTGGCGCCCTCATGTGGTGGTTCCCGTAACATGTTTCATCGCGATGAAGAATTTTTGAATTTTTGGCGTTTTACGTACGAAAGCCAATGGAGTAAGACACGTCGGCACCGGTTTTGGGCCTCTCCGAGCTCGTACGTTTCGCCGGCGGAAATTCTTTTAAACCTTTTGACACTTTTGACGGCTCCTTTTAATTTCGAATCGGTCGGGTCGCCTTTGAACCGCGGTGGCGCCTCGATCGCGGCCGGAATTTTCTCAAAGTTTGACGTTTGTGTGTTTAATCTCGCCATCGCCCCCGAACTAAACTTTGGATCGAAACTAAAAGGGGCACTAACAACGTCCGGGACGTGCCCGCTTCGCGTGACGCCGCTCTCGGGGTGAGTACCGGTTTCGTTTCCGAGCCTATTCCGATATAGTTTGACGGCCGCGGCCCGGCCGGCTTTTCTCCTTTTCTCGCGACCTTTTCGGGCTCCCGGGCCCCCGTTCGCGTCGCAAAAGGAGCGCCCCGGTCTCCCGCGCATAATAGCGGCGTCCCGAGACCGATCCCCGCCCCACTCGCCCCGAAAACGTCGAAAAACCTCAAAAAAAGTGCGAGAGAGCCGACACGAAAAAATCAGAGAGAGAGGCGACTAACGTAAATTAATATAGTATAATAATAATACTTTTGCCGTATATAACGAGTGTTCAAAAAGAAAACGAGGCTGCGTTGGACATGGAAAAACTTTGTGCATCAATTTAGTGTAGCAAAATTTCGAACTGTCAGTGTCAGATAGTTTTTAGGTTGGGTTCTTTGTTGACAATGGTTTCGTATACGATGCATTTAGTGTTTTCATTATCAAATTCATCTCCAGACGCCAATTTAGACTTCTCGGTATTTCATCTGCACTTAGTATGGTGTCTATTACACAAACAAAATCAGTTCACTTCGGAACCTCTGTCGGAACCTGACCACACTGAATGTTCGTTTGCTTTAGCGTTTGTAAAGACAGGTGAGACATTGACGCTACAAATTTTATGTTGGTTTTGAGTTTTGTTGTCGATAGAGTCAGAAATAAACAAGATTGATTGGCAGTTACATACGTAATGTAAGGAGGATCAATTGGATTCTACAAAATTATGTGAACACATCAACTGAAGAATTTCAAACACACATGTATCAGTATGAAAAATTCGGGAAGTTCACGAACACTAAGTCATGAGTTAATTTGGAAAAACTGATAGTATTACTCGTATAGATGGAAGTGATGTTAATGAGATCTCAAAGCTCCTGGAATTCTTCGACACATTTTGAATGAAGTACTACAGACTTCTATTTGCTGTTTGGTCAAATAAATCCGTTTATCTGTACGAACACAATGTGGAAGAAGGAGGTAATAGGTAATAATAAATTACAAAAAAAATTCAAACAATTTTTACACATCCGGTATAAAGTTGTAAAAACCGTTTTGAAAAATAAAAGCTAATAATGGCAACTCTTCAGTTTGACGTTTGTTTTATAATTTAAAATTTGAAAATCAGTGTACCGAATGAGAAAGTTAGAAAACATAGCCAACCTAAAAAAACATTTCAATCATTTATACACGCCCAGTATAAAATTGTTAAATCAAATGCGAAAAGAAAATTCTGAGAATGGCAACTTTTAAATTTGTCGATTATTTGAAATTAGTCTACCCACAGATTACTCCAGATGACTGACCAAATTTAAATAGACTCTCCTCTCTTTATAGGTAGTAAAAATGTCCATATAAAGTTTCAAAATCAGTCTACCCAATGGAAGAGCTGGAAAATATTGCTGACCTAGCAAAAAAATTAAATCATTTATTAGACACCAATGGTTGTAAAACAAATGTGAAAAGAAAATTCTGAGAATGGCAACTCTTATATTTGACATTTGTTTCACAATTTGAAATTTAAACATCAGTGTACCCAAAAGCAGAGTTAGAAAACATTGCCAACCTAACAAAAACATTTCAATTATTTATACGAATAAAAACCACGTCTACCCAATGGAATACCTAGCAGACATTGCGAATACCTAGCAAAAAAAATTCAATTACATATAGACACCCGGTCTAAATTAAATAAACACTTATGAAAAATAAATGCTGATAATTGTAACTCTGAATATGACTTTTGCTTGACCATCTGAAATTCAGTGTTCCCAGTGAAAGAGCTAGAAAACACAACCTAACAAAAAACATTTCAATCATTAGACATCCGGTATAAACTTGTAAAAACCCTTTAGAAAGGGATATTCTGAGAATTTCAACTCTTAGATTTGACGTTTGTATGACAATTTTAAATGTGAAAATCAGTGTACCCAATTGAAGGGCTACAAAACATTGTCAATCTGACAAAAAAATTATTAATTTATAGATACCCGGTATAAAGTTGTATTATCCGTTTTGAAACAAAAAATGCAAAAGGATTTCGATAAGACTGGATTAGAGAAACATAACTTTTATGAAGGAGAAGTCTATATTCCATTGGCATAACCAAGAGAAGAGCTATTGGCGAATGATGATACATAGAGGGACGAAGAGACTCGCCGAAATTCTGATTTCGAGAAGAAATTCGCAAAATGGACTGCATTATGTAACATCAACAATGTCTGTCTTAACGACTTCTACAGTGTTGATAGTGACGTCTAAACCAGGAAAAACCCCACCGATCAGGAAATTGCAAATGGTGTCTCATCTTGGATCAAATTTTATCAGAAACACAGGACGACTCGCAAGAAAATAATGATGACTGCGGTGTTAAGTTAAATTTCCAACTGCCAAACATCAGGAGGTAGAAAACGGCTGAGAAACTATTAAAAGACTTTGTTGTTTACAATTCAAAATGTTTAGGAAAAAAATCATGCAATCAAAATTTAATTTGTTTGATAATTTTAAACTTAATATACTTAAAAATAACGACTACCCAGTGGACACCCGGTATAATGTTGTGAACACCCCTTTGAAAAACAAATGCCGATTGATAATGGAAATTCTAAAATTTTGTTTGTTTGACAATTTGAAAATCAGTGTACCCAACAGAAGAGTTAAAAAATATTTTCAATTTAAAAAAAATGCAATCATTTCTACGCACCCGTTATACACTTTACCTTTTTGAAAAGTAAATTCTCATAATGGCAAATTTAAATAAACATAACTTTTATGAAGGAGAGGACTATATTCCATTGGCACAACTATAAGAAGGGCTATTAGCGAATAATGATGTCTAGACGGACGAAGAAACTCGGGACAATTCTGATTTCGAGTTGAAATTCGCAAAATGGACTGCATTACTTAACAACAATGAAGACTTCTGGAGTGTTGATAGTTACGTCGAAACCGGGTAAAACCCCACCGATCAGGAAATTGCGAATGGTGTCTTATCTTGGATCAAATTTTATCAGAGACACAGGAAGACTTGCAAGAAAATAATAATGATAGCGATGTTAAGTTCCAAATTTCTAAAGCCTCATCAGGAAGAAGAAAACGCCTCAGAAACATTTAAAAGATTTTGTTGTTTAAAACCCGTAGCGTAAAATTCAAAATATTTCTGAAACAAATCTAGTAAAATGAATCATGCAATCAAAATTGTGTTGATGTCCCTTGAGATAAATTTAAATTTGTATCATAAATAAATTAGTTATTTCCCACTTTATTCGGTTAAATCACGCCGGCTAGTGTCGGACTCTCACCTGCTAAAACCCCTCCCGAAGGGGTTATGTTAAATACGGTAAAGGGGACACACCCAAACCGATTATGAAATAGTTGTGCGTCAAGTAAAAAACTACGACGTAACCGTGGCGCCCCGAGGCCGATCCGCGCCCCCGTCGCCCCGAAAACGTCGAAACACCTCAAAAAAAGTGCGAGAGAGACGACACGAAAAAATCAGAGAGAGAGCGACAATACTAAATTAATATAGTATAGTAATACACCCAGATTTTTTATAAAATGGTTGCGCAATGAAGGGTGTTCTATTGCAAGGAGGAAACGTTTTTTGTTTGAGTGACTTACCAGTACGTCTGACTTCAAATTGGGGCTGTTCTTTTTTAGTATTTTCACAAAACTGGTGTAAAAACGACTTTATGTCATTCATTCTACTGCCTAAAGTGCAAAAAATTATATTGAACTCAATTATTTTGCAATTTGTAAAAGTAAAACACAAAAGTTAAACACAAACAATTTCACGATATTTCACAGTTAACAGAACCAGAGAATACCAGGTTAGAGAATGCCCACGGTTCTTATACCAGTACGGTTGCCCCACCACTGGGCTTTTTGTGCAGGTTTAGTGGGGAGGTGAGCAATAGTATAGTATAGAGTAACAATTAATGAAAACTTTGCCTAGCAGTGAGGAATTTTAAGTTAAGGAAGTTTAAAGTTCTTAAGGGGATGTTTACACTTTCCCAAAGTTTCTGGGGGACGCCGCGGGTTGGGACGAGGTAAAAATTTGGTGTAGAAAGGGCGGTACCAAATAACTTGCGGCTCAGTTCAAACTGAAACATCATGTTTATGTATCTTTCTATATCATAGTTTACACAGTACAACTGATCGACTAGGGTGGGCAATTGTAGCCGGAGGCAGTGTCGCAGGTAGAGAGGCACATTTGTATTTTGAGTATTTTGTTCTCTTTTACAAGAATCTACATTGGGAAACATTTACAGAATGCAGAAAAAGTATCAAATAATGGCTGTAACTTTTAAATTATATTTTAATTATAGAAATCTTTAAACCTTCTTAACTAACCAATGTGCAGAAAATTGTTAGTGTCAAAAATATATTTTGTTTCTATTTTGTTTTCATACGAAAAATGCAAAGCTACGTGAAATTTGAAAAATACGTACGATATGATAGAGTGTTACATCGAATCCAATAAAAATTACAAGACCATTTCTCTTGAATATTAATATAAAAAAATATTCGGATAAGCCGCTACACTTCCTGGGACTTCTTCCTCTTTTCATTAGCGTATTTCTTTGAACGTTCTAATATTTTCAAACCCGGTTGGCGTCTTTCAGGAAATATTTCAAAATAGGTGCTTTTTGTTTTTGCCGCATTTTTGTTGGATTCGATGTAATACCCTAATATGTCGTACTTTTTAAAATTTTCTTTTGCAAACAAAACGTAAACAAAAGGTATTTACTGCACATTTGGTTGGTAATATAACTAAATAAATCGTTTATTTTACATGGCTGATTTATTAGAAATTGCAAAATAAAATTATCCATTTTCTGCAATTTTCATATCATATAAAATGTAGGTACTTTTACATATTTTTAAAAACAAAAAAGGCGTTTTTAAAAATGCAATCGTCTTCTGTTGTTTAAAATTTTAAAAACACAAGTTCGATTTTTTATCGCTAAATAAACAGCTCAAAATAACATTTGATTAGATCGTTGCATTTTACTTAAAAATATGCTTCCATAATGTTTGTATTTCAAGTTAATAACACCATTAATAAAAAAGATAGGAATGTTTAATAATTTCGGCGAAATGGCAATTTTTGCTTATATCTCGAAAACTAAAGAAACCACACCAAAATAAGTTTCTCAAAAATCGAGCTCGAAAATGCGCCAATTGTATTTTTCTAAGTCCATTACTTTACGAGATTTCCTATGTGGTCATCAAATTTTTTTTTACAGAGATGACCCGCAAGCCTCTTTTGATTTGTTCCTCTATAAAACCACATTTTCTATTTTGCATACAACATCTGCTTTTTACAATGTCAACAAATAATTGTTATAATTAATAAAATGTGATCAAAACGGTGACACATAAAAAATCACCGTTTTTATTTTTGAATAATAAAAACTAATCGAAATGTCGGCATGTTTTTTTTTAAAGAAAGTGTAGACATGTATGTTTTTTAATATATATGTTAGATGTTAGAATATGCCAGCGAATATTGTTAGAATGTGCCGGCGAATATCCCCTCCCGGGTGTGACGCAACGTACCAGAGCGTCAGGAGCAAAAACATAATCAGCAGAGTTTTGGGCGTAGCCCGTTCGTTTTGGGTTGTCCATTAAAATTTGGAGAATAAAGTGATATAAAAGCTAATAAATGCGATTAATATTAAACCGACCTCCATTAAATCTAACATCAGAAGTGGGATTCGAAAAAGCAAAGTGCTAAACCTACGTTTAACCACGAACATGAGTGGTGGTAACCGTCGAAATGGACGACGTTTTTGAAGAAGAGATCACCAGCCAGGTGCACCGCCCTAAGATACCAGTGCCTGCCACCGACCCATCTGTGTGCCCATCAGCCAAGTTGCGGAAAATTTCACGACCCCAGCAGCGGCCACTATGACTGATCCTGCCGTGCCCGTTAGCCAAGTCACGGAATTGGTGAAGATGATGCTGACTGAATTGAGGAAGCCGTCTGAGAATTGTCCACGCCTAGAATCGCCGCAGGTGGACCGCGGGTCAGCTACTTCGACTAATTTCAACCTCACCAAGTGGGACCCAGACGATAGCCCCTATTCGGTGGAGGAATGGTTACGAGTTATCGATGATGTTAAAGATGAAACCGGCTGTGGTGAGAGAGTATGGCTTCTTAAAGTAGGTGATGCGTTGCGAGGTAGGGCTAAATTTTTTTATGAAAAATGGCGTCCGATCAGCCGCGATTGGAAAACGTTACGAGACGATTTATTAACTGCGTATCCTAATAACGAGAATGCTCATGATCGAATGCTCAAAGCGGCTTGCATGCTTAGTTCGAATTTTAGAACGTTAGGGGATTGCGCGACGGAACGGTTGCGCGCGTTACATCGTTTTTCTCTAGATTTGTCGTGGTAGTGTCTTGGAAGTAATTCCAATGCTGCCGCCCTTCGTGAGTTATTTATCGCTAACCATGCAACAAAACGTTTAATGACGGATAGAGCTCCTGTTTTTAAATCCAAAATAATCCTTGAACTGCTGCAGGAATGGAATGTCGAGTTTCATCAAGTAGCTACAGGAGTACCGCGCGGCAACGGTCAAGTTGAACGCGTCATGAGGACCCTTTTAACCTGCTACTAAGTAGTTTGTCAGGTGAGGCCGAACGGTTCTGGACAAAGAAACTCCCGATGCTTGAGCATGCTGTAAATGGAACCATATCCGCCGCCACTGGGTACCCGCCAGAATTTTTAATGTTTGGCAGAACATCTCGCTTTCCCGCAGAAAATGTTTTCCTACAGAACGTGCCAGCACCTGTTGATCCTGGTGTAAATGCGGATGACGTTCATGGAGAAGTTAGAAGCCGTTTAACTCATGGTCTTTTGAAGCAGCAACACAATTTCAATACAAAACGGCGTCAAGACAAAACATTTAAAGTCAATGATTTGGTTGTTGCACAAGACGCCCAACTAGCAGGTAGTGGTAAATTTGGCCACGTTACTTAGGACCGTTTCGAATTATTAGAGTGTTAGACCACAACAGATACGAGCTGCGGCGCTCGGATTCTCGGAGGCTAGCCAACCTTGTGGCTGCTTACGAGCATCTGAGGGCGTGGCCCACTGATTGATTTTGCTGAACTTATTTTCCTTGAATCTCGTGTTGATTCTGCTGAACTTATTTTCCTGAGCTGCGGCGCTTGGATTCTCGGATGCAAGCCAACCTTGTGGCGGCTTACGAGCGTCTGAGGGCGTAGCCTATTGATTGATTATGCTGTATTATTTGTTTTTGAATCTCGTGTTGATTCTGCTGACCTCCTTTCCTTGAATCTCGTGTTGATTCTGCTGAACTTATTTTCCTGAGCTGCGGCGCTTGGATTCTCGGATGCAAGCCAACCTTGTGGCGGCTTACGAGCGTCTGAGGGCGTAGCCTATTGATTGATTATGCTGTACTATTTGTTTTTGAATCTCGTGTTGATTCTGCTGGATTGTTTGTTTTTGAATCTCGTGTTGATTCTGCTGTATTATTTGTTTTTGAATCTCGTGTTGATTCTGCTGTATTATTTGCTTTTGAATCTCGTGTTGATTCTGTTGTACCTATTATTTGTTTTGAATCTCGTGTTGATTCTGCTGTATTATTTGCTTTTGAATCTCGTGTTGATTCTGCTGTACTATTTGTTTTGAATCTCGTGTTGATTCTGCAGGCTCATGCAGACTTGGGCTGAATCGTGTTTGACTTCATCGTTGCTATTTTACCTCAACTGCAAGGAGACCCGTTGAAGGCCAGGATTGCAACATTTGATTGTGACCAGCGGAAGTTACAGCTTCAGACGCATACCGCAGCTGCGAGGACGCAGCCCTCGCAGGATGGCCGTGTTAGATGTTAGAATATGCCAGCGAATATTGTTAGAATGTGCCGGCGAATATCCCCTCCCGGGTGTGACGCAACGTACCAGAGTGTCAGGAGCAAAAACATAATCAGCAGAGTTTTGGGCGTAGCCCGTTCGTTTTGGGTTGTCCATTAAAATTTGGAGAATAAAGTGATATAAAAGCTAATAAATGCGATTAATATTAAACCGACCTCCATTAAATCTAACATATATTAAACTTTATCGCTTAAAGATAACATTAATGTTATGAAATGACCATAATTGTTTATAATAAATACCAGACAAATCAAAATTCCGATTTTTGAAGCGCGAAAATGAACAGCGGGCGGAACTTTCAGGCATTTCTGCTCCTGCAAATATCTCAAGCAGTTTCAGCGGTCACCTCGATTACACGCAAACAAAAGATAGTGTCAAAAATGCTTGACACTCCATTTCGATGACTTAAAAATCAACAAAAATTAAGGCAAACGAATAAACTAAACATACAATCTTATAGAGCAAGAATTCCTCTTCCAAATAACATATGACATAACGCCAAAACAATTAATTTCCGCGCGTAGTTTTAAAGTTAAAAAAAAACTTATTAAAATTATTATCGTTCATCCCATTGTAATATTGTGCCGGTGTTTTCTATATTTTCGAGAATTTCAGCATACCGCACTTGTGCCCAGGGGCCTTCTTCGCAGGTATAAGCAATAAAGCCCTTTGTCAGCCACTCTACCAATGAAATGGGACAGATTGTGGTAAGGCGGGTACAACCAACAATTAGAGCTTTCGCCGCCACTTGATTACGGAAAATCTATCCAACTAATTTTAAAAAATTTTTTTGTTTTCTACAGACAAGAGATGAATCTATGTTTCTGTGGGAGCGGAATTTCCAAATTATATCTGGTAGAGCTAGGAAATACATCCAAAGTTAGTGATTTTTCTTGATAGCAAAAAGGGTGAAAGTTTTCAAAATTTAAAAAAACTAGCTCCAACGAAACATGAATTGAACATTAATTAATGCATGTCAAGAATTTGAGAAAAATCTATCGATAAATGACGCTGTAAAAGTCTTTCTCGCGAGCTGTGTTTTTGGTATGTTTTCCACCAGTGTAAATATCCCCTTAAGCGGTAAAATCGGCAAAACTCCGACAAAGAGCGTAAATTGTTATCTTCTAAGAAACGGGTCTGAAAACACAGATGTTGTTTGATACCTGGAAAACCAGGTATTGCTAGAGAATATGGATTTAGTTGGAGATATCAAATATTCGACTTAAAAAGATTTGAGTGTAATTGTATTTACAATTTTTTATTACATTTAAATTACATTATATAGGGGCTTTCACAACTCGCGCCGCACAGAATAATGGGCACTTGCCGACGTCAATAAGTCGTCAAAAAATAGAAGAAAAGTATATGCTACTGGGCATCTCGAAGTCTAATGTTATTTCTACCAAATAAAGCAAGTTACTAGGTTTCAAAAAAAATACCATCAGCTACAAAAAATATTTGGTTTACCGTAATTTTGACAATACTAGATTTAACTTTTCAGTGTCAACAAATTTAGGCTAAATAATCAGTGGCTGAATAGATGATTGTAGAGACCCTTTCATGATTTTAACCAAATCAATAAAGATTTTGTCTTTTTTATATGAATTTAATTTGACACTGACATCATTCAAAAACCCCAGTCGCACACATATTTTAGAGAGGTTTTTTTTAATGAAATCCTAGTAAAATTAAGACAAACACACCTTGAAGGTGTAGATCTCTGATTAGTTAATTTTAAGTTGTCTTTTCTCGAATATCTTTGAAGCTAGTTTTTTTTTCTACAAAATTACACATCCGAATGCGATCTCGTATTTCCTCATTTTCTCTCGGCGCGAGTTCTAAAATATCCTGTATTTAATTTTTATACAAATTTTAATCAATTATACCGGGACATTTTTTAACTCTCAACATACCTATTCTCTATGTTCAATTTAAAAAAGCACAGGTCAATCTATTGTAAAATTTTTGACATGGTATTATTGCAATATGTTTTTTCTGCTTTTTTTTATTTGAATTATACATTGTTTTAATTTATTGTATCACAATAATAATACAAACTCCACAATTTATTTTATTGTCAGGTAAGGTTTTAGGCAATTTGCTAAAGTTATATAAATCTACGACCATGCAATGGAGAGAACCATTATTTTGCAAATATCGGGCATTTTGCATATTTCTTTAATGCAGTTTAAAAGTTATGATTTTTCCAACAAACCCATGCAAGTAGCAATTTTTCTAAAAGAGTTGTGATATTTCCGTAACCATAACAAATAAGTAAACATTACTAAAATCAAAAGTGAAGCAAAGAATGTAACGGCGTCAAAAAAAATAGTCTAAATAAAATAGGTTGAAGGCTACTTCCGGTATAATCGGAAGTGCCATTTTGATCAAAATATGTATTTGAGAAAGAAAGATCGCGCGGAACAATGACCGTGTGTCAAATTTTTTTTTAAATCCGAGAAATTTCTAATGGACCTATTAAAAAATTAAATTAGAAACATCAAAAGAGCTCCGGTTGAGAACGGCAAATTTCACTCCAGCTTGCAGACGAAGTACTGATGATTCCAATAAACTTTTTCCCCAAAATTAAATATTTTATTGCTTGTAATTATGCTACTGGTAAGAATACACTTTTCCCGATAAGATAGGATTCGGGTCTACATTTAGGGAAACATACCTGCTACTTGATACCTGATAGTGAAAGACAGCCAGTGAAGGACAGCACATTTCAGAAGTTGAATTTATTGAAAATTTGCCCGCCGCGATTACGCGTTTGCTATTCGATCAATTTAGACCGGGTTTTTTTTAATCGACGTGGAATGACTAAATCTATAATATGACCGATCAAATTTTTGATATTTGTTTTCAAACGGTAGATATTACATTTTGTTTGTTCTTTATAAAACAGTAACTTTTCTATCAGTGTTTTTATGACTTTAGAGACAAAAATTTAGAAAAATAAAAGAGTCATATTGTAGAGAATTGAATATACTTTCAGGTGGTATAAATTTGATTTCAGTAGATGGGCCATACGTGGAGTTCTCGCTTCGGAGCTTAACATTAGAAACTCCATAAGAGCTCTGGCTGAGGACGACTCTTAAAAGCTGAAACCAATTTTAGATGATACCCTACCCTTATAACTATCTAAATTCACAAGTCGTCAAGAGGTAGCCCTGTACAGGGTGGCTGTAGGGGATGAAATGTGAAAAACTGCAAAAAATTTTTTTTGCATAATATGAATCTCCACAATCCGACGTCCGTCTTAACTGAAGCTCAGTTATGTAAGGTACCTAAAAAAATTTTTTTTGATAATTTAAAGGTGCGAAAAGCACGGGAATAAATAGGAAATCCCAACGCTTGTCTAAGCCTACTGAACTAAACCTTAATGTTTCGACACATTGCCGCTTTACACCGCTATACATACTTTATTCGCAGTCTAATCACAAAATACCCTTAGATAACGTTTTAGAGCGTAATCTCAGCAAGCTCATGCACTTGTTGGTTTTTTCATTTCGAACATCTTTGATTTTATTCTAATTTTTGTGTGAACGCATTCATAGGGTTGGCGCATTTTCGAGCTCGATTTTTGAGAAACTTATTTTGGTGTGGTTTCTTTAGTTTTCGAGATATAAGCAAAAATTGCCATTTCGTCGAAATTATTAAACATTCCTATCTTTTTTATTAATGGTGTTATTAACTTGAAATACAAACATTATGGAAGCATATTTTTAAGTAAAATGCAACGATCTAATCAAATGTTATTTTGAGCTGTTTATTTAGCGATAAAAAATCGAACTTGTGTTTTTAAAATTTTAAACAACAGAAGACGATTGCATTTTTAAAAACGCCTTTTTTGTTTTTAAAAATATGTAAAAGTACCTACATTTTATATGATATGAAAATTGCAGAAAATGGATAATTTTATTTTGCAATTTCTAATAAATCAGCCATGTAAAATAAACGATTTATTTAGTTATATTACCAACCAAATGTGCAGTAAATACCTTTTGTTTACGTTTTGTTTGCAAAAGAAAATATTAAAAAGTACGACATATTAGGGTATTACATCGAATCCAACAAAAATGCGGCAAAAACAAAAAGCACCTATTTTGAAATATTTCCTGAAAGACGCCAACCGGGTTTGAAAATATTAGAACGTTCAAAGAAATACGCTAATGAAAAGAGGAAGGAAGTCCCAGGAAGTGTTGCGGCTTATCCGAATATTTTTTTATATTAATATTCAAGAGAAATGGTCTTGCAATTTTTATTGGATTCGATGTAACACTCTATCATATCGTACGTATTTTTCAAATTTCACGTAGCTTTGCATTTTTCGTATGAAAACAAAATAGAAACAAAATATATTTTTGACACTAACAATTTTCTGCACATTGGTTAGTTAAGAAGGTTTAAAGATTTCGAAAAAAAAACATTACTTTTTGAGATCTCCTACGTAGCCATCGAAAATGAACCATCCTGTACTCGCAAGCATGCAAAATGTTCAACATTTTCATGGCCTTCTTTACCAATAATCATGGACTTTTTCTCTACCAAATACATTTTTTTCTATACATTTTTTTGTAATTTTTTGCTGTAATTGTAGATTTATGTTACAAACTAGAGAGAAATACGCTCGTTTAAAAATCACAATTAATTAGAAAAAACAAAATTGATTGTCATAGTAGTTAAACAAAGAAAGTTAGGATCAAACTACAAACGTCATGTCATGCGCAATAATAAACCTAACAACTTTTCTATTAAACTTTTCATAACTATAATTAAAATATAATTTAAAAGTTACAGCCATTATTTGATACTTTTTCTGCATTCTGTAAATGTTTCCCAATGCAGATTCTTGTAAAAGAGAACAAAATACTCAAAATACAAATGTGCCTCTCTACCTGCGACACTGCCTCCGGCTACAATTGCCCACCCTAGTCGATCAGTTGTACTGTGTAAACTATGATATAGAAAGATACATAAACATGATGTTTCAGTTTGAACTGAGCCGCAAGTTATTTGGTACCGCCCCTTCGACACCAAATTTTTACCTCGTCCCAACCCGCGGCGTCCCCCAGAAACTTTGGGAAAGTGTAAACATCCCCTTAAGAACTTTAAACTTCCTTAACTTAAAATTCCTCACTGCTAGGCAAAGTTTTCATTAATTGTTACTCTATACTATACTATTGCTCACCTCCCCACTAAACCTGCACAAAAAGCCCAGTGGTGGGGCAACCGTACTGGTATAAGAACCGTGGGCATTCTCTAACCTGGTATTCTCTGGTTCTGTTAACTGTGAAATATCGTGAAATTGTTTGTGTTTAACTTTTGTGTTTTACTTTTACAAATTGCAAAATAATTGAGTTCAATATAATTTTTTGCACTTTAGGCAGTAGAATGAATGACATAAAGTCGTTTTTACACCAGTTTTGTGAAAATACTAAAAAAGAACAGCCCCAATTTGAAGTCAGACGTACTGGTAAGTCACTCAAACAAAAAACGTTTCCTCCTTGCAATAGAACACCCTTCATTGCGCAACCATTTTATAAAAAATCTGGGTGTATTACTATACTATATTAATTTAGTATTGTCGCTCTCTCTCTGATTTTTTCGTGTCGTCTCTCTCGCACTTTTTTTGAGGTGTTTCGACGTTTTCGGGGCGACGGGGGCGCGGATCGGCCTCGGGGCGCCACGGTTACGTCGTAGTTTTTTACTTGACGCACAACTATTTCATAATCGGTTTGGGTGTGTCCCCTTTACCGTATTTAACATAACCCCTTCGGGAGGGGTTTTAGCAGGTGAGAGTCCGACACTAGCCGGCGTGATTTAACCGAATAAAGTGGGAAATAACTAATTTATTTATGATACAAATTTAAATTTATCTCAAGGGACATCAACACAATTTTGATTGCATGATTCATTTTACTAGATTTGTTTCAGAAATATTTTGAATTTTACGCTACGGGTTTTAAACAACAAAATCTTTTAAATGTTTCTGAGGCGTTTTCTTCTTCCTGATGAGGCTTTAGAAATTTGGAACTTAACATCGCTATCATTATTATTTTCTTGCAAGTCTTCCTGTGTCTCTGATAAAATTTGATCCAAGATAAGACACCATTCGCAATTTCCTGATCGGTGGGGTTTTACCCGGTTTCGACGTAACTATCAACACTCCAGAAGTCTTCATTGTTGTTAAGTAATGCAGTCCATTTTGCGAATTTCAACTCGAAATCAGAATTGTCCCGAGTTTCTTCGTCCGTCTAGACATCATTATTCGCTAATAGCCCTTCTTATAGTTGTGCCAATGGAATATAGTCCTCTCCTTCATAAAAGTTATGTTTATTTAAATTTGCCATTATGAGAATTTACTTTTCAAAAAGGTAAAGTGTATAACGGGTGCGTAGAAATGATTGCATTTTTTTTAAATTGAAAATATTTTTTAACTCTTCTGTTGGGTACACTGATTTTCAAATTGTCAAACAAACAAAATTTTAGAATTTCCATTATCAATCGGCATTTGTTTTTCAAAGGGGTGTTCACAACATTATACCGGGTGTCCACTGGGTAGTCGTGATTTTTAAGTATATTAAGTTTAAAATTATCAAACAAATTAAATTTTGATTGCATGATTTTTTTCCTAAACATTTTGAATTGTAAACAACAAAGTCTTTTAATAGTTTCTCAGCCGTTTTCTACCTCCTGATGTTTGGCAGTTGGAAATTTAACTTAACACCGCAGTCATCATTATTTTCTTGCGAGTCGTCCTGTGTTTCTGATAAAATTTGATCCAAGATGAGACACCATTTGCAATTTCCTGATCGGTGGGGTTTTTCCTGGTTTAGACGTCACTATCAACACTGTAGAAGTCGTTAAGACAGACATTGTTGATGTTACATAATGCAGTCCATTTTGCGAATTTCTTCTCGAAATCAGAATTTCGGCGAGTCTCTTCGTCCCTCTATGTATCATCATTCGCCAATAGCTCTTCTCTTGGTTATGCCAATGGAATATAGACTTCTCCTTCATAAAAGTTATGTTTCTCTAATCCAGTCTTATCGAAATCCTTTTGCATTTTTTGTTTCAAAACGGATAATACAACTTTATACCGGGTATCTATAAATTAATAATTTTTTTGTCAGATTGACAATGTTTTGTAGCCCTTCAATTGGGTACACTGATTTTCACATTTAAAATTGTCATACAAACGTCAAATCTAAGAGTTGAAATTCTCAGAATATCCCTTTCTAAAGGGTTTTTACAAGTTTATACCGGATGTCTAATGATTGAAATGTTTTTTGTTAGGTTGTGTTTTCTAGCTCTTTCACTGGGAACACTGAATTTCAGATGGTCAAGCAAAAGTCATATTCAGAGTTACAATTATCAGCATTTATTTTTCATAAGTGTTTATTTAATTTAGACCGGGTGTCTATATGTAA
Organism: Eledona agricola; assembly: GCA_964023215.1. Lineage (NCBI taxonomy): Eukaryota > Metazoa > Arthropoda > Insecta > Coleoptera > Tenebrionidae > Eledona > Eledona agricola. The sequence continues at coordinate 22,754,292 of OZ026854.1, forward strand.
TTGAATTTTTTTTGCTAGGTATTCGCAATGTCTGCTAGGTATTCCATTGGGTAGACGTGGTTTTTATTCGTATAAATAATTGAAATGTTTTTGTTAGGTTGGCAATGTTTTCTAACTCTGCTTTTGGGTACACTGATGTTTAAATTTCAAATTGTGAAACAAATGTCAAATATAAGAGTTGCCATTCTCTGAATTTTCTTTTCACATTTGTTTTACAACCATTGGTGTCTAATAAATGATTTAATTTTTTTGCTAGGTCAGCAATATTTTCCAGCTCTTCCATTGGGTAGACTGATTTTGAAACTTTATATGGACATTTTTACTACCTATAAAGAGAGGAGAGTCTATTTAAATTTGGTCAGTCATCTGGAGTAATCTGTGGGTAGACTAATTTCAAATAATCGACAAATTTAAAAGTTGCCATTCTCAGAATTTTCTTTTCGCATTTGATTTAACAATTTTATACTGGGCGTGTATAAATGATTGAAATGTTTTTTTAGGTTGGCTATGTTTTCTAACTTTCTCATTCGGTACACTGATTTTCAAATTTTAAATTATAAAACAAACGTCAAACTGAAGAGTTGCCATTATTAGCTTTTATTTTTCAAAACGGTTTTTACAACTTTATACCGGATGTGTAAAAATTGTTTGAATTTTTTTTGTAATTTATTATTACCTATTACCTCCTTCTTCCACATTGTGTTCGTACAGATAAACGGATTTATTTGACCAAACAGCAAATAGAAGTCTGTAGTACTTCATTCAAAATGTGTCGAAGAATTCCAGGAGCTTTGAGATCTCATTAACATCACTTCCATCTATACGAGTAATACTATCAGTTTTTCCAAATTAACTCATGACTTAGTGTTCGTGAACTTCCCGAATTTTTCATACTGATACATGTGTGTTTGAAATTCTTCAGTTGATGTGTTCACATAATTTTGTAGAATCTAATCGATCCTCCTTACATTACGTATGTAACTGCCAATCAATCTTGTTCATTTCTGACTCTATCGACAACAAAACTCAAAACCAACATAAAATTTGTAGCGTCAATGTATCACCTGTCTTTTTACAAACGCTAAAGCAAACGAACACTCAATGTGGTCAGGTTCCGACAGAGGTTCCGAAGTGAACTGATTTTGTTTGTGTAATAGACAAAACACCATATTAAGTGCAGATGAAATACCGAGAAGTCCAAATTGGCGTCTGGAGATGAACTTGATAATGAAAACACTAAATGCATCGTATACGAAACCATTGTCAACAAAGAACCCAACTTAAAAACTATCTGACACTGACAGTTCGAAATATTGCTACACTAAATTGATGCACAAAGTTTTTCCATGGCCAACGCAGCCGCGTTTTCTTTTTGAACACTCGTTATATACGGCAAAAGTATTGATGATTAATTTACGATAGTCGCCTCTCTCTCTGATTTTTTCGTGTCTCTCTCGCACTTTTTTTGAGGTTTTTCGACGTTTTCGGGGCGACAGGGGCGCGGATCGGCTTCGGGGCGCCGCGGTTACGCGCGGAAGACCGGGGCGCTTCTCTTGCGACGCAAACGGGGGCCCCGCGAGGCCGAAAAGGTCGGAAAAAAATCGAGAAACCGGCCGGGCCGCGGCCGTCAAACTTTACCCGAAGCATAGACTTTACCAGAGTATATGTATACATATACTCTGACTTTACTTTACCCGAAAACGGTATGTACTCACCATAGAAAAGAGAAAAGTTACTTACCCCGCCCGAGAGCGGCGCCACTCAAAGCGGACACGTCCAAACGATGGCACGCACCCCGCGACGGCGAGATTAAACACACAAAAGTCAAACTTTGAGAAAGATTTTCGCCGCGAAGATGGCGCCACCGTGGTTCAAAGGCGACGCGACCGATCGGAAATCAAAAAGGAGCCGCGACGCCCAAGACCAGTGCCGACGTGGCGTACCGAATTGGCTTTCGTACGTGAGACGCCAAAAATTCAAAAAATTTTCATCGCCGTGAAACATGTTACGGGAACCACCACATGAGGGCGCCTCCGGGGCACGTCAAAATAAAGCAAGCCGTCAATAAGTTTCGTTCAAAATGCGATCACAATTAAAGGTTGTTAAACGTTCAATCTTCAAACACAAAATGTGCAAGCGTGTCGGAAAGACTTTGAAGAAATGTTGCAGTAGGTTTAGAGGTTTGCGTGCGTGAAATGCGAAAAAAACGTTCATTTAATTTTAGGCCTCCTTTCTCGGGGAAAATTGCTGGAAAAAAAACATCCCCCAAGTACCGGGGGAAAAAAAGGCACGTGTCGAGATAAATGTTGTTACAAATGTCATCATCGTCGAGTGTAAAAAATATTGTAGATGATATAGATGGAAATGTCGAGGTTAAAATCATTCGAATCAGATGGGTGGTCGGCAAGTCCAAGATGTACAAGAGTACACTTATTTTCAAGCAACAGCCAGCTTTTAAATAAAACCACAGACTCAAACTCATTCTCTAAGGGTCTTCTGGTAAGTGTTGCCGTCTGCACACAATTAATAATTAGATGGTTAACCAAAAACATATATATTATAGATTTACAGAGATTTATAAAAAAAATAACTATGAGTAACAATATGAAAATTTAAACATGCGCCGCCGTTGTGAACGCTACTTTATTAGGCGGCTGTTGCCAACCTACAGTGGTAACCGTCGTGCCAACCCTAATTGCTAATGTTCCTGTTCTCCAACACTGGTCGTCTCTCCCCGAGGTTTCACAGCTTCCAAGTGTTAATAAATCTGAAATGTAGCAAAGCACATTGTTCAGCTAGTTATATAAGTTTTATTTATGTAGAATACTGGGCATTTCTTCTAGTGGATTGAATACCCACAAAATTGAATTATATAAAAACAGTTAATTGGAGACATTTCTTTGTAATGTAATTGAAAACTGTATGTCTGCAGGTCCTAAACATCGTCAGAGATTCCTGTGCAATGTCCACATTAGGGGCTTCTCTTATGTGGGACTCGGAAATTCCACCACCAAGAAACTTGCTGAAACTAACGCCGCACGAGATTTCGTTAATTATTTCGTCAGAGAAGGTGTAATTAATTCAAGCGATGTCCCGGAATTACAACACTTTGACCCTCCTTCAACTTTAAAAGTTCAAGTTCCACAATCGAGGCCGAACAAAGCAATGCCTTTCGTCGCAAGACCCAAGTCAGCAGGCGACTTACGAATGGTTGGCAAACCGGCGCCACCTTCAAGAACAGCCCTTGATACCAACTTGATACATGGCCAAAAACGTCCGGCTGCCAAAAATAACGAAAATGGGAGCAAACGTAAAGTTCCCAGGATAAAAATTCTCGATTGGGATTACAAGTCTCGTTTCCAAGAACTGCAGAAGAAACATGGGACTCTGCAGGGGGAACTAAAGAAGGCTGTCGATAAAGTAACATCTTTCGAGAAGCTACAGGTGGATTTGAAAAGTTTGCAGGCGAGTCACGCCCTTCAACACGAGCAACTTTTGTTTTTCAAAACGCAAGGAGAATCATTGACCACCGAGAAGAATAGGCTTTATTTGGAAAACAACGATTTAACGGCAAAGTTGAGAGAGCGGGAAAAAAAACAAGAAACGAATGCTCTGCTAAGAGAGGAAATGTTGCTTTCTAAAACGAGCATTGAAGCATTGACAGTGGAAAAAGACCGACTCGGTACGGAAAACACAGATTTGGTGAAGAGTCTGTCCGAGCGCGAAGAGTCACTTCAAGCGCTTAGGGAAGAATACGAGCGACTAAAAAATGTTGAAAGTGAATATGATTTTTAAAAAGCGGCAATCGCTGTAAAATTCCGATTTCAAGAAATTAAAAACCATATTAAATGGCTTCCAATTTACCACAAGCCCACCATTTTTGAATTTTTCTAAATTTCATGGTATATTTTGTGCAATATTCATCTTTCTTATTTTAAATTAAGAGCCATATTTTTTGCATATTTTGCTCGCTACGCCCCACCTACTGGAATAACTTCGATTGGAACACGATCTACATACCGATAAAATATAACCGCTAATGAAGCCGGCCACGAAAGTCTACATACTTCGAAATTAGTTGTACTAAATTCATGGGTTTTTCAAAAACAGCACTAGTCAAAAAAATTAACAACTAACTTTGTTATCTAAAAACTCAATTTTCAACTTTGGTACAAAAATACATATATGGTTGTAAATCACGAATTTCTTAATTTTTTTTCATTTTTTGTATAACTGGAAATTCTTCCTACCTATGTTTCTGAATTGAATACCCAGTATATTTTTTAATTTTTAGGACGCAGATTAAAAAACTTTTTTTTTTCAGCCAAAAACAGCTCATGTCATAGTTATTTGTACGTATTTTGTATTTTTTGTAGTTATTTGTATAATATAATAATAATAATGTTCTGTAAAAAGAATACTTATCGGTGACTGTTTTTTGCTTTTCCTGAAAATTCAGTTTTTGCCAACCATGTTGCAGTTGTGATTTTTTTAATGATCAACAAAGGGCGTGTTGGTTTAGATCAGTTTAGTAAATGTTCATAAATACGCACTGAACCAGAACCTACATTTTATTTTAGCAGGTATGAATTTCATACCATTCATGTATTTCCACAAATTGAAATAACTCGAATGAAAGGCATCTCTTTACCTGCGTCCTCCACCCACAGAGTCGTACAGAAAAGTAGTAAACGTGTTAGCCGCAGGGCTGGTGATTTTCAGAAAAGCCGGGGTCATAATTTTGTAATTTTTTAAATTGGTTTTTAGTAGATATTAGATAATAATGACAAATCCATGAATTAATAAATTTACTCATTCTTATTTAAAAACAATGATTTCCTATTAGCACAGGTTATCAGCACTAAATTTTTCATAAATTACATATTGTAATTAACACCCCGAAATTAGTTAAATTCAACTCATACTTATCAAAGTACAATTTTTAACTTGACCTCAAGTAAGCATTCTTCAAACTATTGTCGCCTAACTCACTATGCGCTTTAACTAACATTAGATAAAGTACCTCCATCCTATTCGTCGCCGAGCTTAGACGAGAAAAACTTGAAAAACTTTCCCGGCTTCCTTGTAATCGTGGGCACTATAGTGGGGACCTTACTAATACTCATGAACGTGCTACTAATCGGCTGTTGTTTGCACAGAAGATCCATGAAACGCGTCACAGGTAACTAATCCCTGTTGTTTTTTGCATAGTGTTCACTGACCACATCGAGAAGATCATCCCCGAAGACTTGTTGGAAAAGCAGGACTTGCCTCGAATCGTTATTAATTATCTGATGACTCTACTATTATTTCTAAACCGCCAAAATAATGATTGCAATGTAATTATTAGGTACAAAAATCTCAACAGAAGATGCAGTTTAACATTTGTAAAAATAAAGCCTACACACTTCCATAATTGTAAAAATACTTTGAATTAAGTTTTACCTTTGTTTTCAAAGAATCTTCAATTCTTCGAATCCAGCATACTCAACAATATTGCACAAATTTCCATAAGAAAGCAATTGTTTTGAATATTAATAGTAAAGTAATAATAAAAGATATTCAAATGTAATAAAAGCCAATTAATGGTGCAGTTAGATACTTAAATCCTTTCAATACTGAAGATTTAACAAATTTTCTCTTGCATTATCATTAAATGTAATTCCTACATCAGCCACTGATCTGGGAACCGTCTAATTTTTTTACTCAGGAGACAAACATTTCTTGTTCCTTAATGTCTGGCCAGAAAATCTATATTTTTTTTTTGTGAATTTCAATATATTTAAGCTTAATGAAATGAATTACATTTGCTTGTTTGAAAGACTGCAATATTTTTATTTTTCGTCATTTGCAGAAACAATTTTTTGGCACCACAAATAACATTTTTTTTAAATGTAGGCAAGAATGATTCAACTCGCACTAAACTAAATAAATATTTCAGAAATGTGACTGAATTTAATGGCATTACATCATCACATCAGCATATAGTTTGATCATTTCTGTAAATGTTTTAATTATCTTTGAATATATTAAGGAAATATGTTATTTGCTGTTAGATGTCTCACTGTATCCGCTGTATTATATTATATTTATTAGTTTACATTTTAAAATTACAATATTGTAACATTAAAATAACGGTGTGTAAAATATACATATTTAGATTACATACTCATTAGAATAATTGTCTTCCAGGACTTAGTATACCTACTTCGATTTTACTAGATGGGTATTAATTTTTTTTACGAAAACAAATGACAAGCATTGAAAAAAAACAGGAGCTGGTTTCAAACATATAATGGTCATATTTTTGTAATGAACACAATTTGTACAGACTCTTAAAAAGCATGCAAATTACTTTTATTTTTTAATTCCGCAACGAATAATTTCGCAGACCTACGATAGCCAATACGACTTTATTTGTAATTGCAAATATATTTTCATTTTTACTTTTTTTGATGTTTGTTACGTGTTTGGATATATTTGTATTTTATTTTTCTAGCGAAATCGTCATACGTGAGTGCTCCTTCACCCGCGCCCCCTGCCGATGGCTCTTATTACAACATGTCCGATCGCTACTTGTCCTATCCGCCGCCACTGGACTTCCAGAACACGCCTCCGATTGTTAAAATTTATGAATATTAAATAATCATAACTCCGGGCATCGTTTTATTACTCCCATTCATCAGTTCGTGTCCGTTTGTAACCAATGAATTGAAATAAGAAAGTATTTTTAATTGGAATCCAAGTTAAAAAATGGGACATATTTTTATTTCTTTTAACCATAATTAAGAAGTTGAAAGTAGTTTTGGACATTATTGCTCATTTTCTGAAATTGCAGATATAATCGCCTGTCCATAACAATAATTTAGCGTCGGCGCCGATGTGTGATATACCAAACATGCAAGCAACAAAAGCGCCGAAGAAAATAATCGTCATAACATTACTAGATCAAGGTTTCCAGTATGTTACCGCTTCAAACAGTTCATTACTCTTACGTAGGATCATACATTTGCATATCCTCAGATGAGTAATGGCCTCATCTTTGTTACTTAACAACAACTAAAACTGTCAGTTTGTGTGTGATTTGTTAGTTTCTAAAGTCGTTAAAATCTCGAGTAGGTTTCACTCCGTTTTAAAACAATTTATTATTAATAAGTTTTGCAATAAACACGTTGCGGATAATAATACGCGGCAAATGCCAATAAATAACAATCGACTTAAAATAAATAAATATTTGGCAAGAGGAATGACTAGCAGGTGTAACTAAATCTACGGCTCATTTGTTGACGATTTCGCGCATCCAAGGGATGTACTCGAAGATTCTTGTGTAGAGTCCCGGTAAAAAGGGTCGGGCGCATCCAATTCCAGTGGAGACCACACCCACAACCATCATTTGCCCCACTTTTCCAGTTCCGACCATCAACGGACCGCCACTATCAGCCTACACAACAATTAAACCGTCTTTGAAATTTTTATAATAGCCGAAGTAATTTGGGTGAGTTTGGCATAGTTTGCTATGGTTTGTAATATTTTTTGTAATTTTAAAGTGATTGGGCTTAGTTTGGGGTGGTAAGGGGTAGTTGGTAGTTGGGGGTAGCCGAAGTAATTTGGGTGAGTTTGGCATAGTTTGCTATGGTTTGTAGCATTTTTTGTAATTTTAAAGTGATTGGGCCTAGTTTGGAGTGGTAAAGGCTAGTTGGGGGTGATTTATGGTAGCCGAAGTAATTTGGGTGAGTTTGGCATAGTTTGATATGGTTTGTGGCATTTTTTTGTAATTTTAAAGTGATTGGGCTTAGTTTGAGGCGGTAAGGGGTAGTTGGGGGTGATTTATGGTAGCCGAAGTAATTTGGGTGAGTTTGGCATAGTTTGATATGGTTTGTGGCATTTTTTTGTAATTTTAAAGTGATTGGGCTTAGTTTGAGGCGGTAAGGGGTAGTTGGGGGTGAATTTTGGTAGCCGAAATAATGTGTGTGAGTTCGAAATAGTCTGCTATGGTTTGTGTCATTTTGTTTTATTTTAAAGTGATTGGAGTTACTTGGGGTTGCTAAGGGGTGGTAAGGGATGATTTAAGATAACGGATCTAATTTATGTCAGTTTGGCGTAGTTCGGGAATTTTTTGGGGTTGATTTGGTAAAGTTTGCAATGGTAAGAGATATTTGAGGACGTTTAATGTAGACGGATTAAATTTGGAGTGGTTTGGTAATTTTTAAATGAGTCACGGATCGACATTATAATTGAAATCAAAATTATAATTGAAATATTTGCGCCTCGCTAGGTACGGCAAAAGTATGATCAGGAAAGCAGAAAGTGAAAGTGCTTTTAATGTAAACCGGTCGCCCGACGTCGAAGTTGTATTGGCTAGACACGTGCTTCTACCAAAAACACGGTCTACGCGAGCCGATCATTTTTTGTTTATTTTAACCGGTTTTAATTCGGTTTTTATTTAAATACAAAGGAACCGGACCGAATTTTGCAAAATCCCTTCTTATTACTTCGTTTCGGCACATGATACACCCGTGTCTAAAATTTCAAGTCGCCAGCCCTCACGGTTTGGGCTGTATTTTGTGATTATCAATCAGTGAATGTAACATGTGTAGATGAGTGTGTCAGTCTTGTATAGACTCTTTAGGCAAAGACACAGTTTGGAGGTGTTCTATAAGCGATTTCAGTAAATCGAAATTAATGCTAGAACATTTTCGGGAAAATCGAAGTTTACAAATTAGCAGATAATGTTATGATAAAGTTGAAAAGACAATGGAAACATTTCTCCTGCTACAGTCATCTCACAGCAGAACAGTATGTAGATGATTTTATGATGACTTATCTTCAGAATAAACAAACTATTCAGCATAAATATCTCCTTTTGAGCTGCACAAAGTTATTAAAACCTGGCCGCAACTTGTTGAACAATTAAAGTGAGAACCTTTTGAGCTCCCTTTCCAGTATTAAAATTTCAATACCATTACCACAGATAGTAAAAAAGACAATTTTCATCAGCTTTCACGAAAATTATACGGTGCGGTATTTGTAATCTGCTAGATTTTCAAACTGCTCCATCTTAATTTTAAATGATGCAATAATGAACACAATGTATTTACGTAAAATAAATAGTGTAAAACGCGTATCAAAGTCAGTAAAGTCTGGTCCAACGCTGCAAATTTCGGATTTCAGCCGGGGCAGGTTTGGTGAAAAACAAATACACCACTATCATTAACTGAACGTAAAAATTAGCGTACGAATGTAAGTGGGGTCCGGTACGACGATGGTAATTTTTGGTTAACGGCAAGAACAAATCGGGAATATTATATGTAAGGAAACGTAAATCTCGTCAAGTCGAGAGGCCGTCTGGACGTTAACGGCGGTTGGAGTACCATGACGAGTGATTAAGCACGCATCGGCCGTCTCTAAATTCAACACTCTCTAGGAACCACGATGATTAGTTTTTAAAATCATAATAAGGGCATTCGGGGTCTGGCTTCGATGCGAGACGGTTTACTTGTATTTTGATAAACAATAAAGTTGTTATTAATTTTAAATCGAAGCTTTTATCTCAGAAGTGGGATTCCTCTGCGTGCTTAATTGGTTCGGTTGACAATTAAAGCCACCTTTACGCGCTCAGTGATTTTAATTATAATCAAAGTGCAAAAGAAAGTGCCACTCCGTTGCTGCTGTCGCATCACGTGAAAGATGGACCAGCAGTCGTCATCCAGGGAGATGAGTCCCGCAACTCCCCCGCTGACACCACAAGCCGTCGGAAACATGATGCAGGAGCTGGAAACGTTACGCCGTGCCGTAAGTGCAGGTTCGACAAGTACTAACGTAAACGCATTAGTTAACGAAAAAACAATCAGTACGAATTGGGCGTTGTTTAAAGACGACAGAGTATTGTCCGACTTTGATCCGTCGAGGGGAGAATTGTCCGTGACTGAGTGGTTGCGAAAAGTCAACGATTGTGCGCGACTTTACAATTGGGATGAAGTCACTACAGTCTATTTCGCGTTAGGCAAACTCAAAGGGTTGGCACGCATTTGGCATGACGGGCTGAGTAGTAATAATTTTACTTGGTCTGAATGGCAAGATATGTTGCGGAAAACGTTCCCGGCAAAACAGAAGTTCTCAGAATTGTTTTGCGATGCTGCCACTTATAAAGCTGAGAAGGGACAGGATTTAAACGAATTTTGCTTCATTAAACTAGCAAAGTTGAATAAATTAAAGCTGAATTTATCGGACGACCAAATTGTCGACTGTCTGATTGCGGGCATAACCGATAAACAAATTCAACTTTCACTAAGGGCGGCGAAATGCAAAACTTTTGTTGAATTGACACAATGTGTAGCTAATTTCCCAACAACGACTGACGCATCTCAGGCAGATCTTCCTAGCACAAGCTGTGGCACAAGTAAAGTGAACTATCAGAAACCGGGCGATAAGCGTAATTATTCACGGGGTGCGGGAAATGAACAGACGAAACGCTTCAAGGGCAGTGCTCTTATTAAGTGTTTTAGTTGCGGAGAACTGGGACATAAGCGCTCGAGTTGCCCAGGTAAGCGTCGCGAAGAATTGACTAAACGCGAAATAATCTGTACTTATTGTCACAAAATGGGTCATATGGAAGACGCGTGTCGAAAGAAATAGACGATGTCCAAACGTAAATCCGTTAATTTTGTAGGGCTCGATAAACCTCTCACTATTTACCATAAATCGGCAAAAATAAACAATCATAATGTCGGGTGTTTTGTTGATTTAGGGAGCGAGCGAGAGTACTTTGCTTTGTAAATCAGTGGCGGACAAATTTAATATACATAAAACAACAGCCATTATCACGAGTAGTAGAATTATGCGGTTTTAATGATAATATTCGAACGTCGCCAAAGAGTACAGTTACTTTAACCATCGATAGAGTTAGTATCCAGATTTTAATTTACATTGTGAATGACGCCGATATAAGATACGATCTTATGGTGGGTCATAATTTTACTGAACATCCAACCGTTTTGATAATTAAGACGCAAAAATGCTCGTAAATTACGAAATTACCGTGGGGCTGGGCGGTGTATTAATTCAATTCGACGATAAGCGCAATAAATATGTGGTTGCGTATTTCAGTAGGCAAAACTCGCCCCTTGAAGAAAAGTACCATACCCATGAATTAGAAACGCTAGCGGTTCTAGAATCGCTACCCTATTTTAGAGTATATTTAGTGGGTATCAAATTTCGACTTGTTACCGACTGCAATGCCATCCGAAGCACCGCCGTGTAAAAGGATATTATTCCTCGTATCGGTCGTTGGTGGATGGAATTGCAGGACTATAATTTTGACATAGATTATCGGCCTGGCACGAAAATGGCCCACGTCGATTGTCTTAGCCGCAATCCACCAGTCGCCGAATGTCATTTAATTAATAGCGTAGTCAACATAACGGAGGCTGATTGGTTGCAGGCGGTGCAACTGCAGGATGACGAGCTTTCCAGAGTAAGAGAAATCTTGGACTCGAAGGATCGCCATCCGTCCATGAAAGTATATTTTAATAATTATGTAGTTAAAGAGGAAAAGTTGTATCGCAAGTTGGACGATGGGGACAAGTGGGTTGTTCCACGAGCTAATAGGTGGCAGATTTGTAAACTCTGTCATGACGACATCGGCCATTTCGGGCTAGAAAAAACTCTGGCTAAAATTAGAGAGAACTGCTGGTTTGCAGGGATGCGGCAGTTTGTAAAGAAATACGTTAATGCATGCCTGAACTGTTTGTATTACAAGACTCCATCGGGTAGAAAGTCAGGTTTCCTACATCCCATAAAAAAAAAATAACAGTACCTTTTCACACGATCCACATGGATCATTTGGGGCCCTTTAAACGGTCGAGGAAAGGCAATACTCAGTTACTCGTTGTTGTAGACGGGTTTACAAAATTCGTGATAGTTGAACCTGTACGAAGCACCAAGGCAAAGTACGTGATCCGAGCAATCGAAAATATTATAAATATTTTTGGAGTCCCCGTGAGAGTAATCACCGACAGGGGGGCCGCCCTCACTTCGCACACCTTCAAGGCCTTCTGCACTGAATATGGCATCAAGCACGTGTTGAATGCGGTAGCTACACCTCGGGCAAATGGGCAATGCGAGCGGTTCAACAGGACGATTTTAAATTCGCTAGCGGCCATGAACGGAGGGTGCGAAGACGACAAATGGGACGCACATGTCAAGTCAGTACAGCGAGGTCTGAACGGTACTGTGCACAAGACGTTGGGGACGACTCCAGCAGAAGTTTTGTTTGGCTGCAAACCAAGAAGTGCGCCTGAAGCAATTCTGCTGAGCGAGCTACAGGAGGAGTTAGATCGGGCCGACTTGACTGCCTTGAGGAGACAGGTGGAAGAAAGGGTTGCGGACGATCAGGCCGTGCAAAAGAAGCGTTTCGACGTGAAGCGGTGCAGACCAAGGGACTACCGAACCGGCGACCTCGTCATGGTGGCGAAAACTGACTTTGCAGCCACCGGAGAAAGCAGGAAATTACTGCCAAAATTTAAGGGGCCATACCGGATTACGGCGGTGTTGCCGAACGACAGGTATGCGGTCTTGAAAGTATCAGACAGATACCGCAAGAGTCCTACCGTGGTGTCTGCAGACAGGATCAAACCCTGGGTGACCATCAGAGACGTGGCAAGTACGGTATACAATTTTTCTTTTTTTTGTATGAATCTAGTAGTGTGTTATTGACGAAAGGCTGTGCAAAAGTATTCGAAGCGTTAAAATCGTGTAAAGCATTAGGTAATGCTCGAAGCATGATCGAATAACGTAAAATACTCGGCATGCCAAAGATTTGAAAAGTTAAAGGCTGTGCAAAAGTATTCGAAGCGTTAAAATCGTGTAAAGCATTAGGCAATGCTCGAAGCATGATCGAATAACGTAAAATACTCGGCATGCCAAAGGTTTGAAATGTTAAAGGCTGTGCAAAAGTATTCGAAGCGTTAAAATCGTGTAAAGCATTAGGCAATGCTCGAAGCACGATCGAATAACGTAAAATACTCGGCATGCCAAAGATTTGAAAAGTTAAAGGCTGTGCAAAAGTATTCGAAGCGTTAAAATCGTGTAAAGCATTAGGCAATGCTCGAAGCATGATCGAATAACGTAAAATACTCGGCATGCCAAAGGTTTGAAATGTTAAAGGCTGTGCAAAAGTATTCGAAGCGTTAAAATCGTGTAAAGCATTAGGCAATGCTCGAAGCACGATCGAATAACGTAAAATACTCGGCATGCCAAAGGTTTGAAAAGTTAAAGGCTGTGCAAAAGTATTCGAAGCGTTAAAATTGTGTAAAACATTGGGCAATGTTCGAAGCACGATCGAATAACGTAAAATACTCGGCATGCCAAAGGTTTGAAATGTTAAAGACTGTGCAAAAGTATTCGGGACGTTAAAGCACGATTGAATAACGTAAAATACTCGGCATGTCAAAGATAATAGAAAAAAAAAATTATAGGGAATATGCATTCACAAGAGAGTGATTCGAATGTTTTCTTTTGTTTAGCATGAGGACCGGATTGAGGACATTCCGGAAGAGCAGGATGGCCGAATGTAAGGAAACGTAAATCTCGTCAAGTCGAGAGGCCGTCTGGACGTTAACGGCGGTTGGAGTACCATGACGAGTGATTAAGCACGCATCGGCCGTCTCTAAATTCAACACTCTCTAGGAACCACGATGATTAGTTTTTAAAATCATAATAAGGGCATTCGGGGTCTGGCTTCGATGCGAGACGGTTTACTTGTATTTTGATAAACAATAAAGTTGTTATTAATTTTAAACCGAAGCTTTTATATATTAAAATAATTTATTTAATAGCGATAGAACTTTGAATACCGATGCGTCGCCTCGACCTTGGCGACGTTGAGTACCAGCGTTCCAGACGCTGAAGCAGCAATTTTCACAATTATATGAGGTGCACGTGCCTAGTGCGTATAAAAACAATTTGGTTAACAAAAGAGATTAATTTGTATGTACCAAATAATACTCGCACAGGTGTACTCGTATGGCCCGTCATAATTTTCACAAAATCAATTTAAGAAATTAACATTCTAAAGTAAATAAATATTTTGACGGGAATGTTAAAAATCTTATTCGGCCTCTCTGACAAACTAACACTTGTTTAGATTAACATGCATTCCTTCATGGACCTGTGACGAATTACAAACAAATATCGAAATTTCAAGTGTTCCATATGATTTCGTTTCTGTATGAAAGCGGTTTTTTTCACTCGTCAGTCTGAACTTACTTCACAGTGATATTTTCACATCCAGGCGACCTAAATTATTTTGCCGTTTATTTCAAGAATTTCCCTGAAAGGAGAGTAGTCAACAGTGGGGCTCATCAGGGGTGGCAGGGTTGGCAGTGCCACTCCAAGTATAAATTTACTATCGAACACAAAATTAGTTCTGCAATTCAATTGCAAAATTATGAATTTTTAGATATTTTAACGAAAATCTAGCGCTGACACCGCTTTAAAATTAAAAACCATAGAGCTCTTTATACAATGGAGAAAAAGTCCTTATTATTTGCGATGTAAATGCACGCATGTTATGAAGATAGGGCTTGCCCTGTCAGCGTGTTGCAATTCAGAACATAAGTTTATGTTTGCATCTCAACTGGAATAATTATTTATTGGAAGGTGGAAGAGAATCAAAATTTTTATCAGCATATTTAATATTCAGAATAACGTCTATTAGTCGAAACAATATATTTTAGATGCAGATATTTCTTAATATTTTATGATTTTTGGCCTACAAAGTCTGCAACAGTACGTTTTTTCCATCTTAAAAAGAATTAAAACATTTAGTCGAACTTGTACTTGCAAATCTCGCTTAATCAACTTGTCAACGATTGCAATAGAGGAACAATTAATGAAGACTTTGCTTAATAGTAAGGAATTTTAGGACATAATTAGTGGGCTTAGTTTGGGTTGTAAGGGGTATTTGGGGGTGATTTATGGTAGCCGAAGTAATTTGGGTGAATTTGGCATAGTTTGCTATGGTTTGTAGCATTTTTTGTAATTTTAAAGTGATTGGGCTTAGTTTGGGGTGGTAAGGGGTAGTTGGGGGTGATTTATGGTAGCCGAAGTAATTTAAGTGAGTTTGACATAGTTTGCTATGGTTTGTAGCATTTTTTGTAATTTTAAAGTGATTTGGCTTAGTTTGGGGCGGTAAGGGGTAGTTGGGGGTGATTTATGGTAGCCGAAGTAATTTGGGTGAGTTTGGCATAGTTCGCTATGGTTTGTGTCATTTTGTTTTATTTTAAAATGATTGGAGTTACTTGGGATTGCTAAGGGGTGGTAAGGGATGATTTAAGATAACGGATCTAATTTATGTCAGTTTGGCGTAGTTCGGGAATTTTTTGGGGTTGCTTTGGTGAAGTTTGCAATGGTAAGAGATATTTGAGGATGTTTAATGTAGACGGATTAAATTTGGAGTGGTTTGGTAATTTTTAAATGAGTCACGGATCGACATTATAATTGAAATCAAAATTATAATTGAAATATCTGCGCCTCGCTAGGTACGGCAAAAGTATGATCAGGAAAGCAGAAACTCGACGTTGAAACTGCTTTTGTCGCTGTCGTGTGGTTCGGGAGTGGTCCGTCTGAGTTCAGCCTATAGTAGAGTCCACGGGCCTATACTGTGCATTCCGGCTAAGAAAAGCGCTCTTAGGAATGTGAGAATGTTCATCATTTCGTTCCTCCGCTCGTATACCTTTCCTGCTTCCCCGCATGTATTAGAATGAGAATATCGATATCCAGTGAGGGCTGTCGATGGATACATATTAGTGGCCCGTAAATGTTTTCCTCTTGCGAGCGAAACCAAGCGACGAATCTATATTTATTTTACTGGGAGATTGCACGCGCCGAGCTGGACTCCTCCCACTTAACAGGTGTATGTCGGTGACTTTGGCGTGCGACTTCGTGGGATTAGGACAGACTTCCATCTAATTATTGAAAACACGTAAATACCATTTGAGGATAATATTATGTTGCGGCGGAGCTTATTTTTCTAACAATATCAACAATATTACAGTCATCAGATGAAGAATTGGGTAATATATGTTGGAATAATTTTGT
The DNA here is from genome assembly GCA_964023215.1 of Eledona agricola. Taxonomy (NCBI): domain Eukaryota; kingdom Metazoa; phylum Arthropoda; class Insecta; order Coleoptera; family Tenebrionidae; genus Eledona; species Eledona agricola. The sequence continues at coordinate 22,770,390 of OZ026854.1, forward strand.
TAGTAAAAATCGGCTTGCACGCTAATGATTGGAAGACCGCCCTAATTGCCAGACCCTCCACCAGAGCGACGAAGTTACACGGAATGCACTGTAAAAGTCGTCTAAAAATGATTTTCGTTTGCACTTTGAGGTTAAAAGCTGAAACCAATTTTAGATGATACCCTACCCTTATAACTATCTAAATTCACAAGTCGTCAAGAGGTAGCCCTGTACAGGGTGGCTGTAGGGGATGAAATGTGAAAAACTGCAAAAAATTTTTTTTGCATAATATGAATCTCCACAATCCGACGTCCGTCTTAACTGAAGCTCAGTTATGTAAGGTACCTAAAAAAATTTTTTTTGATAATTTAAAGGTGCGAAAAGCACGGGAATAAATAGGAAATCCCAACGCTTGTCTAAGCCTACTGAACTAAACCTTAATGTTTCGACACATTGCCGCTTTACACCGCTATACATACTTTATTCGCAGTCTAATCACAAAATACCCTTAGATAACGTTTTAGAGCGTAATCTCAGCAAGCTCATGCACTTGTTGGTTTTTTCATTTCGAACATCTTTGATTTTATTCTAATTTTTGTGTGAACGCATTCATAGGGTTGGCGCATTTTCGAGCTCGATTTTTGAGAAACTTATTTTGGTGTGGTTTCTTTAGTTTTCGAGATATAAGCAAAAATTGCCATTTCGTCGAAATTATTAAACATTCCTATCTTTTTTATTAATGGTGTTATTAACTTGAAATACAAACATTATGGAAGCATATTTTTAAGTAAAATGCAACGATCTAATCAAATGTTATTTTGAGCTGTTTATTTAGCGATAAAAAATCGAACTTGTGTTTTTAAAATTTTAAACAACAAAAGACGATTGCATTTTTAAAAACGCCTTTTTTGTTTTTAAAAATATGTAAAAGTACCTACATTTTATATGATATGAAAATTGCAGAAAATGGATAATTTTATTTTGCAATTTCTAATAAATCAGCCATGTAAAATAAACGATTTATTTAGTTATATTACCAACCAAATGTGCAGTAAATACCTTTTGTTTACGTTTTGTTTGCAAAAGAAAATATTAAAAAGTACGACATATTAGGGTATTACATCGAATCCAACAAAAATGCGGCAAAAACAAAAAGCACCTATTTTGAAATATTTCCTGAAAGACGCCAACCGGGTTTGAAAATATTAGAACGTTCAAAGAAATACGCTAATGAAAAGAGGAAGGAAGTCCCAGGAAGTGTTGCGGCTTATCCGAATATTTTTTTATATTAATATTCAAGAGAAATGGTCTTGCAATTTTTATTGGATTCGATGTAACACTCTATCATATCGTACGTATTTTTCAAATTTCACGTAGCTTTGCATTTTTCGTATGAAAACAAAATAGAAACAAAATATATTTTTGACACTAACAATTTTCTGCACATTGGTTAGTTAAGAAGGTTTAAAGATTTCGAAAAAAAAACATTACTTTTTGAGATCTCCTACGTAGCCATCGAAAATGAACCATCCTGTACTCGCAAGCATGCAAAATGTTCAACATTTTCATGGCCTTCTTTACCAATAATCATGGACTTTTTCTCTACCAAATACATTTTTTTCTATACATTTTTTTGTAATTTTTTGCTGTAATTGTAGATTTATGTTACAAACTAGAGAGAAATACGCTCGTTTAAAAATCACAATTAATTAGAAAAAACAAAATTGATTGTCATAGTAGTTAAACAAAGAAAGTTAGGATCAAACTACAAACGTCATGTCATGCGCAATAATAAACCTAACAACTTTTCTATTAAACTTTTCATAACTATAATTAAAATATAATTTAAAAGTTACAGCCATTATTTGATACTTTTTCTGCATTCTGTAAATGTTTCCCAATGCAGATTCTTGTAAAAGAGAACAAAATACTCAAAATACAAATGTGCCTCTCTACCTGCGACACTGCCTCCGGCTACAATTGCCCACCCTAGTCGATCAGTTGTACTGTGTAAACTATGATATAGAAAGATACATAAACATGATGTTTCAGTTTGAACTGAGCCGCAAGTTATTTGGTACCGCCCCTTCGACACCAAATTTTTACCTCGTCCCAACCCGCGGCGTCCCCCAGAAACTTTGGGAAAGTGTAAACATCCCCTTAAGAACTTTAAACTTCCTTAACTTAAAATTCCTCACTGCTAGGCAAAGTTTTCATTAATTGTTACTCTATACTATACTATTGCTCACCTCCCCACTAAACCTGCACAAAAAGCCCAGTGGTGGGGCAACCGTACTGGTATAAGAACCGTGGGCATTCTCTAACCTGGTATATATCGCAGTGTAGACGTGTCTGCCTGTGCTTGTTTGAGCAGCGACTTAGAGCGATTTCGAGCGAATTTTGTGACTTGTGCTGATTGTGCGATTTTGTTGTGAATGCAACAGTGTTGCCGTGGGCCATCACCATTCGAGCGATCACCCAATTAGGTTGGGACATTTTAATCTTTTTTTGTTACAGTAACGACAGGCGATATGGAGGAATCGCTTCAAAAAATTCTTCAGGCTATTCAGGTATTAAGCCAGAATGTCCAGAGCCTGGAGGCTCGCATGGCCGTGCTTGAAGGTGAGCAGGCGGTTTTCACTCCTGAACCGGAGATGGAGTTGGACCACAAAACACCGACGCCTACAAACACGAGAACGGCCAAAAGATGGGCCAGTCAGTCTCCGCCAGTGCTACCGACCAACAACCGCTTCGAGTTGTTAAGCGAGGTAAGTGACAACGTTTGTTCCAGCAGTGAAGACTCTGAAGCAGACGAACAAAATTCAGTTTCCCGTGCGCCGCTAAAAAAGCGAAGGCAAGAAAACGACCGCAGACGTCCTAGTGCCACTTCTCCAAAAATCCCACCAATGAGTCTTCGGAAAACCCCGTCGCCGTCCGTCCCACCAATGGAAAGCGACAGACGTCGTGAAACCCCTTCTCCCTCGGTTAAGCCACAGCAAGCAGCGCCAAAGCCACGCGTCCCACCCATCATCGTGAGAGACGCCGCTAAATGGACTCGCGTTTCAGCACTCATGGCCGGAAGTCATGTCAACTTCACGAAAGCCAAGAGCTGCGCCGACGGAGTTCGGATCACTCTCGCAACTGTCAGCGACTTTAGAGCACTGACGAAAATCCTCGAGACCGAGCGGATTCCTTTCCACTCATTCGCGCTTCCGGAAGATAAAACTGTCCGGGCAGTTTTTCGTCACATTCCAGTTGGTATCGACACCAACGATGTAAAGGAAGACCTTACGTCACGAGGATTTTCGCCGATCAACGTCACCAGGATGACGAGAGGCAAAAAAGCTCTTCCACTGATGTTCGTGGAAGTTCCGGCCTCCAAGGAGGACATTTTCAAGCTGGACCGAATCTGCAATTTGGTCATTGCTGTTGAAAAACCACGACGATCCCAGGAAGTCGCGCAGTGCCATCGTTGCCAGCGGTTCCACCACTCCCAGCGAAACTGCCACGCAGAACCACGCTGCGTCAAGTGTGGAGGAAAGCACGAGTCGCAGGCGTGCAAGAAGCCGGCAAAATCCGCTCCGAAATGTGCGAACTGCGGGGGCGAACACACGGCCAACTATCGCGGATGCTTGGCTTTCCCCAAGCCAGCCCAAACAACGAGGACCAAATTGGCATCGCAGATGCCAAAACAGTCCCAAGAAACCCCGAAGCCGAAGCCGCAGACAACATCGTACGCGGCCAAATTAAAATCCCAGAAGTCTGACTCCCGGAGAGCGCAGATCATCGCCGCCATCGCCGCAGCCAAAGACAACAAATCTTTGGCAGCAGCGCTGCTGTCATTCATCCCGCTGCTAATGGAATGACGACCGATGGAATTTTAAGATCGCTTCAGGTCGCGTTTTGGAACGCCAACGGATTGCGTCAGGGAAGAAATGAACTGGCGCAATTTGCCGAGGACCACGAAGTGGACATCGTCATGGTGAACGAAACGCGGCTGCGAATGGGGAATTTAGATCCAAAGATCGCCGGCTACGTCCTACATCGGAACGACCGAACAACCGGACCCGGAGGAGGAACCGCGATTTACGTGAGAAATTCAATTAATCACTCTGTTACAGCTAGGCCAAATCTTCAAAACTTGGAAGCAACCGGCATCCGAGTCGAGACAACAAACGGACCGATTTATTTGTTTTCTTGCTACAACCGTCCGCAACTTCCTATTCTCGAAAACGATCTTCGCGCTCTTCTGGACGCTGACTGTCCCGTCATTGCTGCGGGCGATTTCAACGCCAAGCACAGGAATTGGGGCAGCCGGAGGGCCAATAGAAACGGGAGGATCATCGACAACTTCCTTGACAACCACGAAGCGGTAGTGATCGCGCCGGAACAACCGACGTATCACAATTCCGCCACTGGAGTCCCGGACATTTTGGACATCGCGATTGTGAATGGCGTCGCTCACCAAATTGGGATGAGAGTCGTCAATGAACTCAGCTCCGATCATAGCCCAGTACTGATGCATGTCGGTACAGAAGCTAATGAACCGGAAATAGTTCGATTCAAAACCACGAACTGGACAAAATACACGGAGGAATTGGAACAAAACTTTGGACCAATTCCTAGGATGAACTCGATAGAGATGATAGACGAAGCGGTGGAGACGCTTGAAAATCGAATAATCGGCGCCATCGAGGTCGCAACAAGGACAATTTCGGAGAATTCACGACGTGGAAGGAACATTCCACCACACATCGTGGATCTCATCCGGAAGAAGAACGCCGCCAGGAGACGAGCTCGTCGTTCAGGACTCGCAATCGATCGCAGACAAGCGAATCGATTGAAGTTTGAGGTAAGAATTGCTCTGTCTGATTTCAGAAGTGAGCAGTGGAACCAAAAACTGGAGTCACTCAACACACACGACAACTCGATTTGGAAAATGGCCAAAGCTCTCAGAAGTGAGAAAAAACCACTCCCACCTATCCATGGTCTGCGAGGACTTGTATTCACCGACGAAGAAAAATCGGAAGCGTTTGCAGACAGTTTGCACGAACAATGCAAACCAAACTGCAACAACAACGATCAGGACTTCTTGGCTGAAATTCAATCCGAATCGCAGAACCTCATGGAGAAAATCCCGGAAACACCAATTTCTCCGACTTCACCGGAAGAAGTGAAAGAATTAATCCAAGGTCTCAAAATGAGGAAAGCACCAGGCCCGGACAACATCTCCAACAAGGCACTGAAGAACCTCCCGCGGAAGGCAGTGGTAACAATCACTTGCATCATCAACGCAATCTTCTGTTTCAGACACTTTCCTACTCGTTGGAAATGTGCAACTGTCATTTTCCTCCGGAAACCGGGAAAAGATCCAATGTTTCCACAAAACCACCGTCCGATTAGCTTGCTGTCCGCAGTTGGCAAGATCGCTGAACGGATCATTCTGCGCCGGATCAACGAAGTTGTTGAGGACAAACAACTCATCCCCGACTTTCAGTTTGGGTTTAGGCCCAGGCACTCCACGTCCCTCCAAATCTTGCGCGTCACAGAATTTGCTGCTCGCGCTCTCGAGCACAGGCGAATTGCGGGAGCCGTCTTTTTGGATGTTGCCAAAGCCTTCGACACCGTCTGGCACGAGGGACTTGTCTGCAAGCTTTCTCGATGCGGCCTGCCATTGGCGCTGGTTCAACTCCTTCATTCGTTTCTCTCCAATCGCTCGTTCAGAGCGAGAGTTAACAATTTTCTGTCAAGATCTAGATCCATCGAAGCTGGTGTCCCACAAGGCTCTGCGCTCTCGCCGATCTTGTACGCCATTTTCACAGCCGATATCCCAAAACCGTCGAATACACAGCTAGCTGTCTACGCAGATGACACCGCGGTGCTCTCCACTTCATGGCAGCCAAGTCAGCTAACTACAGTTTTGCAGGATGCGACTTGGCAGCTGGAAGAGTGGTTCAAGACCTGGAGGATTGAGATCAACCCCGACAAAAGTGCGGCAATGATCATCACTCGTCGAAAGGTCCAGCCGTCTGGTCAGATCCAAATGTTCAACCGGGTCATCCCCTGGGAAAAACAGGTTAAATACTTAGGTGTCATTTTGGATCAACGACTAAGCTTCATTCCGCACATCGGTGGCGAGCTACCTAAGCTCGCTAACCTGCCGACGAAGCAAGATGTCACTGCGTAACAAATTGTTGATGTACAAGACAATTATCCGTCCAACTTTGACCTACGGCTCTGTAGCCTGGGGTCACGTGTCAGATGCACAAGTCAACAGGTTGCAAGTCATGCAAAGTAAATTCCTCCGTCATGCTTTTGACGCACCCTGGTTTGTCCGCAACAATCAACTTCACCGAGAAGCAAATCTCCCTCGTATGAAGGAATTTCTTTTCGAGATTTCGCAAAGAACGTTTGAGGAAGCCAAAGATCACCCGAATCCGACTGTCAGAGAAACAGTTGATTACGACGAAGATGCGCCTAGCCGTTACAAGAGACCGAAGATGATTCTCTTACAGGAGAACTGGTAGTTTTCTAATTTTCCGATTTCCTTTAGGTATCCCAGCGCCCCAGCGCTAACATCCAATAATTCCGCGAATTACTCTCACGTAAATTCGCCGGCCGCGATCAGGGTACATGGCCTAGAGGCTAGAAAACCCTTGGAGGGGTTTTAGCCGGTAAGAGTCCGGCACTACCCGGTGTGATAGAATCTAAGCACCGGGTGTCCATGAGGATTTCCCCTCCACCAAAAAAAAAAAAAAAAAAAAAAAAAAAAAATAACCTGGTATTCTCTGGTTCTGTTAACTGTGAAATATCGTGAAATTGTTTGTGTTTAACTTTTGTGTTTTACTTTTACAAATTGCAAAATAATTGAGTTCAATATAATTTTTTGCACTTTAGGCAGTAGAATGAATGACATAAAGTCGTTTTTACACCAGTTTTGTGAAAATACTAAAAAAGAACAGCCCCAATTTGAAGTCAGACGTACTGGTAAGTCACTCAAACAAAAAACGTTTCCTCCTTGCAATAGAACACCCTTCATTGCGCAACCATTTTATAAAAAATCTGGGTGTATTACTATACTATATTAATTTAGTATTGTCGCTCTCTCTCTGATTTTTTCGTGTCGTCTCTCTCGCACTTTTTTTGAGGTGTTTCGACGTTTTCGGGGCGACGGGGGCGCGGATCGGCCTCGGGGCGCCACGGTTACGTCGTAGTTTTTTACTTGACGCACAACTATTTCATAATCGGTTTGGGTGTGTCCCCTTTACCGTATTTAACATAACCCCTTCGGGAGGGGTTTTAGCAGGTGAGAGTCCGACACTAGCCGGCGTGATTTAACCGAATAAAGTGGGAAATAACTAATTTATTTATGATACAAATTTAAATTTATCTCAAGGGACATCAACACAATTTTGATTGCATGATTCATTTTACTAGATTTGTTTCAGAAATATTTTGAATTTTACGCTACGGGTTTTAAACAACAAAATCTTTTAAATGTTTCTGAGGCGTTTTCTTCTTCCTGATGAGGCTTTAGAAATTTGGAACTTAACATCGCTATCATTATTATTTTCTTGCAAGTCTTCCTGTGTCTCTGATAAAATTTGATCCAAGATAAGACACCATTCGCAATTTCCTGATCGGTGGGGTTTTACCCGGTTTCGACGTAACTATCAACACTCCAGAAGTCTTCATTGTTGTTAAGTAATGCAGTCCATTTTGCGAATTTCAACTCGAAATCAGAATTGTCCCGAGTTTCTTCGTCCGTCTAGACATCATTATTCGCTAATAGCCCTTCTTATAGTTGTGCCAATGGAATATAGTCCTCTCCTTCATAAAAGTTATGTTTATTTAAATTTGCCATTATGAGAATTTACTTTTCAAAAAGGTAAAGTGTATAACGGGTGCGTAGAAATGATTGCATTTTTTTTAAATTGAAAATATTTTTTAACTCTTCTGTTGGGTACACTGATTTTCAAATTGTCAAACAAACAAAATTTTAGAATTTCCATTATCAATCGGCATTTGTTTTTCAAAGGGGTGTTCACAACATTATACCGGGTGTCCACTGGGTAGTCGTGATTTTTAAGTATATTAAGTTTAAAATTATCAAACAAATTAAATTTTGATTGCATGATTTTTTTCCTAAACATTTTGAATTGTAAACAACAAAGTCTTTTAATAGTTTCTCAGCCGTTTTCTACCTCCTGATGTTTGGCAGTTGGAAATTTAACTTAACACCGCAGTCATCATTATTTTCTTGCGAGTCGTCCTGTGTTTCTGATAAAATTTGATCCAAGATGAGACACCATTTGCAATTTCCTGATCGGTGGGGTTTTTCCTGGTTTAGACGTCACTATCAACACTGTAGAAGTCGTTAAGACAGACATTGTTGATGTTACATAATGCAGTCCATTTTGCGAATTTCTTCTCGAAATCAGAATTTCGGCGAGTCTCTTCGTCCCTCTATGTATCATCATTCGCCAATAGCTCTTCTCTTGGTTATGCCAATGGAATATAGACTTCTCCTTCATAAAAGTTATGTTTCTCTAATCCAGTCTTATCGAAATCCTTTTGCATTTTTTGTTTCAAAACGGATAATACAACTTTATACCGGGTATCTATAAATTAATAATTTTTTTGTCAGATTGACAATGTTTTGTAGCCCTTCAATTGGGTACACTGATTTTCACATTTAAAATTGTCATACAAACGTCAAATCTAAGAGTTGAAATTCTCAGAATATCCCTTTCTAAAGGGTTTTTACAAGTTTATACCGGATGTCTAATGATTGAAATGTTTTTTGTTAGGTTGTGTTTTCTAGCTCTTTCACTGGGAACACTGAATTTCAGATGGTCAAGCAAAAGTCATATTCAGAGTTACAATTATCAGCATTTATTTTTCATAAGTGTTTATTTAATTTAGACCGGGTGTCTATATGTAATTGAATTTTTTTTGCTAGGTATTCGCAATGTCTGCTAGGTATTCCATTGGGTAGACGTGGTTTTTATTCGTATAAATAATTGAAATGTTTTTGTTAGGTTGGCAATGTTTTCTAACTCTGCTTTTGGGTACACTGATGTTTAAATTTCAAATTGTGAAACAAATGTCAAATATAAGAGTTGCCATTCTCAGAATTTTCTTTTCACATTTGTTTTACAACCATTGGTGTCTAATAAATGATTTAATTTTTTTGCTAGGTCAGCAATATTTTCCAGCTCTTCCATTGGGTAGACTGATTTTGAAACTTTATATGGACATTTTTACTACCTATAAAGAGAGGAGAGTCTATTTAAATTTGGTCAGTCATCTGGAGTAATCTGTGGGTAGACTAATTTCAAATAATCGACAAATTTAAAAGTTGCCATTCTCAGAATTTTCTTTTCGCATTTGATTTAACAATTTTATACTGGGCGTGTATAAATGATTGAAATGTTTTTTTAGGTTGGCTATGTTTTCTAACTTTCTCATTCGGTACACTGATTTTCAAATTTTAAATTATAAAACAAACGTCAAACTGAAGAGTTGCCATTATTAGCTTTTATTTTTCAAAACGGTTTTTACAACTTTATACCGGATGTGTAAAAATTGTTTGAATTTTTTTTGTAATTTATTATTACCTATTACCTCCTTCTTCCACATTGTGTTCGTACAGATAAACGGATTTATTTGACCAAACAGCAAATAGAAGTCTGTAGTACTTCATTCAAAATGTGTCGAAGAATTCCAGGAGCTTTGAGATCTCATTAACATCACTTCCATCTATACGAGTAATACTATCAGTTTTTCCAAATTAACTCATGACTTAGTGTTCGTGAACTTCCCGAATTTTTCATACTGATACATGTGTGTTTGAAATTCTTCAGTTGATGTGTTCACATAATTTTGTAGAATCCAATTGATCCTCCTTACATTACGTATGTAACTGCCAATCAATCTTGTTTATTTCTGACTCTATCGACAACAAAACTCAAAACCAACATAAAATTTGTAGCGTCAATGTCTCACCTGTCTTTACAAACGCTAAAGCAAACGAACATTCAGTGTGGTCAGGTTCCGACAGAGGTTCCGAAGTGAACTGATTTTGTTTGTGTAATAGACACCATACTAAGTGCAGATGAAATACCGAGAAGTCTAAATTGGCGTCTGGAGATGAATTTGATAATGAAAACTAATGATGGGAATAATCGATACATAATAATGAAATTAGTCGATTATTAAAATGATCGATACTATCGATAGTTCTTTTAAAATATTAGTAATTACTAATTAGTAGTGAAGCGCGCAAGTGACATTTCTTAGTGCTATTGTGGCGACACCTAGGTGCCGCGCATCTGTTGTTAATGGAAGGTTGGTGGAAAATTGGTTCTTTGACTAGTCTCCGTGCCGAAAAGATCGAGGAAAAGACAGACATTCCGTTTGCGACGATGAACTGATTTTATTTGATTTGAAATAAGTGTCAACATATTTCTCCCAACATGTAGGATCGCACTCCGGTCTTTTATTCGTGTACCTTCACCTCACGCTCTAATCTAAACGCCCCATATTAGTGAAACTACTAACCACATTAGTAGTGGCTCCACTACTAACGAAAGTAGGAACTAAATCAATTACTAATAAAAACAGTAACTGGATCGACTACTAACCAAATTAGTAGTTGGCTCGACTACTAACCAAATTAGTAGTTGGCTCGACTACTAACCAAATTAGTAGTTGGCTCGACTACTAACCAAATTAGTAGTTGGTTCGACTACTAACCAAATTAGTAATTGGCTCGACTACTAACGAAAATAGTAACTGGAACGACTACTAACCAAATCAGTAGTGGGATCAACAAGTAACCAAAGTATGGTGTAAGAATACGAATCGAACCTGTGAGCCCGATATTGAGCATGTAATCAAGAAACACAGCGGAACTACAGATCGTATACGAAACAATTGTCAATAAAGAACCCAACCTAAAAACTATCTGACACATTCGAACTGACAGTATTATAAATTTTAAAAATAGTAGAGCGGTCTGGGAAAATTTACTTGTGAAAAGATTCCAAAGGTAACTAGATGAAAATCATTTTGTTCCACACTGTACTTTATCCAAAATTTAGTGTCGCGCTATTAGTATCGGATCATACGGTCGACTTTCGAGGAAATATACGGACCTATCTAAAATTAGTAATTACTAATTTTATATTACTAATTAGTAGATTCTTGAAATGATCGATATAAAACAATCGATTGTTCAAATGTATCGATTATTCCCATCATTAATGAAAACACTAAATGCATCGTATACGAAACCATTGTCAACAAAGAACCCAACCTAAAAACTATCTGACACTGACAGTTCGAAATTTTGCTACACTAAATTGATGCACAAAGTTTTTCCATGTCCAACGCAGCCTCGTTTTCTTTTTGAACACTCGTTATATACGGCAAAAGTATTATTATACTATATTAATTTACGTTAGTCGCCTCTCTCTCTGATTTTTTCGTGTCGTCTCTCTCGCACTTTTTTTGAGGTTTTTCGACGTTTTCGGGGCGACGGGGGCGCGGATCGGCCTCGGGGCGCCGCGGTTACGCGCGGGAGACCGGGGCGCTCCCGTTGCGACGCGAACGGGGGCCCGGGAGCCCGAAAAGGTCGGAAAAAAGTCGAGAAACCGGCCGGGCCGCGGCCGTCAAACTTTACCCGAAGTGTGTGCGGAAACGAAAAGAGTACTCACCCCGAGAGCGGCGTCACGTGAAGCGGACACGTATAAACGGTGGCACGCTCGCCATTTAGTTTCCATCCGACGTTTCGTTTGGGGGCGAAGGCGAGATTAAACACACAAACGTCAAACTTTGAGAAAATTCCGGCCGCGATCGAGGCGCCACCGCGGTTCAAAGGCGACCCGACCGATCGGAAATCAAAAAGGAGCCGTCAAAAGTGTCAAAAGGTTTAAATAAAGACCCGCCGGTGAAAGGTTCGAGCTCCGCGAGGCCCAAAACCGGTGCCGACGTGTAAAAGCGAATCGGCTTTCGTACGTGAAACGCCAAAAATTCAAAAATTCTTCATCGTCGTGAAACATGTTACGGGAACCACCACATGAGGGCGCCACCGCCGATCGTCAAAACAAAGCAAGCCGTCAAAAAGTTTCAATCAAAATGTGATCAAAATAAAGCGTCTGTTCTTCAAGCACAAAGTATGCAAGCGTGTCGGAAAGACTTTGAAGAAATGTTGCAGTCGGTTTGGCGGTTTGCGTGCGTGAAATGCGAAAAAAACGCTAATTTAGTTTTAGGCCTTTTTTCTCGGGGAAAATTTTTGGAAGAAAAAACTTCCCCCAAGTACCGGGGAAGAAAAAGGCACGCGTCGAGATAAATGTTTTTACAAATGTCATCATCGTCGAGCGTAAAAAAATGTACAATGTAAATGGAAATTTTGAGGTTAAAATCATTCGAATCGGATGGGTGGTCGGCAAGTCCAAGATGTGGTATCAAAGTAAAGCATGTATTTTAGAAATCACTGAGCGAGCAGAGTTTGAACAAGCCTACTTTTTCTATGTGCATAATAAAGCCAGAGCATCGGCGCATAATCATTCGTCGCTAACAAATCGGTACTGAAATTGTGGAAAGACATCGTGCTTGAAATAGCAAAAATTTGTCATTCAGTGTTAGGCCCCCTTTTTTCAGGGATAATTGTTGGAAGAAAACATAAAGCCCAGAAGGCGAAATGAAAAATTAAAGTGTCGAGTTAATTGTTGTTTAAAATGTCATCATCTTTGAGTGTAAAAAAATTCATGATTGTGCGCTCCGAAAGAACAACACAACAACATGAAACGGTCACAAGGCGAGAAGGAAACGGTTATAGGAACCCATTCAAATTGTGAAGACGTTAGAATCGATTGTCGTTTCATTAAGGGCGGAAACGGATTGGAAACATCTAGGTTAGAGTCCATCGAATCGGGTAAGCGGTTAGAAAGTTTGTCCAAAATGTGGTATTAAAGTTAAAAATGTATTTTAGAAATCACAGAGTGAGGTCAGTTGAGGAAGACTCTCATCGTAGACAATCATTTAAAGAAAACAACAAACCCGGCATCAAGTAAAAAATGAGACCCGTGAAAGCGTATACACTTTCATTTTTTATTTTTAGTTATATAAATGTTATTAGTGTTTTGGTACATGCAATATAAATAAATATATGAATATTTTATTTTGTGATTTATTTCGTCCCCATTAAAAATTTTCTATTTGAGAAAAAGGCAGTTTTCAGCAGAGTTTATCAAATTTAATTTTAATAATGATACGATGACTCTATTTACACATATATCTTACCAATGATCAAGTGAGCATTGAGATTTTTAGTTATTTACGCGTTGCCAACAATATTTTTTTATAATGGGGAAATTCAATTTGAAATATTTGCACACGAAATTAAAATTCAATCGCATTACTATTAATATTATTATTATTAATAAAGAATATATCGTAAATCTGTTTTAAAGGCATTTAAATTAATTAAACGTAATTCATCATGCTTTATAATCGAAATTTTTTAATAAAAATAAAAATCAAGTAGCTGAAACGCCGAAAGAACAAACGAGCATCGTTTTTTGTCAAATCAACCATATTGTTTTGCGACAACAGACGCACAACAAGTTCAGTTATTTTCGAGTGAAAAATATTAACTAACCGTTGATATTCTATCTCTAATCATGACCAAAAAGTGTAAATTAAGATTAACATCTAAAAAACATGTTACTGGTGGTGTTAAGAGAAAACGATCTAACGATGCGAATTTGTCTTCCATACGGAAGACTAGCCAAGCAAAAGACGTTCGAATGGTAAGTACATAATACCTATACGACAAAATATATTCATTCGACGGCTAAATACACTTAACAAAAGGAATTTATCACCTAAAATAATTTACCTATGCGGTTCTCGATTTCAACAAAAAATTTACAATAACTAAAACTGTTATCAATAAAAATTATCCAACTAATAAATTTCTAACAGGGTAGGGGATCACAAACGGACGTCGAAAGCAAAGATGCAAGGATCAACATTGATTCTAACGTTAATAATTTCGAAAAAAAAATTAAACGAGCGCGCTTGATGCCAAAAGCGACGATATTAAAATCTGGAATTGGTGGTATTCGTTTGAGCGATGGCACAATTGTGGGCGGCATAGATATTATTCGTTTACCGCTAGATGAAACTCTGTATAAAATTTGCGACAGCATAACAGATCTTAAGATTGGGAACGATGTAGAGATCGATGAATCCTATCTGGATGAATCCGTAGAAAGTCCTCTAGATTATCTAACGGCAAACAGACGATCCAACATCGACGTTCAATCTGTCGGTGTGATGAATGAGGTCTGCAGATATTGTGAGGCTTACTATTTTCTAGATGAGGCAATAGCGAATGGTAATTACAATAAGTGCTGTATCGGTGGTAGAATACATCTAGAACCGTACAAGATGAGATCGGAAACCTTTAAAGATCTCTACCTGGGAACAAGCCTTTATTCTAAAGATTTCAAACGTAACATATTGCTATATAACAATTCTTTTCAATTTGTAAGCGTCAACGTAAATATAAGGAACGACGTAATGAGAACGGGCGGCGGACCCTACGTCTATGCCATACAGGGTCGCATTTATCACGAATATAGCGACATCAACGTGAATCGCGATAATCAAAAATACGGACCGGTTTACTTTTTGGATCCGAATGAAGCCGATCAGTGTCGAAAAAAAAATGCGGAATCTTTCCAACAGAAACTGAACGCAACACTGTTGCAGTTGCTTCGCACAGAATTGGACTCGGTCAATCCCTACGCGAAAAAATATCGACATTTGCGCGAGATTTACTTGCAAAATAAAGCCAGAGCATCGGCCCTTAACGAATCGTCGCCACAAATTTTTATAGAAATTGTGGGAAGACATCGCGACACTCGCGATCGCGAGCACGACCTTCCAGAAGTGGAAGATGTGGCAGTTGTGTATCAGACAGACGACGCAACTTTCGGACCGAATCCAACTATGAGAGTCTTTCTGAGGAACGAAAACAACGGCCTGAGAAGGATAAAACAGAACAGTCCTCTGTGCGATCCGCTCGCGTTTCCTCTCCTCTTTCCGGAAGGTGATGAAGGTTGGTCGATAGATTTGTCGAAACAATGTACGCCGTGTCAGTGGTACGGCTACCATCTCGCATACCGCAAGAACCAATTCCAGGCGGTTCATTTGGCCGGCAAACTGGCGCAACAGTTTATCGTAGCCGCATACCTTAAAGTTGAATTCAGCCGCATCAACTACATCGTGACCCATCAGGACGAGATAAGACGGGCGGAATACGAGGGACTGACTGATTATTTTCACAGTTACGCTAAAGCGAACGAGTTACAACCGGGAAAGATGATTATATTACCCGGTACATTTCCGGGAAGTCCCAGAGATCAACAGCAACGTTTTCAAGATGCGATGGCCGTAGTTGCCCATCTGGGCAACCCGAGTCTCTTTATCACGTTCACGTGTAACCCAAAATGGCCGGAAATTTTGACGAACATTCCCCATAACGATGAGCCCGGTAATCATCCCTTAATAGTTAACCGCGTATTTCTGCTCAAACTGAAGGCGCTAATGGGCGAAATAAAGGACGGTCACATATTCGGCGTGCCACTCGCCTATTTGTACGTGATCGAATTTCAGAAAAGAGGACTTCCTCATGCCCACATATTGATCACGTTACGAAAAAAAGACGAAATAAACAGTGTCGATCAAGTGAATCGTTTCGTTTGCGCTGATATTCCGGACGAGCAAAACGAACCGGAACTATACGAATTGGTGGGCAAACACATGATACACGGACCGTGCGGTAAAATTAATCCGAACGAAATATGTTTGCAAGAAGGTAAATGTACACGTCGTTTTCCTGTTAAATTTTGTAGCGAGACGAGTCTTAACGAAAATTACATTCGATATCGTCGTCGTCGTGACGGACGAACGATCGAGGTACGTCGACGGAACAGAAACTATACGGTCGACAATCAATTCGTCGTTCCTTACAATCCGTACCTGTTATTGAGGTATCGCACTCACATCAACCTAATGATCACGAGATCGACCGGGTGCGTAAAGTATCTTTTCAAGTACTTCTTCAAGGGTTCCGATCAAGCTCTATTGCGTATTGTCGAAAGACGTTCAGGTGAGTCGAGAGGTCGAATGGGAATACAGTCGGGGCTAAATGGAAACGATCATACTTCTTCTACGTCCAATGTTCCGATCAAAACGGTCGATTACGACGAAGTAAAATCGTATTTTAACGGGAGATATATGACGCCACCGGAAGCCGCATGGCACATTTTGAAGTTTGTTTTGCACAAAAATTCACATGTTGTGTATAGGCTGCAAATACATTTACCAACTAAGCGATCATTAAAT
Source organism: Eledona agricola (assembly GCA_964023215.1). Lineage (NCBI taxonomy): Eukaryota > Metazoa > Arthropoda > Insecta > Coleoptera > Tenebrionidae > Eledona > Eledona agricola. The sequence continues at coordinate 22,786,791 of OZ026854.1, forward strand.
GTACAAAGAAGGTACACTACCGAAAGAAAAATTGACGAAAACGATGATAGCGAAAAAAGGCAGTGCAATACACAAGCTGAATATCGAAGAAGCATGTTGACGGAATGGTTCGAACTGAACGTTCGCGATCCGGATGCGCGACAGTACCTATATACCGAAATTCCGAAACACTACGTGTGGAAATTTGTAGCCGACAACAAGAGCTATTGGTCTCCGAGGAAGCGATGGGCCTCTAGATGCATAGCACGCATGCACAATGTCAGTCCGAAACATAGAGAGCTGTTTCATATGCGCGTATTATTACTTTACGTGAGAGGAGCACGATCATACGAAGAATTACGAACCGTTGGCGGCGACACTGTCTACCGGACGTTCGAAGAGGCATGTCGTGCCCGAAATTTACTGGCCGACGATACAGAATGGTTCAGATGCATGAAGGAGGCCGCCCGCAAAGACATGCCTTCCGTATTGCGTAGACTGTTCGCCTACATTTTAGTCTTTTGCGAGGTCGGCAATCCGCAGCTGTTGTGGAACAGTTTCAAAAAGGACTTGATGGAAGACTTTATCAAAAAACGGCACATGTCTCCCGACGAAGCAGAGCGACGAACCCTCCTTAAGATCCGAGCTATATTAAGCGTACACTCTTTGTCGGTGACGCAGTTTGGATTTACCGAGCCGCAAGAAATCGACTACGACCGTGACGATATTGAGGAAACCGCACTGGCCGAGAAAAACTTAAGCAAAGACAGCGAAGTAATGGTAGCCAGACTTAATCTCGATCAACGAACGGTTTTTGATCGTATTATGCAAACGGTTGAGAGGAAAAATGTGGACGTTTCAGAGGATAGACTGTTTCACGTAAGAGGTGCGGCAGGAACGGGAAAGACTTTCCTCTACAACACTATATTGACGGTTTTGGAAGCACGCGACATGAAAACGATTGCCGTCGCTTGGACGGGCTTAGCAGCATCACTTTTGAAAGGTGGCCGCACTGTGCACAGTCAATTTCAGTTACCCATTCCGGTAGTGGCAGATTCGAGATGTAGAATAGGTGAGTATTCAAAAGAGGGTGCACGTATAAAACGAGCAAAATTGATCGTATGGGACGAAATCAGTATGACCACGGCGGTGGCTTTTGATCTGGTCGATAGAACGCTCAGACAACTCTGCAACGAGAATAGACCGTTCGGTGGAAAAACCGTCGTTGTCGGGGGAGATTTCAAGCAGTGCTTGCCGGTTGTTGAAGAGGGCGATCGCACGCTAACGTTGAAAGCGTGCGTCAAAGAATCGACCATTTGGAATGAATTCGTACCGCTTACCTTGAAGCAGAACATGAGGGTCGACCCGGAGGAAGTTCCATTTTTGGAATGGTTAGAACGATTGGGCACCGGAACATTGCCCGCGTATAAAAATCGAAAAGGCCACGTTGAGATACCGACGCAATGCATGACGCTCAGTCTTGATACCCTTATCGGAGAAATTTTCTTTTCAGACGGCAACGATTTCGATCCGATTGCTGTGACGAATAACGCAATCCTCACGCCGTTGAACGTTAGTTGTAACGAAATCAACAAAGTGGTTCTGGACAAAATACCGGGAGAAATAGTTTCATACTTTAGCGTCGACAGCGTCCAAAAAGATAAAGAGAACGACGACGAAGTAGAAGCGATCAATTATCCGACAGAATTTTTAAACAAAATGACGCCAAGCGGCTATCCGCCTCACTGTCTTGAACTTAAAGTAAACGCAACCGTTTTACTACTTATGAACTTGAACGTCCAAAAAGGCCTGTGCAACGGCACGCGTATTTTACTTAGAGAATTGGGAGAACACCATTTGGACGGTGAAACTGTAGGAACCGATGGCCGCCCGACGGGCGTACGTGTTTTAATACCGAAAGTGGACACGGCAAGGCAAATAAAGAGTCTTCCTCACAAGCTAAAGAGAAGACAGTTTCCCGTGCGCTTGGCTTACGCAATGACCATTACAAAAGCACAAGGTCAGACCCTGAACAAAGTCGGAATCTACCTGCCACATCCCGTATTTGATCATGGGCAATTGTACGTGGCCTTTTCGAGAGCAAAAAGGATAAGGGACGTTCGCGTATTTCTACAAAATTATGGCTCCGATGGAAAACCATTGCCACGTGAATCTTGCAATCACACTAAAAATATAGTATTTCAGGAAGTGTTTTTCGATGAAAAAGAAAGTGTAATAGTTAAAGGACAACATCCGGAACAGGCCGTTTCGACAGAAAGTCAATGTGTCATTGGAAAACCAAACGGAGAACTCATCAATAAAGAACAAAACAATATCAACATTATTTCCGTCTTATCAATACGCAACGGCCATATTGTCGACGAATTCCAAGATAGCGGATCGAAAGAACAGAACAGTACACAATCCCGGCAACAAAACTTTAAGGTTCCCGATGTTCCCATGGTAGTGTCAGAAAATCCAAAAAGAGGATTCATAACAGGATTGCAAAATCCGCATCCAAAGGTTTCTTGCTACGCCAACGTCGTGGTTCAGTGTATGTTACAAATTCCAGAGTTTGTGGAGCACATTTCTGAAAATGACACGGAATTTAAGCGAATAACTTGGCTAATCCGCAACCGCCGTGTCCAAAATTGCGTCCAACTACGACGACAATTGGGCGGTATTTTTGCCCAAAATGAACAACAAGATTGCCAAGAATTCTTATATGTGATAATGAATCAGCTACCCATAGAATTTTCCAGAGCCCTGTTTCGTTTCGAAATGCGTTACATGCACGAATGCGTTTCGTGTGGTGCTAGGTTTGGTCAGGATGATATCGTCGAGAGTTTTTACGGAGACAGAATGTTCTCAATTTCATTGCCGATTAACACGACCACCACATTTGGGCAGTTATTTCAGCGCGTAATGGACGGTACACATTTTTGTAACAGTTGCGGAATCGACATAGAAAAGGTCCCACGATTCACGGATCTATCAAAGTATTTAATATTGATACTGTCTCGGTACACATACGATGGCAGAAGGAACAACACGACATTTGTCGACTTCGATCCGGACAGATGTATTATAGCGGACAGGGCATTTCGTACCATAGGCGTCATACGACACGAAGGAGTTTCAACGATCACGTCTGGTCATTACACCTGCACCATTCGTGATAGACATGGCAGATGGATCCAATGCGATGATGAGAGAATATCGTTCGTTGAGACTTTCGATGTAACTCTAAAAAACGCCTATGTGTTGATATTGCAAAAAATTGATTTCTAAGGAGATGTTAGACGTCATCGTCTACTATTGGATGATCGATTTGGTGTTTATCCTAGAAAAATATTATTCATAGGATTTAACATAATTTTGAACGGGATAATGGGATAATGGCACGAAGACAAATTTTAAGAAACGGGCGTTACGCAAAAGATTAATTTTGAAAGCAAAAGAATCAAGCTCTTGGAGGGGTTTTAGCCGGTACGAGTCCGGCACTACCCGGCGTGATTGAACCGAGCGTCGGGTGTCCATGAGGATTTCCCCTCCACCAAAAAAAAAAAAAAAAAAAAACAGAAAATCCTACTTATATTTTTTAAATCGGACCCAGAATAAAAAAACTACATTCAGAAAACTTAACACATATATATTTATTCCTAAGAAACCATACATACCGCCAAATAAAGGTTTCTTTGAAGATCCCATTTTGTGACTACAAAAAAATATTAAAATCCTATTCGGTAGTATAATCGATGATATGGTACTACTCTATCGAATCCACCAGATTCCATGGCCTACTGAGCCTTTATTTTTATTTATTTGTACAAAAGTTCCTTTTCTCCAACACTGGTCCCTTTCAGAGGTTTCACAGCTTCCAAGTGTTAATAAATCTGAAATGTAGCGAAGCACATTGTTCAGCTAGTTATACTATATTAATTTAGTATTGTCGCTCTCTCTCTGATTTTATCGCGTCGTCTCTCTCGCACTTTTATTGGGGTTTTTCGAGGTTTTCGGGGCGACGGGGGCACGGATCGGCCTCGGGGCGCCTCGGTTACGCGCGGGAGACCGGGGCGCTCCCGTTGCGACGCGATCGGGGGCCCGGGAGCCCGAAAAGGTCGGAAAAAAGTCGAGAAACCGGCCGGGCCGCGGCCGTCAAACTTTTCCCGAAGTGTGTGCGGAAACGAAAAGAGTACTCACCCCGAGAGCGGCGTCACGGGAAGCGGACACGTCCAAAAAGTGGAACAGACCCCTTTTACTTTCCATCCAAAGTTTCGTTTGGGGGCGACGGCGAGATTAAACACACAAACGTCAAACTTTGAGAAAATTCCGGCCGCGATCGAGGCGCCACCGCGGTTCAAAGGCGACGCGACCGATCGGAAATCAAAAAGGAGCCGTCAAAACTGTCAAAAGGTTTAAAAGAAGGTCCGCCGGCGAAACGTACGAGCTCCGCGAGGCTCAAAACCGGTGCCGACGTGTCGTACCGAATTGGCTTTCGTACGTGAGACGCCGAAAATTCAAAAATTCTTCATCACCGCGAAACATGTTACGGGAACCACCACCGCTTGAATGATGGCGCCACCGCCGATCGTCAAAATAAAGCAAGCCGTCAAAAAATTTCAATCATAATGTGATCAAAATAGAGCGTCTGTTCTGCAAGCACAAAGTATGCGAGCGTGTCGGAAAGACTTTGAAGAAATGTTGCAGTCGGTTTGGCGGTTTGCGTGCGTGAAATGCGAAAAAATAGTTGTTTCAGTTTTAGGCCTTTTTTCTCGGGGAAAATTTTTGGAAGAAAAAAACCTCCCCCAAGTACCGGGGAAGAAAAAGGCACGCGTCGAGATAAATGTTTTTACAAATGTCATCATCGTCGAGCGTAAAAAAATGTACAATGTAAATGGAAATTTTGAGGTTAAAATCATTCGAATCGGATGGGCGGTCGGCAAGTCCAAGATGTGGTATCAAAGTAAAGCATGTATTTTAGAAATCACTGAGCGAGCAGAGTTTGAACAGGCCTACTTTTTCTATGTGCATAATAAAGCCAGAGCATCGGCGCATAATCATTCGTCGCTAACAAATCGGTACTGAAATTGTGGAAAGACATCGTGCTTGAAATAGCAAAAATTTGTCATGCAGTGTTAGGCCCCCTTTTTTCAGGGATAATTGTTGGAAGAAAACATAAAGCCCGGAAGGCGAAATGAAAAATTAAAGTGTCGAGTTAATTGTTGTTTAAAATGTCATCATCGTCGAGTGTAAAAAAATTCATGGTTGTGCGCTCCGAAAGAACAACACAACAACATGAAACGGTCACAAGGCGAGAAGGAAACGGTTATAGGAACCCATTCAAATTGTGAAGACGTTAGAATCGATTGTCGTTTCATTAAGGGCGGAAACGGATTGGAAACATCTAGGTTAGAGTCCATCGAATCGGGTAAGCGGTTAGAAAGTTTGTCCAAAATGTGGTATTGAAGTTAAAAATGTATTTTAGAAATCACAGGGTGAGGTCAGTTGAGGAAGCCTCTCATCGTAGACAGTCATTGAAAAGAAAACAACAAACCCGGCATCAAGTAAAAAATGAGACCCGTGAAAGCGTATACACTTTCATTTTTTATTTTTAGTTATATAAATTTTATTAGTGTTTTGGTACATACAATATAAATAAATATATGAATATTTTATTTTGTGATTTATTTCGTCCCCATTAAAAATTTTCTATTTGAGAAAAAGGCAGTTTTCAGCAGAGCTTATCAAATTCAATTTTAATAATGACGACTCTATTTACGATGACTCTATTTACACATAAATCTTACCAATGATCAAGTGACCATTGAGATTTTTAGTTATTTACGGGTTGCCAACAATATTTTTTTATAATGGGGAAATTCAATTTGAAATATTTGACTTGCATACGAAATTAAAATTCAATCGTTCTTGACGCATTTTATTATTAATAAAGAATATATCGTAAATCTGTTTTAAAGGCATTTAAATTAATTAAACGTAATTCATCATGCTTTATAATCGAAATTTTTTAATAAAAATAAAAATCAAGTAGCTGAAACGCCGAAAGAACGAACGAGCATCGTTTTTTGTCAAATCAACCATATTGTTTTGCGACAACAGACGCACAACAAGTTCAGTTATTTGCGAGTGAAAAATATTAACTAACCGTTGATATTCTATCTCTAATCATGACCAAAAAGTGTAAATCAAGATTAACATCTAAAAAACATTTTACTGGTGGTGTTAAGAGAAAACGATCTAACGATGCGAATTTGTCTTCCATACGGAAGACTAGCCAAGCAAAAGACGTTCGAACGGTAAGTACATACCTACGGCTAAATACACTTAACAAAAGGAATTTATCACCTATAATAATCTACCTATGCGGTTCTCGATTTCAACAAAAAATTTATAATATATGAAAATGTTAGATATCAATAAAAATTATACAACTAATAAATTTCTAACAGGGTAGGGAGGGATCACAAACGGACGTCGAGAGCAAAGATGCAAGGATCAACATTGATTCTAACGTTAATAATTTCGAAAAAAAAATTAAACGAGCGCGCTTGATGCCAAAAGCGACGATATTAAAATCTGGAGTTGGTGGTATTCGTTTGAGCGATGGCACAATTGTGGGCAGCATAGATATTATTCGTTTACCGCTAGATGAAACTCTTTATAAAACTTGCGACAGGATAACAGATCTTAAGATCGGGAACGATGTAGAGATCGATGAATCCTATCAGGATGAATCCGTAGAAAGTCCTCTAGATGATTATCTAACGGCAAACAGACGATCCAACATCGACGTTCAATCTGTCGGTGTCATGAATGAGGTCTGCGGATATTGTGAGGCTTACTATTTTCTAGATGAGGCAACAACGAATGGTAATTACAATAAGTGCTGTATCGGTGGTAGAATACATCTAGAACCGTACAAGATGAGATCGGAAACCTTTAAAGATCTCTACCTGGGAACAAGCCTTTATTCTAAAGATTTCAAACGTAACATATTGCTATATAACAATTCTTTTCAATTTGTAAGCGTCAACGTAAATATAAGGAACGACGTAATGAGAACGGGCGGCGGACCCTACGTCTATGCCATACAGGGTCGCATTTATCACGAATATAGCGACATCAACGTGAATCGCGATAATCAAAAATACGGACCGGTTTACTTTTTGGATCCGAATGAAGCCGATCAGTGTCGAAAAAAAAATGCGGAATCTTTCCAACAGAAACTGAACGCAACACTGTTGCAGTTGCTTCGCACAGAATTGGACTCGGTCAATCCCTACGCGAAAGAATACCGACATTTGCGCGAGATTTACTTGCAAAATAAAGCCAGAGCATCGGCACTTAACGAATCGTCGCCAGAAATTTTTATAGAAATTGTGGGAAGACGTCGCGACACTCGCGATCGCGAGCACGACCTTCCAGAAGTGGAAGATGTCGCAGTTGTGTATCAGACAGACGACGCAACGTTCGGACCGAATCCAACCATGAGAGTCTTTCTGAGGAACGAAGACAACGGACTGAGGAGGATAAAACAGAACAGTCCTCTGTGCGATCCGCTCGCGTTTCCTCTCCTCTTTCCGGAAGGCGATGAAGGTTGGTCGATAGATTTATCGAAACAATGTACGCCGTGTCAGTGGTACGGCTACCATCTCGCATACCGCAAGAACCAATTCCAGGCGGTTCATTTGGCCGGCAAACTGGCGCAACAGTTTATCGTAGCCGCATACCTTAAAGTTGAATTCAGCCGTATCAACTACATCGTGACCCATCAGGACGAGATAAGACGGGCGGAATACGAGGGACTGACTGATTATTTTCACAGTTACGCTAAAGCGAACGAGTTACAACCGGGAAAGATGATTATATTACCCGGTACATTTCCGGGAAGTCCCAGAGATCAACAGCAACGTTTTCAAGATGCGATGGCCGTAGTTGCCCATCTGGGCAATCCGAGACTCTTTATCACGTTCACGTGTAACCCAAAATGGCCAGAAATTTTGACGAACATTCCCCAGAACGATGAGCCCGGTAATCATCCCTTAATAGTTAACCGCGTATTTCTGCTCAAACTGAAGGCGCTAATGGGCGAAATAAAGGACGGTCACATATTCGGCGTGCCACTGGCCTATTTGTACGTGATCGAATTTCAAAAAAGAGGACTTCCTCATGCCCACATATTGATCACGTTACGAAAAAAAGACGAAATAAACAGTGTCGATCAAGTGAATCGTTTCGTTTGCGCTGAAATTCCGGACGAGCAAAACGAACCGGAACTATACGAATTGGTGGGCAAACACATGATACACGGACCGTGCGGTAAAATTAATCCGAACGAAATATGTTTGCAAGAAGGTAAATGTACACGTCGTTTTCCTGTTAAATTTTGTAGCGAGACGAGTCTTAACGAAAATTACATTCGATATCGTCGTCTTTATGTAAGCATAAATGAAAATGAAAAATGAAATGAAACTTTCGCAAGGTGTAATTGGTAGAAAATTTAAATATTTTAATGATGATGATGAGAATGATCAATAATCAGGACAGTAAATTCCTCACTGGTAGGCAAAATTTCATTCATTGTTTCTCTATTGCAATTGTGGACAAGTTGATTAAGTGAGTTTCGCAAATTCAAATTCGACTAAGTGTTTTAATTCTTTTTAAGATGGGAAAAACTTATTGGTGCAGACGTAGTAGGCAAAACTAGCAAAACATAAAGCGTAATATTAATATTTCGCTGTCTTTAAACCCTTCGCCGAATATTGAAGCATCTAAGCACCACTCGCCCTAACCGTAGTTATGCGAAAACCTTATCCAAATTTTTAAGATAAGAATGACCCCGTGCCATATGTTTCCTGGTGGCCATTTTCCGGATGTTTTATTTCATGTTTAATCAGAACTATCCTCTTCACGATGGAATATAAATATTGGTTCAATTAAAAAAAAAAACAGTTGTTGAGACAACCTTTACAATTAGTAATTTATTGCAGTAAGTAGGTATTTGCCGTGGGCAATGAAATAATGCACATGCCGCGAATTTAGTAACGTGCAAAAAGAGCATTACAGAACACATTGGCACGGGATTTACCAATCCGAGCCGATCATTCAGGGATGTCTAGCCATATCTGGCACGAACCTGCGACCATGAGACTCATCGGATACTAAACGAAGTAGAATAACACAAAAAAATTTCGGTAGTAATATTTGAAAATGAATTATCAATCAAAATCTTCCATTTGATTGTGCTATTTATAAATGCTTTGTCGTATTATATATTTACTAAAATATCAATAATTATCTGCACATAAAATATATTATGTTTCGATTAATAGACGTTATTCTGAATATTAAATATGCTGATACCAATCTTGATTCTTTTCCACTAGTAGAGAAGCCTCAAAAGTGTGATTTCTGTTTGCATTTTCTTATTAAAAGCTGGAACCCATGGAGATTCATGAAATGCCGTTTCTCTCTCGGCATATTATGTTTCACTTAGCTGTGCACAATCTGCCGCGATTTCAAAGGTGACTGTTCATGAAATGACCAATATTCATTATTATGCACGACAGATTGTGTAAGATAAGATCTAGATTGCATTAGATGCTAAAAGAACTTTGTTTTAAATAATTTTATTTCAATGCCGAGATAATAATTTCACGAAGAAACTAGGGAGAATGTGTAAAATAAAGAATATACATAATATGCCGGCAGTTCATGTATTGACTAGACTTTTCATGAAATGACGTGCTTCACTAAGAGACTACGACATATGTATTCATTTCGCTCGTTGCGCTTGTATTTGTCGCCTTAAGTTGCTGCAGTTGTGAAGTGAGGCAATTTGAATAGTATTTTATTTTAGCTGCAATTAGGTCATCGATTTTTCGTTGCAATTCTTTTGATTTTCTGCTCGATATTTAAACTCATCACCTGACATAACTTCATTTTATGTTATCTCTTCTGGCAAAACGCACATAACTTTTTATCAAATTAATTAGCAAAGCGACAAGTACGAGAAACTGATGTGGTTATGTATGCAGTATCGGGATCGAGATGCGTAGCGTTTGTAGAATGTTTTTTCTTGTATACAGAAATATTTTTAGAATATAACTACTGCAGCAATTTTTATGCCAATAAAGTTTCGGACTTTGTTCTATTTCATTTAAATTGGCAAACAATTTGTTGAGATTTGACGATAAATCATTTCCCTTAGTGATTCCATTTCTGAGTTTAATACTTTCAATAAACTTGGTTTTCGATCTTGCGGACGATGCCAGTAAGTTACTGCCTGGTTCACATATAAAACACTTGGCCGGACCTAGTCGATTTGGTAATGTCTTACTTTTTTTTTGGTAACTTTAATTTGAACTAGTGTTGCGCGCAAGATCTTCATATCGGCCAAAATCATCAATAAGCGCTATTGAAAATTGTCAACTTACATTATTACTATGGAATTGGTATTTCTTAATTACGTTAATCAATAAGAACTCTCTCAAATAATTAGTCTGAGGGTATAACCCAGTGGCGGCAGGGGCTAAAGGACACAGGGGCAGGTGCCCACTGATGCTAGAGAAATAAATAATCTTTTTTATAATTTTTTTTTGTTTTCATTAATTGATTAATTAGATTAATTGTGTTTTGTCTATACGCGTGATCGCTACCAAGCACTGGAGACGATATCACGCGGCTCGTGGGGTGTGGAGTTGAAGCGTGAAGGATACACAAAGTCTCGTTTTTGTTGTTTAATTGAGCATCTGCTATCTCTTATTTCCTCATTTTCTCTCGGGCGTGAGTGAAATATCCTGTATTTATTTTTTACAAAAATTTTAAACAATTATACCGAGACATTTTTTAACTCACAACATATTCAATTTAAATAATCAAATAATAAATCCATTGCAAAATTTTCGACATGGCATAATTGCATTTGTTTTTTCTGTTTTTTTTTTTAATTTGAATTACGTATACATTCTTTTAATTAATTGTATCACAATACTAATACAAACTCCACAATTTTTTTTATTGTCAGATCAGGTTTTAGGCTATTTGCTAAAGTTATGTAAATCTACGACCATGCAGTGGAAAGAACCATTATTTTGCAATTATCTGGCATTTTGCATATTTCTTTATTGCGAGCAGTTTAAAAGTTATGATTTTTCTAACAAACCCATGCAACTAGCCATTTTTAAAATTTGTTTAAATCATATCATTGGATTCTTTGAAACAATTGGTTGACAGTTCTCATTGTGACTGCATTTAACCGAGAAGCATCAGACCTCCCCAAAGAATTAAAAGAGCTACAAGAATTGTGATATTTCCGTAACCATAACAATTAAGTAAACATAACTATTATCAAAAGTGTAGCAAAGAATGTAACGGCGTCAAAAAAAAAGTCTAAATACAATCAGTCCAGTATAATCGGATGTGCTATTTTGACAAAAATATTTTAGAAAGATAGATCGCGTGGAACAATGACCGTGTGCTAAATTTAAAAATACCAATTTTTTTAGAATCCGAGAAATCTCTAATAGACCTATTAAAAAAATTAAATTAGAAACATCAAAAGAGCTCTGTTTGAGAACGGCAAATTTGACTCCAGTTCGCAGACGAAGAATTGGTGATTCCAATAAACTTTTTCCTCAAAATTAAATATTTTATTGCTTGTAATTATGCTAGTGGTAAGAATAAACTTTTTTCGATAAAATACGGTTCGGGTCTACATTTATGGAAGGACAGCAAATTTCAGAAGTTGAATTTATTGAAAAATAGTCCGCCGCGATTACGCGCTTTAGTAGAATTCTCGAAGCCTCAAAAGTGTGATTTCTGTTTGCATTTTTTTATTAAAAGCTGGAACCTCTTTTAAACGATTCCCCATCTTCAAATTAGACAACAGTTCGTCCTGGGGGATGAAATGTAAAAAACACCCCAAAAATAATTTTTTATATGTTAATCTACCGAACGCAGGGATCATTTTTATATGAGTATCATCTTTAAGTTCGAGAATTGTATGTTTTCACTTTTTTACCTATTTATTAATAGATTTACATAAAAAATTAAGACTTAATCTCTAAAAAACCAGAACTTGTATTGAGTTTACATGAAATAATAAGAAAATGTTTAGTCGGATCCTGAATTTGATGACTGTTCTTCAGTCCTGACAACCGTCATCTGACACGAGTAAACAATCATCAAAAATAACTTTTCTGATATAAATTGTTTATAGTCATTGTTGTTAAGATTCTTCAAATCATTAAAACTTTGTACGCTATCCATTTCGGACTTTATTTTGTTGACAAATTTTGTGTAAAACAGGAATTTCAGATGAATCAAGTTACATGCCTTCATTTTCTACGTGGTCTAATCTTTCTACATCATTTGCTACGACTTGTTCTTTTGTTACTTTTGGTGCAATTATTCTAGAAGCATTGGCTTTAGTTGGTTTGATAAGTTCTACCTGCTCTCCAAAATATTGTAAATCGTTATTTATAAGAACGCGATGATCGGAATTGACATCTTCACCGATTTCCAGAAATTTGGCCATATGTAGTTGTAGTTTCATATCCTTTTTCCATCGCAAAACCCTTACTTAGTTCTCTGGCATTCTGTCAACTAAATTTTGACATTCTAATTGATGTTTAGATGATGATCTCAATGGTAAATTAAAAACTTTTATTGAACGTGCTACAAAATTTATCGGTATACATCTTACCAAGTGAATTAAATGCAAATTATTCCATTCACGAACAAATGCGACGAATTAGTTTTATAAGGGATAATTTATCGCATGTGTAATTCCATGGTGGACCTTAAAGTACCCCATCACCATTCTGCATTAGTTCATTATTACCCTTAATTTTAAATAATTATAAATGCACGAACGTGTCGTTTTCTGTTGTGATTATAATAGCGCTTGACCTTCAGTGCGTGCCTCTTCAATTTTGGCGACGACAAATTTGAAGGAGGCCGAACATTTGGCCAAAGGTCGGCGATAATTCCACCGAATTTGCAAATGCATTTCTTCGGTTATGATTCATTTCCGGACCAGACATTATTGGCGTCTTTTAAATATTTGTTATAAGATTGTTGACATTCTAATTGATGTTTAGAGATTAATAAGTGCTTTATTTGTTGCAAACGCAGCGGACGTTGTTGCGTCACTTTATGCTTAGTTTGTGTGCTATATTAATTACGCATATTTTATTAAGGCTCACAAGTGTGTATCGAAATGCGGAAGAAGATTCCGGGGTTGCTATTAATGATAGGAAAGAAATTAATTGAGGAAACAAGTAAATATCTAGCGGATACAAACAGAGATAATCCATTTCAGAGTTATCTTATTGATGATCAGGAAGTAGTCCATTTTTTTGATTTTCCGCATCTTATAAAAGGAATTAGAAATGGTTTATTAACTAAGAATCTTCACTTCACTGAAAATAACGTCGAAAAAGTCGCATTATGGTCTGACATTGAGCAACTATATGTATGATATGGATAAGAAACGGGGTGCATACAGTTTTCTTACAAAACTAACAGACGAACATGTAATACCGTCCAAAATTAAAAAAATGAAAGTGCGGAATTGTACTCAAGTTTTTAGCCATACTGTAGGGGCCGCACTGTATGCAGCAGCAGAAATTAGCAAAGAATTGTCCGTTCATTCCCCTTTTTATCTACGTCCCCAAGCCACTGAAACCGCCGATTTACTGTTGTTTTTTGAAAAACTGTTTGACAGTGTTAACGGCACATTAAAATACTCATCCCCAGGAAAGGACCTGCGATGTGCGGTGACTCGACATTCAAACTATATTTCTTTTTGGCAGTCATGTTTACCTATTCTCTCTTCTATGTTCTTCACACCTCCTCAATCTACTGCGCATACATTCCCGTCAAAATATTTATTTACTTTAGAATGTTAATTTCTTAAATTGATTTTGTGAAAATTATGACGGGCCATACGAGTACAGTGCATTCCGTGTAACTTCGTCGCTCTGGTGGGGGGTCTGGCAATTAGGGCGGTCTTCAAATCATTAGCGTGCAAGCCGATTTTTACTAACAAAATTATTCCAACATATATTACCCAATTCTTCATCTGATGACTGTAATATTGTTGATATTGTTAGAAAAATAAGCTCCGCCGCAGCATAATATTATCCTCACACGGTATTTACGTGTTTTCAATAATTAGATGGAAGTCTGTCCTAATCCCACGAAGTCGCACGCCAATGTCACCGACATACACCTGTTAAGTGGGAGGAGTCCAGCTCGGCGCGTGCAATCTCCCAGTAAAATAAATATCGATTCGTCGCTTGGTTTCGCTCGCAAGAGGAAAACATTTACGGGCCACTAATATGTACCCATCGACAGCCCTCACTGGATATCGATATTCTCCTTCTAATACATGACGGGGAAGCAGGAAAGGTATACGAGCGGAGGAACGAAATGATGAACATTCTCACATTCCTAAGAGCGCTTTTCTTAGCCGGAATGCACAGTACACCTGTGCGAGTATTATTTGGTACATACAAATTAATCTCTTTTGTTATCCAAATTGTTTTTATACGCACTAGGCACGTGCACCTCATATAATTGTGAAAATTGCTGCTTCAGCGTCTGGATCGCTGGTACCCAACGTCGCCAAGGTCGAGGCGACGCATCGGTATTCAAAGTTCTATCGCTATTAAATAAATTATTTTAATATAATATTCCCGATTTGTTCTTGCCGTTAACCAAAACTCCCCCAATCGATTTTCGAAAAATTTCCAGCGTCGGACCGGACGCCAAATTAACATAAATAACTTCGACTTTTTTTATCCATAATTCCCAAATACTTCGTTTTCATGGTGTGAAATTTTGTATTTATATATTTCAACATTGTCTTTAACGTTGTCAGAGAACTAAATGGGAATAATTTGGAATAATTTAGCTTCTCTGTCAACTCTCCTTCTCTTGAAACTTTTGAAAACAACGACAAAATTATTTAGGGCGCCTGGATTTGAAAATATCACTCTGTGTAATAAGTTCAGACTGACTAGAGTGAAAAGAAAGGAGCTTGCACCCAGAAACGAAATTAAATGGAACACTTGAAGTTGCAATATTTGTTTGTAATTCGTCACAAGTCCATGAAGGAATGCGTGTTAATGTAAACAAATGTGAGTTTATTGGAGATGCCGAATAGCCGGCCATAGACACACACTTTTTCCCAGCGTTTTAACCGCCACACTTTTTCCCAGGGTTTTGCGCGTGGCGTTCCTCTTAACGACCTCGGCCACTAACACACAGTTAAAACTGCCGGTTTTGCGCGCCGCACGCAAAAGTGTGTGTTTATGGGCGACATCCAGCGTTTTAACCGACGGTTTTGCGTGGCGCGTGGAACGTTTAAAATTTTAAAACGCCACGCCATACGCCGATCCACAACACAGTTCACAATTTGTAGCGAGCGTTGAAATGTCGGTTAGAAATGAAAAACGGAAACTAGCTATTGTTAGTTGGTTAATATATTCGGAAGTGATTATAAATAAGAAGAAAAGAAGAAAGCATTTCGAGCCAAGTCAAAATATACATTTTTATTTTATTTTGTATAAATTGCAATGAGAAAATCTCTAATCGTAAACCCAGCTATTCGCACGTTATATCGCCTATATTTTAAAATTATTATATACGCCGAATAACAAATAAATTCGATCTATTTAATAAAGGAAAATAATGGGCCACACGGACCGCCAATTCTTAACGCAGCGACAACACCGCTACACACAGATGGAGGATTTAACTATATTGCGCGTGGCGGTTAAAACCCTGGGAAAAAGTGTGTGTTTGTGGCCGGCTAAATTTTGCCTCGCGCAAGAGAAAACTGTGGCGTGGCGCGCTGGTGGCTGGTGG
This sequence comes from Eledona agricola, assembly GCA_964023215.1. Classification (NCBI taxonomy): domain Eukaryota; kingdom Metazoa; phylum Arthropoda; class Insecta; order Coleoptera; family Tenebrionidae; genus Eledona; species Eledona agricola. Next base: position 22,802,670 of record OZ026854.1, read on the forward strand.
CTGGTGGTAAAACACACAGTTTTAACTGTAGAAATTGCGCGTGGCGGTTAAAACCCTGGGAAAAAGTGTGTGTCTATGGCCACCTAATAAGATTTTTACATTATTGAAGCAGCTTGAGCCTGCCACGTCAAGGGCAAGGTCACAAACGTGAAAAGGCGATGCTCGATTTGGTTTGATTTAATATCTATGCAGATCAAATAAAGTATTTTAATTTAACATTCCCTTGGTGGTTCATTTGTTCCTCGCGTTAACCAAATCTGTCCCAATCAATTTTCGAAAAATTACCAGAGTTGGACCGGACTCCACTTATATTTGTACGCTAATTTTTACGTTCAGTTAATGATAGTTGTTTGGTGTGATTACTTAATGCTAACTCGAAGGACCATAATGTTTTAGGAAATTATAAGTGCAGACCCTCTTGCTTTAGAATTTATTTATCAACTAACTACAACTAACCATCCCTGTTGAGGGTGGTACAAAATGGTGGGGACTAACCCCTCCTTGGTCAGGTACTGAACAATAGTGGTGTATTTGTTTTTCACCAAATTTGCCCCGGCTGAAATCCGAAATTTGCACCGTTGCACGAGACTTCACTGACATTCATACCCTTAATAATTCTGTGCTTATACACGTTTTACACTATTTATTTTACGTACATTCTGTTCATTATTGCTGTACATTTATAACTAATATGGAGAAGTTTGAAAATATAGCGATGTACAAATACCACACCGTATTATTCCCGTAAAAGGTGATGGATATCTTTTTTACTATCTATGTTATTAGTATTGAAATTTTAATACTGGAAAGTGAGCTCAAAAGGTTCGCACTTTAATTGTCAAACAAGTTGCGGCCAGGTTTTAATAATTTTTGTGCAGTTCAGAAGGAGATAATTATGCTGAAGATAAGTCAAAATCATCCACATACTGTTCCGTTTGTGAGATGACTGCAGCAGGAGAAATGTTTCCATTGTGTTTTCAACTTTATCATAACATGATCAGCTAATTTGTAAACTTTTATTTTCCCGAACGTTAATTACGATTTTCTGGAATCGCTTATAGAACACTTCCAAACTGCGTCTTTGCCTAAATAGTCTATTCAAGATTTTTCATCTCAGAATCAACCAAGGTATCCTCTTTGTCCAAATCATATTGAAGCCCTGCCAACGCAGGTTAATTGCAGCAAATTTGTTTATTTTGTGATAGGCAAGGTAGAGCATTCCCATTGTATTATAATGTCGATTAGTCAACATCGCCAATACACCACTTTTGTCAACACTGCGTTTATTTAAAGTACGTCCGGGCAACGCCGGGTACATTCAGCTAGTATTAACATATGATGGTAAGTGCTAAAGAACAATTATAAATATGTTACCAATACATAGTAAAAGATTCAATTCTGAAATACAGTTACTCATTAGTACGAGTTGTTTGCCATCAATTGAACAGTCTGGTCTAGTATAATCATACATTTATCTAACAACTTTGGATTTTCGGGTTGCTCAGGAAGCTTTTGCTCGGGATTTTCGGGTGGCTCATGAAGCTTTTGCTCGAGATTTTCGGGTTGCTCAGGAAGCTTTTGCTCGAGATATTCGGGTTGCTCAGGAAGCTTTTGCTCAGGATTTTAGGGTTGCTCAGGAAGCTTTAGTTCGGAATTTTCGGGTGGCTCAGGAAGCTTTTGCACAGGATTTTCGGGTTGCTCAGGAAGATTTTGCTTAGAATATTCGGGTTGCTCAGGAAACTTTTGCTCGGGATTTTCTGGTTGCTCAGGAAGCTTTTGCTCGGGATTTTCGGGTGGCTCAGGAAGCTTTTGCTCGGGATTTTCTGGTTGCTCAGGAAGCTTTTGCTCGGGATTTTCTGGTTGCTCACGAAGCTATTGCTCGGGATTTTCGGGTGGCTCAGGAAGCTTTTGCTCAGGATTTTCTGGTTGCTCAGGAAGCTTTTGCTCGGGATTTTCGGGTGGCTCAGAAAGCTTTTGCTCGGGATTTTCGGGTTGCTCAGGAAGCTTTAGCTCGGAATTTTCGGGTGGCTCAGCAAGCTTTTGCATATAATTTTCGGGTTTGCTCAGGAAGCTTTTGCACAGGATTTTCGCGTTGCTCAGGAAGCTTTTGCTCGGGATTTTCATGTGGCTCAGGAAACTTGTGCTCGTGATTTTCGGGTTGCTCAGGAAGCTTTTGCTTAGAATATTCGGGTTGCTCAGGAAGCTTTTGCTCGGGATTTTGTGGTTGCTCAGGAAGCTTTTGCTTAGAATATTCGGGTGGCTCAGGAAGCTTTTGCTCGGGATTTTCGGGTTGCTCAGGAAGCTTTTGCTTGGTATTTTCGGGTTGCTCAGGAAGCTTTTGCTCGGGATTTTCGGGTTGCTCAGGAAGCTTTTGCTTGGGATTTTCGGGTTGCTCAGGAAGCTATTGCTTTGGATTTTCGGGTTGCTCAGGAAGCTTTTGCTCGGGATTTTCGGGTTGCTCAGGATTTTCGGGTTGCTCAGGAAGCTTTAGCTCGAAATTTTCGGGTGGCTCAGCAAGCTTTTGCATATAATTTTCGGGTGGCTCAGGAAGCTTTTGCTCGGGATTTTCGGGTTGCTCAGGAAGCTTTTGCTCGGGATTTTCGGGTGGCTCAGAAAGCTTTTGCTCGGGATTTTCGGGTTGCTCAGGAAGCTTTAGCTCGGAATTTTCGGGTGGCTCAGCAAGCTTTTGCATATAATTTTCGGGTTTGCTCAGGAAGCTTTTGCACAGGATTTTCGCGTTGCTCAGGAAGCTTTTGCTCGGGATTTTCGGGTGGCTCAGGAAACTTGTGCTCGGGATTTTCGGGTGGCTCAGGAAACTTGTGCTCGGGATTTTCGGGTTGCTCAGGAAGCTTTTGCTTAGAATATTCGGGTTGCTCAGGAAGCTTTTGCTCGGGATTTTGTGGTTGCTCAGGAAGCTTTTGCTTAGAATATTCGGGTGGCTCAGGAAGCTTTTGCTCGGGATTTTCGGGTTGCTCAGGAAGCTTTTGCTTGGTATTTTCGGGTTGCTCAGGAAGCTTTTGCTCGGGATTTTCGGGTTGCTCAGGAAGCTTTTGCTTGGGATTTTCGGGTTGCTCAGGAAGCTATTGCTTTGGATTTTCGGGTTGCTCAGGAAGCTTTTGCTCGGGATTTTCGGGTTGCTCAGGATTTTCTGGTTGCTCAGGAAGCTTTAGCTCGAAATTTTCGGGTGGCTCAGCAAGCTTTTGCATATAATTTTCGGGTGGCTCAGGAAGCTTTTGCTCGGGATTTTCGGGTTGCTAAGGAAGCTTTTGCTTAGAATATTCGGGTTGCTCAGGAAGCTTTTGCTCGGGATTTTCTGGTTGCTCAGGAAGCTTTTGCTTAGAATATTCGGGTTGCTCAGGAAGCTTTTGCTTGGGATTTTCGGGTTGCTCAGGAAGCTATTGCTTTGGATTTTCGGGTTGCTCAGGAAGCTTTTGCTTGGGATTTTCGGGTTGCTCAGGAAGCTATTGCTTTGGATTTTCGGGTTGCTCAGGAAGCTTTTGCTTAGAGTATTCGGGTTGCTCAGGAAGCTTTTGCTTGGTATTTTCGGGTTGCTCAGGAAGCTTTTGCTTGGGATTTTCGGGTTGCTCAGGAAGCTTTTGCTCGGGATTTCCGGGTTGCTCAGGAAGCTTTTGCTCGGGATTTTCGGGTGGCTCAAGAAGCTTTTGCTCGGGATTTTCGGGTTGCTCAGGAAGCTTTTGCTCGGGATTTCCGGGTTGCTCAGGAAGCTTTTGCTCGGGATTTTCGGGTGGCTCAGGAAGCTTTTGCTCGGGATTTTCGGGTTGCTCAGGAAGCTTTTGCTCGGGATTTTCGGGTGGCTCAGAAAGCTTTTGCTCGGGATTTTCGAGTTGCTCAGGAAGCTTTTGCTCAGGATCTTCGGGTTGCTCAGGAAGCTTTAGCTCGGAATTTTCGGGTGGCTCAGCAAGCTTTTGCATATAATTTTCGGGTTGCTCAGGAAGCTTTTGCTCAGGATTTTCGGGTTGCTCAGGAAGCTTTTGCTCGGGGTTTTCGGGTGGCTCAGAAAGCTTTTGCTCGGGATTTTCGGGTTGCTCAGGAAGCTTTTGCTTAGAATATACGGGTTGCTCAAGAAGCTTTTGCTCGGGATTTTCTGGTTGCTCAGGAAGCTTTTGCTCGGGATTTTCGGGTGGCTCAGGAAGCTTTTGCTCGGGATTTTTGGGTTGCTCAGGAAGCTTTTGCTTAGAATATTCGGGTGGCTCAGGAAGCTTTTGCTCGGGATTTTCGGGTTGCTCAGGAAGCTTTTGCTTAGAATATTCGGGTTGCTCAGGAAGCTTTTGCTCGGGATTTTCGGGTTGCTCAGGAAGCTTTTGCTTAGAGTATTCGGGTTGCTCAGGAAGCTTTTGCTTGGTATTTTCGGGTTGCTCAGGAAGCTTTTGCTTGGGATTTTCGGGTTGCTCAGGAAGCTTTTGCTCGGGATTTTCTGGTTGCTCAGGAAGCTTTTGCTCGGGATTTTCGGGTTGCTCAGGAAGCTTTTGCTCGGGATTTTCGGGTGGCTCAGGAAGCTTTTGCTCGGGATTTTCGGGTTGCTCAGGAAGCTTTTGCTTAGAATATTCGGGTGGCTCAGGAAGCTTTTGCTCGGGATTTTCGGGTTGCTCAGGAAGCTTTTGCTTGGGATTTTCGGGTTGCTCAGGAAGCTATTGCTTTGGATTTTCGGGTTGCTCAGGAAGCTTTTGCTCGGGATTTTCGGGTGGCTCAGGAAGCTTTTGCTCGGGATTTTCGGGTTGCTCAGGAAGCTTTTGCTTAGAATATTCGGGTGGCTCAGGAAGCTTTTGCTCGGGATTTTCGGGTTGCTCAGGAAGCTTTTGCTTGGGATTTTCGGGTTGCTCAGGAAGCTATTGCTTTGGATTTTCGGGTTGCTCAGGAAGCTTTTGCTTGGGATTTTCGGGTTGCTCAGGAAGCTTTTGCTCGAGATATTCGGGTTGCTCAGGAAGCTTTTGCTCGGGATTTTCTGGTTGCTCAGGAAGCTTTTGCTCGAGATTTTCGGGTTGCTCAGGAAGCTTTTGCTCGAGATATTCGGGTTGCTCAGGAAGCTTTTGCTCAGGATTTTAGGGTTGCTCAGGAAGCTTTAGTTCGGAATTTTCGGGTGGCTCAGGAAGCTTTTGCACAGGATTTTCGGGTTGCTCAGGAAGCTTTTGCTTAGAATATTCGGGTTGCTCAGGAAACTTTTGCTCGGGATTTTCTGGTTGCTCAGGAAGCTTTTGCTCGGGATTTTCGGGTGGCTCAGGAAGCTTTTGCTCGGGATTTTCTGGTTGCTCAGGAAGCTTTTGCTCGGGATTTTCTGGTTGCTCACGAAGCTATTGCTCGGGATTTTCGGGTGGCTCAGGAAGCTTTTGCTCAGGATTTTCTGGTTGCTCAGGAAGCTTTTGCTCGGGATTTTCGGGTGGCTCAGAAAGCTTTTGCTCGGGATTTTCGGGTTGCTCAGGAAGCTTTAGCTCGGAATTTTCGGGTGGCTCAGCAAGCTTTTGCATATAATTTTCGGGTTTGCTCAGGAAGCTTTTGCACAGGATTTTCGCGTTGCTCAGGAAGCTTTTGCTCGGGATTTTCGGGTGGCTCAGGAAACTTGTGCTCGGGATTTTCGGGTTGCTCAGGAAGCTTTTGCTTAGAATATTCGGGTTGCTCAGGAAGCTTTTGCTCGGGATTTTGTGGTTGCTCAGGAAGCTTTTGCTTAGAATATTCGGGTGGCTCAGGAAGCTTTTGCTCGGGATTTTCTGGTTGCTCACGAAGCTATTGCTCGGGATTTTCGGGTGGCTCAGGAAGCTTTTGCTCAGGATTTTCTGGTTGCTCAGGAAGCTTTTGCTCGGGATTTTCGGGTGGCTCAGAAAGCTTTTGCTCGGGATTTTCGGGTTGCTGAGGAAGCTTTAGCTCGGAATTTTCGGGTGGCTCAGCAAGCTTTTGCATATAATTTTCGGGTTTGCTCAGGAAGCTTTTGCACAGGATTTTCGCGTTGCTCAGGAAGCTTTTGCTCGGGATTTTCGGGTGGCTCAGGAAACTTGTGCTCGGGATTTTCGGGTTGCTCAGGAAGCTTTTGCTTAGAATATTCGGGTTGCTCAGGAAGCTTTTGCTCGGGATTTTGTGGTTGCTCAGGAAGCTTTTGCTTAGAATATTCGGGTGGCTCAGGAAGCTTTTGCTCGGGATTTTCGGGTTGCTCAGGAAGCTTTTGCTTGGTATTTTCGGGTTGCTCAGGAAGCTTTTGCTCGGGATTTTCGGGTTGCTCAGGAAGCTTTTGCTTGGGATTTTCGGGTTGCTCAGGAAGCTATTGCTTTGGATTTTCGGGTTGCTCAGGAAGCTTTTGCTCGGGATTTTCGGGTTGCTCAGGATTTTCGGGTTGCTCAGGAAGCTTTAGCTCGAAATTTTCGGGTGGCTCAGCAAGCTTTTGCATATAATTTTCGGGTGGCTCAGGAAGCTTTTGCTCGGGATTTTCGGGTTGCTAAGGAAGCTTTTGCTTAGAATATTCGGGTTGCTCAGGAAGCTTTTGCTCGGGATTTTCTGGTTGCTCAGGAAGCTTTTGCTTAGAATATTCGGGTTGCTCAGGAAGCTTTTGCTTGGGATTTTCGGGTTGCTCAGGAAGCTATTGCTTTGGATTTTCGGGTTGCTCAGGAAGCTTTTGCTTGGGATTTTCGGGTTGCTCAGGAAGCTATTGCTTTGGATTTTCGGGTTGCTCAGGAAGCTTTTGCTTAGAGTATTCGGGTTGCTCAGGAAGCTTTTGCTTGGTAATTTCGGGTTGCTCAGGAAGCTTTTGCTTGGGATTTTCGGGTTGCTCAGGAAGCTTTTGCTCGGGATTTCCGGGTTGCTCAGGAAGCTTTTGCTCGGGATTTTCGGGTGGCTCAAGAAGCTTTTGCTCGGGATTTTCGGGTTGCTCAGGAAGCTTTTGCTCGGGATTTCCGGGTTGCTCAGGAAGCTTTTGCTCGGGATTTTCGGGTGGCTCAGGAAGCTTTTGCTCGGGATTTTCGGGTTGCTCAGGAAGCTTTTGCTCGGGATTTTCGGGTGGCTCAGAAAGCTTTTGCTCGGGATTTTCGAGTTGCTCAGGAAGCTTTTGCTCAGGATCTTCGGGTTGCTCAGGAAGCTTTAGCTCGGAATTTTCGGGTGGCTCAGCAAGCTTTTGCATATAATTTTCGGGTTGCTCAGGAAGCTTTTGCTCAGGATTTTCGGGTTGCTCAGGAAGCTTTTGCTCGGGGTTTTCGGGTGGCTCAGAAAGCTTTTGCTCGGGATTTTCGGGTTGCTCAGGAAGCTTTTGCGTAGAATATACGGGTTGCTCAAGAAGCTTTTGCTCGGGATTTTCTGGTTGCTCAGGAAGCTTTTGCTCGGGATTTTCGGGTGGCTCAGGAAGCTTTTGCTCGGGATTTTTGGGTTGCTCAGGAAGCTTTTGCTTAGAATATTCGGGTGGCTCAGGAAGCTTTTGCTCGGGATTTTCGGGTTGCTCAGGAAGCTTTTGCTTAGAATATTCGGGTTGCTCAGGAAGCTTTTGCTCGGGATTTTCGGGTTGCTCAGGAAGCTTTTGCTTAGAGTATTCGGGTTGCTCAGGAAGCTTTTGCTTGGTATTTTCGGGTTGCTCAGGAAGCTTTTGCTTGGGATTTTCGGGTTGCTCAGGAAGCTTTTGCTCGGGATTTTCTGGTTGCTCAGGAAGCTTTTGCTCGGGATTTTCGGGTTGCTCAGGAAGCTTTTGCTTAGAATATTCGGGTGGCTCAGGAAGCTTTTGCTCGGGATTTTCGGGTTGCTCAGGAAGCTTTTGCTTGGGATTTTCGGGTTGCTCAGGAAGCTATTGCTTTGGATTTTCGGGTTGCTCAGGAAGCTTTTGCTTGGGATTTTCGGGTTGCTCAGGAAGCTTTTGCTCGGGATTTCCGGGTTGCTCAGGAAGCTTTTGCTCGGGATTTTCGGGTGGCTCAAGAAGCTTTTGCTCGGGATTTTCGGGTTGCTCAGGAAGCTTTTGCTCGGGATTTCCGGGTTGCTCAGGAAGCTTTTGCTCGGGATTTTCGGGTGGCTCAGGAAGCTTTTGCTCGGGATTTTCGGGTTGCTCAGGAAGCTTTTGCTCGGGATTTTCGGGTGGCTCAGAAAGCTTTTGCTCGGGATTTTCGAGTTGCTCAGGAAGCTTTTGCTCAGGATCTTCGGGTTGCTCAGGAAGCTTTAGCTCGGAATTTTCGGGTGGCTCAGCAAGCTTTTGCATATAATTTTCGGGTTGCTCAGGAAGCTTTTGCTCAGGATTTTCGGGTTGCTCAGGAAGCTTTTGCTCGGGGTTTTCGGGTGGCTCAGAAAGCTTTTGCTCGGGATTTTCGGGTTGCTCAGGAAGCTTTTGCTTAGAATATACGGGTTGCTCAAGAAGCTTTTGCTCGGGATTTTCTGGTTGCTCAGGAAGCTTTTGCTCGGGATTTTCGGGTGGCTCAGGAAGCTTTTGCTCGGGATTTTTGGGTTGCTCAGGAAGCTTTTGCTTAGAATATTCGGGTGGCTCAGGAAGCTTTTGCTCGGGATTTTCGGGTTGCTCAGGAAGCTTTTGCTTAGAATATTCGGGTTGCTCAGGAAGCTTTTGCTCGGGATTTTCGGGTTGCTCAGGAAGCTTTTGCTTAGAGTATTCGGGTTGCTCAGGAAGCTTTTGCTTGGTATTTTCGGGTTGCTCAGGAAGCTTTTGCTTGGGATTTTCGGGTTGCTCAGGAAGCTTTTGCTCGGGATTTTCTGGTTGCTCAGGAAGCTTTTGCTCGGGATTTTCGGGTTGCTCAGGAAGCTTTTGCTCGGGATTTTCGGGTGGCTCAGGAAGCTTTTGCTCGGGATTTTCGGGTTGCTCAGGAAGCTTTTGCTTAGAATATTCGGGTGGCTCAGGAAGCTTTTGCTCGGGATTTTCGGGTTGCTCAGGAAGCTTTTGCTTGGGATTTTCGGGTTGCTCAGGAAGCTATTGCTTTGGATTTTCGGGTTGCTCAGGAAGCTTTTGCTCGGGATTTTCGGGTGGCTCAGGAAGCTTTTGCTCGGGATTTTCGGGTTGCTCAGGAAGCTTTTGCTTAGAATATTCGGGTGGCTCAGGAAGCTTTTGCTCGGGATTTTCGGGTTGCTCAGGAAGCTTTTGCTTGGGATTTTCGGGTTGCTCAGGAAGCTATTGCTTTGGATTTTCGGGTTGCTCAGGAAGCTTTTGCTTGGGATTTTCGGGTTGCTCAGGAAGCTTTTGCTCGAGATATTCGGGTTGCTCAGGAAGCTTTTGCTCGGGATTTTCTGGTTGCTCAGGAAGCTTTTGCTCGAGATTTTCGGGTTGCTCAGGAAGCTTTTGCTCGAGATATTCGGGTTGCTCAGGAAGCTTTTGCTCAGGATTTTAGGGTTGCTCAGGAAGCTTTAGTTCGGAATTTTCGGGTGGCTCAGGAAGCTTTTGCACAGGATTTTCGGGTTGCTCAGGAAGCTTTTGCTTAGAATATTCGGGTTGCTCAGGAAACTTTTGCTCGGGATTTTCTGGTTGCTCAGGAAGCTTTTGCTCGGGATTTTCGGGTGGCTCAGGAAGCTTTTGCTCGGGATTTTCTGGTTGCTCAGGAAGCTTTTGCTCGGGATTTTCTGGTTGCTCACGAAGCTATTGCTCGGGATTTTCGGGTGGCTCAGGAAGCTTTTGCTCAGGATTTTCTGGTTGCTCAGGAAGCTTTTGCTCGGGATTTTCGGGTGGCTCAGAAAGCTTTTGCTCGGGATTTTCGGGTTGCTCAGGAAGCTTTAGCTCGGAATTTTCGGGTGGCTCAGCAAGCTTTTGCATATAATTTTCGGGTTTGCTCAGGAAGCTTTTGCACAGGATTTTCGCGTTGCTCAGGAAGCTTTTGCTCGGGATTTTCGGGTGGCTCAGGAAACTTGTGCTCGGGATTTTCGGGTTGCTCAGGAAGCTTTTGCTTAGAATATTCGGGTTGCTCAGGAAGCTTTTGCTCGGGATTTTGTGGTTGCTCAGGAAGCTTTTGCTTAGAATATTCGGGTGGCTCAGGAAGCTTTTGCTCGGGATTTTCTGGTTGCTCACGAAGCTATTGCTCGGGATTTTCGGGTGGCTCAGGAAGCTTTTGCTCAGGATTTTCTGGTTGCTCAGGAAGCTTTTGCTCGGGATTTTCGGGTGGCTCAGAAAGCTTTTGCTCGGGATTTTCGGGTTGCTCAGGAAGCTTTAGCTCGGAATTTTCGGGTGGCTCAGCAAGCTTTTGCATATAATTTTCGGGTTTGCTCAGGAAGCTTTTGCACAGGATTTTCGCGTTGCTCAGGAAGCTTTTGCTCGGGATTTTCGGGTGGCTCAGGAAACTTGTGCTCGGGATTTTCGGGTTGCTCAGGAAGCTTTTGCTTAGAATATTCGGGTTGCTCAGGAAGCTTTTGCTCGGGATTTTGTGGTTGCTCAGGAAGCTTTTGCTTAGAATATTCGGGTGGCTCAGGAAGCTTTTGCTCGGGATTTTCGGGTTGCTCAGGAAGCTTTTGCTTGGTATTTTCGGGTTGCTCAGGAAGCTTTTGCTCGGGATTTTCGGGTTGCTCAGGAAGCTTTTGCTTGGGATTTTCGGGTTGCTCAGGAAGCTATTGCTTTGGATTTTCGGGTTGCTCAGGAAGCTTTTGCTCGGGATTTTCGGGTTGCTCAGGATTTTCGGGTTGCTCAGGAAGCTTTAGCTCGAAATTTTCGGGTGGCTCAGCAAGCTTTTGCATATAATTTTCGGGTGGCTCAGGAAGCTTTTGCTCGGGATTTTCGGGTTGCTAAGGAAGCTTTTGCTTAGAATATTCGGGTTGCTCAGGAAGCTTTTGCTCGGGATTTTCTGGTTGCTCAGGAAGCTTTTGCTTAGAATATTCGGGTTGCTCAGGAAGCTTTTGCTTGGGATTTTCGGGTTGCTCAGGAAGCTATTGCTTTGGATTTTCGGGTTGCTCAGGAAGCTTTTGCTTGGGATTTTCGGGTTGCTCAGGAAGCTATTGCTTTGGATTTTCGGGTTGCTCAGGAAGCTTTTGCTTAGAGTATTCGGGTTGCTCAGGAAGCTTTTGCTTGGTAATTTCGGGTTGCTCAGGAAGCTTTTGCTTGGGATTTTCGGGTTGCTCAGGAAGCTTTTGCTCGGGATTTCCGGGTTGCTCAGGAAGCTTTTGCTCGGGATTTTCGGGTGGCTCAAGAAGCTTTTGCTCGGGATTTTCGGGTTGCTCAGGAAGCTTTTGCTCGGGATTTCCGGGTTGCTCAGGAAGCTTTTGCTCGGGATTTTCGGGTGGCTCAGGAAGCTTTTGCTCGGGATTTTCGGGTTGCTCAGGAAGCTTTTGCTCGGGATTTTCGGGTGGCTCAGAAAGCTTTTGCTCGGGATTTTCGAGTTGCTCAGGAAGCTTTTGCTCAGGATCTTCGGGTTGCTCAGGAAGCTTTAGCTCGGAATTTTCGGGTGGCTCAGCAAGCTTTTGCATATAATTTTCGGGTTGCTCAGGAAGCTTTTGCTCAGGATTTTCGGGTTGCTCAGGAAGCTTTTGCTCGGGGTTTTCGGGTGGCTCAGAAAGCTTTTGCTCGGGATTTTCGGGTTGCTCAGGAAGCTTTTGCTTAGAATATACGGGTTGCTCAAGAAGCTTTTGCTCGGGATTTTCTGGTTGCTCAGGAAGCTTTTGCTCGGGATTTTCGGGTGGCTCAGGAAGCTTTTGCTCGGGATTTTTGGGTTGCTCAGGAAGCTTTTGCTTAGAATATTCGGGTGGCTCAGGAAGCTTTTGCTCGGGATTTTCGGGTTGCTCAGGAAGCTTTTGCTTAGAATATTCGGGTTGCTCAGGAAGCTTTTGCTCGGGATTTTCGGGTTGCTCAGGAAGCTTTTGCTTAGAGTATTCGGGTTGCTCAGGAAGCTTTTGCTTGGTATTTTCGGGTTGCTCAGGAAGCTTTTGCTTGGGATTTTCGGGTTGCTCAGGAAGCTTTTGCTCGGGATTTTCTGGTTGCTCAGGAAGCTTTTGCTCGGGATTTTCGGGTTGCTCAGGAAGCTTTTGCTTAGAATATTCGGGTGGCTCAGGAAGCTTTTGCTCGGGATTTTCGGGTTGCTCAGGAAGCTTTTGCTTGGGATTTTCGGGTTGCTCAGGAAGCTATTGCTTTGGATTTTCGGGTTGCTCAGGAAGCTTTTGCTCGGGATTTTCGGGTTGCTCAGGAAGCTTTTGCTTGGGATTTTCGGGTTGCTCAGGAAGCTATTGCTTTGGATTTTCGGGTTGCTCAGGAAGCTTTTGCTCAGGATTTTAGGGTTGCTCAGGAAGCTTTAGTTCGGAATTTTCGGGTGGCTCAGGAAGCTTTTGCACAGGATTTTCGGGTTGCTCAGGAAGCTTTTGCTTAGAATATTCGGGTTGCTCAGGAAACTTTTGCTCGGGATTTTCTGGTTGCTCAGGAAGCTTTTGCTCGGGATTTTCGGGTGGCTCAGGAAGCTTTTGCTCGGGATTTTCTGGTTGCTCAGGAAGCTTTTGCTCGGGATTTTCTGGTTGCTCACGAAGCTATTGCTCGGGATTTTCGGGTGGCTCAGGAAGCTTTTGCTCAGGATTTTCTGGTTGCTCAGGAAGCTTTTGCTCGGGATTTTCGGGTGGCTCAGAAAGCTTTTGCTCGGGATTTTCGGGTTGCTCAGGAAGCTTTAGCTCGGAATTTTCGGGTGGCTCAGCAAGCTTTTGCATATAATTTTCGGGTTTGCTCAGGAAGCTTTTGCACAGGATTTTCGCGTTGCTCAGGAAGCTTTTGCTCGGGATTTTCGGGTGGCTCAGGAAACTTGTGCTCGGGATTTTCGGGTTGCTCAGGAAGCTTTTGCTTAGAATATTCGGGTTGCTCAGGAAGCTTTTGCTCGGGATTTTGTGGTTGCTCAGGAAGCTTTTGCTTAGAATATTCGGGTGGCTCAGGAAGCTTTTGCTCGGGATTTTCTGGTTGCTCACGAAGCTATTGCTCGGGATTTTCGGGTGGCTCAGGAAGCTTTTGCTCAGGATTTTCTGGTTGCTCAGGAAGCTTTTGCTCGGGATTTTCGGGTGGCTCAGAAAGCTTTTGCTCGGGATTTTCGGGTTGCTCAGGAAGCTTTAGCTCGGAATTTTCGGGTGGCTCAGCAAGCTTTTGCATATAATTTTCGGGTTTGCTCAGGAAGCTTTTGCACAGGATTTTCGCGTTGCTCAGGAAGCTTTTGCTCGGGATTTTCGGGTGGCTCAGGAAACTTGTGCTCGGGATTTTCGGGTTGCTCAGGAAGCTTTTGCTTAGAATATTCGGGTTGCTCAGGAAGCTTTTGCTCGGGATTTTGTGGTTGCTCAGGAAGCTTTTGCTTAGAATATTCGGGTGGCTCAGGAAGCTTTTGCTCGGGATTTTCGGGTTGCTCAGGAAGCTTTTGCTTGGTATTTTCGGGTTGCTCAGGAAGCTTTTGCTCGGGATTTTCGGGTTGCTCAGGAAGCTTTTGCTTGGGATTTTCGGGTTGCTCAGGAAGCTATTGCTTTGGATTTTCGGGTTGCTCAGGAAGCTTTTGCTCGGGATTTTCGGGTTGCTCAGGATTTTCGGGTTGCTCAGGAAGCTTTAGCTCGAAATTTTCGGGTGGCTCAGCAAGCTTTTGCATATAATTTTCGGGTGGCTCAGGAAGCTTTTGCTCGGGATTTTCGGGTTGCTAAGGAAGCTTTTGCTTAGAATATTCGGGTTGCTCAGGAAGCTTTTGCTCGGGATTTTCTGGTTGCTCAGGAAGCTTTTGCTTAGAATATTCGGGTTGCTCAGGAAGCTTTTGCTTGGGATTTTCGGGTTGCTCAGGAAGCTATTGCTTTGGATTTTCGGGTTGCTCAGGAAGCTTTTGCTTGGGATTTTCGGGTTGCTCAGGAAGCTATTGCTTTGGATTTTCGGGTTGCTCAGGAAGCTTTTGCTTAGAGTATTCGGGTTGCTCAGGAAGCTTTTGCTTGGTAATTTCGGGTTGCTCAGGAAGCTTTTGCTTGGGATTTTCGGGTTGCTCAGGAAGCTTTTGCTCGGGATTTCCGGGTTGCTCAGGAAGCTTTTGCTCGGGATTTTCGGGTGGCTCAAGAAGCTTTTGCTCGGGATTTTCGGGTTGCTCAGGAAGCTTTTGCTCGGGATTTCCGGGTTGCTCAGGAAGCTTTTGCTCGGGATTTTCGGGTGGCTCAGGAAGCTTTTGCTCGGGATTTTCGGGTTGCTCAGGAAGCTTTTGCTCGGGATTTTCGGGTGGCTCAGAAAGCTTTTGCTCGGGATTTTCGAGTTGCTCAGGAAGCTTTTGCTCAGGATCTTCGGGTTGCTCAGGAAGCTTTAGCTCGGAATTTTCGGGTGGCTCAGCAAGCTTTTGCATATAATTTTCGGGTTGCTCAGGAAGCTTTTGCTCAGGATTTTCGGGTTGCTCAGGAAGCTTTTGCTCGGGGTTTTCGGGTGGCTCAGAAAGCTTTTGCTCGGGATTTTCGGGTTGCTCAGGAAGCTTTTGCTTAGAATATACGGGTTGCTCAAGAAGCTTTTGCTCGGGATTTTCTGGTTGCTCAGGAAGCTTTTGCTCGGGATTTTCGGGTGGCTCAGGAAGCTTTTGCTCGGGATTTTTGGGTTGCTCAGGAAGCTTTTGCTTAGAATATTCGGGTGGCTCAGGAAGCTTTTGCTCGGGATTTTCGGGTTGCTCAGGAAGCTTTTGCTTAGAATATTCGGGTTGCTCAGGAAGCTTTTGCTCGGGATTTTCGGGTTGCTCAGGAAGCTTTTGCTTAGAGTATTCGGGTTGCTCAGGAAGCTTTTGCTTGGTATTTTCGGGTTGCTCAGGAAGCTTTTGCTTGGGATTTTCGGGTTGCTCAGGAAGCTTTTGCTCGGGATTTTCTGGTTGCTCAGGAAGCTTTTGCTCGGGATTTTCGGGTTGCTCAGGAAGCTTTTGCTCGGGATTTTCGGGTGGCTCAGGAAGCTTTTGCTCGGGATTTTCGGGTTGCTCAGGAAGCTTTTGCTTAGAATATTCGGGTGGCTCAGGAAGCTTTTGCTCGGGATTTTCGGGTTGCTCAGGAAGCTTTTGCTTGGGATTTTCGGGTTGCTCAGGAAGCTATTGCTTTGGATTTTCGGGTTGCTCAGGAAGCTTTTGCTCGGGATTTTCGGGTGGCTCAGGAAGCTTTTGCTCGGGATTTTCGGGTTGCTCAGGAAGCTTTTGCTTAGAATATTCGGGTGGCTCAGGAAGCTTTTGCTCGGGATTTTCGGGTTGCTCAGGAAGCTTTTGCTCGGGATTTTCGGGTGGCTCAAGAAGCTTTTGCTCGGGATTTTCGGGTTGCTCAGGAAGCTTTTGCTCGGGATTTCCGGGTTGCTCAGGAAGCTTTTGCTCGGGATTTTCGGGTGGCTCAGGAAGCTTTTGCTCGGGATTTTCGGGTTGCTCAGGAAGCTTTTGCTCGGGATTTTCGGGTGGCTCAGAAAGCTTTTGCTCGGGATTTTCGAGTTGCTCAGGAAGCTTTTGCTCAGGATCTTCGGGTTGCTCAGGAAGCTTTAGCTCGGAATTTTCGGGTGGCTCAGCAAGCTTTTGCATATAATTTTCGGGTTGCTCAGGAAGCTTTTGCTCAGGATTTTCGGGTTGCTCAGGAAGCTTTTGCTCGGGGTTTTCGGGTGGCTCAGAAAGCTTTTGCTCGGGATTTTCGGGTTGCTCAGGAAGCTTTTGCTTAGAATATACGGGTTGCTCAAGAAGCTTTTGCTCGGGATTTTCTGGTTGCTCAGGAAGCTTTTGCTCGGGATTTTCGGGTGGCTCAGGAAGCTTTTGCTCGGGATTTTTGGGTTGCTCAGGAAGCTTTTGCTTAGAATATTCGGGTGGCTCAGGAAGCTTTTGCTCGGGATTTTCGGGTTGCTCAGGAAGCTTTTGCTTAGAATATTCGGGTTGCTCAGGAAGCTTTTGCTCGGGATTTTCGGGTTGCTCAGGAAGCTTTTGCTTAGAGTATTCGGGTTGCTCAGGAAGCTTTTGCTTGGTATTTTCGGGTTGCTCAGGAAGCTTTTGCTTGGGATTTTCGGGTTGCTCAGGAAGCTTTTGCTCGGGATTTTCTGGTTGCTCAGGAAGCTTTTGCTCGGGATTTTCGGGTTGCTCAGGAAGCTTTTGCTCGGGATTTTCGGGTGGCTCAGGAAGCTTTTGCTCGGGATTTTCGGGTTGCTCAGGAAGCTTTTGCTTAGAATATTCGGGTGGCTCAGGAAGCTTTTGCTCGGGATTTTCGGGTTGCTCAGGAAGCTTTTGCTTGGGATTTTCGGGTTGCTCAGGAAGCTTTTGCTCGGGATTTTCGGGTGGCTCAGGAAGCTTTTGCTCTGGATTTTCGGGTTGCTCAGGAAGCTTTTGCTTAGAATATTCGGGTGGCTCAGGAAGCTTTTGCTCGGGATTTTCGGGTTGCTCAGGAAGCTTTTGCTCGGGATTTTCGGGTGGCTCAAGAAGCTTTTGCTCGGGATTTTCGGGTTGCTCAGGAAGCTTTTGCTCGGGATTTCCGGGTTGCTCAGGAAGCTTTTGCTCGGGATTTTCGGGTGGCTCAGGAAGCTTTTGCTCGGGATTTTCGGGTTGCTCAGGAAGCTTTTGCTCGGGATTTTCGGGTGGCTCAGAAAGCTTTTGCTCGGGATTTTCGAGTTGCTCAGGAAGCTTTTGCTCAGGATCTTCGGGTTGCTCAGGAAGCTTTAGCTCGGAATTTTCGGGTGGCTCAGCAAGCTTTTGCATATAATTTTCGGGTTGCTCAGGAAGCTTTTGCTCAGGATTTTCGGGTTGCTCAGGAAGCTTTTGCTCGGGGTTTTCGGGTGGCTCAGAAAGCTTTTGCTCGGGATTTTCGGGTTGCTCAGGAAGCTTTTGCTTAGAATATACGGGTTGCTCAAGAAGCTTTTGCTCGGGATTTTCTGGTTGCTCAGGAAGCTTTTGCTCGGGATTTTCGGGTGGCTCAGGAAGCTTTTGCTCGGGATTTTTGGGTTGCTCAGGAAGCTTTTGCTTAGAATATTCGGGTGGCTCAGGAAGCTTTTGCTCGGGATTTTCGGGTTGCTCAGGAAGCTTTTGCTTAGAATATTCGGGTTGCTCAGGAAGCTTTTGCTCGGGATTTTCGGGTTGCTCAGGAAGCTTTTGCTTAGAGTATTCGGGTTGCTCAGGAAGCTTTTGCTTGGTATTTTCGGGTTGCTCAGGAAGCTTTTGCTTGGGATTTTCGGGTTGCTCAGGAAGCTTTTGCTCGGGATTTTCTGGTTGCTCAGGAAGCTTTTGCTCGGGATTTTCGGGTTGCTCAGGAAGCTTTTGCTCGGGATTTTCGGGTGGCTCAGGAAGCTTTTGCTCGGGATTTTCGGGTTGCTCAGGAAGCTTTTGCTTAGAATATTCGGGTGGCTCAGGAAACTTTTGCTCGGGATTTTCGGGTTGCTCAGGAAGCTTTTGCTTGGGATTTTCGGGTTGCTCAGGAAGCTATTGCTTTGGATTTTCGGGTTGCTCAGGAAGCTTTTGCTCGGGATTTTCGGGTGGCTCAGGAAGCTTTTGCTCGGGATTTTCGGGTTGCTCAGGAAGCTTTTGCTTAGAATATTCGGGTGGCTCAGGAAGCTTTTGCTCGGGATTTTCGGGTTGCTCAGGAAGCTTTTGCTCGGGATTTTCGGGTGGCTCAAGAAGCTTTTGCTCGGGATTTTCGGGTTGCTCAGGAAGCTTTTGCTCGGGATTTCCGGGTTGCTCAGGAAGCTTTTGCTCGGGATTTTCGGGTGGCTCAGGAAGCTTTTGCTCGGGATTTTCGGGTTGCTCAGGAAGCTTTTGCTCGGGATTTTCGGGTGGCTCAGAAAGCTTTTGCTCGGGATTTTCGAGTTGCTCAGGAAGCTTTTGCTCAGGATCTTCGGGTTGCTCAGGAAGCTTTAGCTCGGAATTTTCGGGTGGCTCAGCAAGCTTTTGCATATAATTTTCGGGTTGCTCAGGAAGCTTTTGCTCAGGATTTTCGGGTTGCTCAGGAAGCTTTTGCTCGGGGTTTTCGGGTGGCTCAGAAAGCTTTTGCTCGGGATTTTCGGGTTGCTCAGGAAGCTTTTGCTTAGAATATACGGGTTGCTCAAGAAGCTTTTGCTCGGGATTTTCTGGTTGCTCAGGAAGCTTTTGCTCGGGATTTTCGGGTGGCTCAGGAAGCTTTTGCTCGGGATTTTTGGGTTGCTCAGGAAGCTTTTGCTTAGAATATTCGGGTGGCTCAGGAAGCTTTTGCTCGGGATTTTCGGGTTGCTCAGGAAGCTTTTGCTTAGAATATTCGGGTTGCTCAGGAAGCTTTTGCTCGGGATTTTCGGGTTGCTCAGGAAGCTTTTGCTTAGAGTATTCGGGTTGCTCAGGAAGCTTTTGCTTGGTATTTTCGGGTTGCTCAGGAAGCTTTTGCTTGGGATTTTCGGGTTGCTCAGGAAGCTTTTGCTCGGGATTTTCTGGTTGCTCAGGAAGCTTTTGCTCGGGATTTTTGGGTTGCTCAGGAAGCTTTTGCTCGGGATTTTCGGGTGGCTCAGGAAGCTTTTGCTCGGGATTTTCGGGTTGCTCAGGAAGCTTTTGCTTAGAATATTCGGGTGGCTCAGGAAGCTTTTGCTCGGGATTTTCGGGTTGCTCAGGAAGCTTTTGCTTGGGATTTTCGGGTTGCTCAGGAAGCTATTGCTTTGGATTTTCGGGTTGCTCAGGAAGCTTTTGCTCGGGATTTTCGGGTGGCTCAGGAAGCTTTTGCTCGGGATTTTCGGGTTGCTCAGGAAGCTTTTGCTTAGAATATTCGGGTGGCTCAGGAAGCTTTTGCTCGGGATTTTCGGGTTGCTCAGGAAGCTTTTGCTTGGGATTTTCGGGTTGCTCAGGAAGCTATTGCTTTGGATTTTCGGGTTGCTCAGGAAGCTTTTGCTTGGGATTTTCGGGTTGCTCAGGAAGCTATTGCTTTGGATTTTCGGGTTGCTCAGGAAGCTTTTGCTCGGGATTTTCGGGTTGCTCAGGAAGCTTTTGCTTAGAGTATTCGGGTTGCTCAGGAAGCTTTTGCTTGGTATTTTCGGGTTGCTCAGGAAGCTTTTGCTTGGGATTTTCGGGTTGCTCAGGAAGCTATTGCTTTGGATTTTCGGGTTGCTCAGGAAGCTTTTGCTCGGGATTTTCGGGTGGCTCAGGAAGCTTTTGCTCGGGATTTTCGGGTTGCTCAGGAAGCTTTTGCTTAGAATATTCGGGTGGCTCAGGAAGCTTTTGCTCGGGATTTTCGGGTTGCTCAGGAAGCTTTTGCTTGGGATTTTCGGGTTGCTCAGGAAGCTATTGCTTTGGATTTTCGGGTTGCTCAGGAAGCTTTTGCTTGGGATTTTCGGGTTGCTCAGGAAGCTATTGCTTTGGATTTTCGGGTTGCTCAGGAAGCTTTTGCTCGGGATTTTCGGGTTGCTCAGGAAGCTTTTGCTTAGAGTATTCGGGTTGCTCAGGAAGCTTTTGCTTGGTATTTTCGGGTTGCTCAGGAAGCTTTTGCTTGGGATTTTCGGGTTTCTCAGGAAGCTTTTGCTCGGGATTTTCTGGTTGCTCAGGAAGCTATTGCTTTGGATTTTCGGGTTGCTCAGGAAGCTTTTGCTTAGAGTATTCGGGTTGCTCAGGAAGCTTTTGCTTGGTATTTTCGGGTTGCTCAGGAAGCTTTTGCTTGGGATTTTCGGGTTGCTCAGGAAGCTATTGCTTTGGATTTTCGGGTTGCTCAGGAAGCTTTTGCTCGGGATTTTCGGGTGGCTCAGGAAGCTTTTGCTTAGAATATTCGGGTTGCTGAGGAAGCTTTTGCTCGGGATTTTCTGGTTGCTCAGGAAGCTTTTGCTTAGAATATTCGGGTTGCTCAGGAAGCTTTTGCTCGGGATTTTCGGGTTGCTCAGGAAGCTTTTGCTCAGGATTTTCGGGTTGCTCAGGAAGCTTTTGCTCGGGATTTTCGGGTGGCTCAGAAAGCTTTTGCTCGGGATTTTCGGGTTGCTCAGGAAGCTTTTGCTCAGGATTTTCGGGTTGCTCAGGAAGCTTTATCTCGGAATTTTCGGGTGGCTCAGCAAGCTTTTGCATATAATTTTCGGGTGGCTCAGGAAGCTTTTGCTCGGGATTTTCGGGTTGCTCAGGAAGCTTTTGCTTAGAATATTCGGGTTGCTCAGGAAGCTTTTGCTCGGGATTTTCTGGTTACTCAGGAAGCTTTTGCTTAGAATATTCGGGTTGCTCAGGAAGCTTTTGCTCGGGATTTTCGGGTTGCTCAGGAAGCTTTTGCTCAGGATTTTCGGGTTGCTCAGGAAGCTTTTGCTCGGGATTTTCGGGTGGCTCAGAAAGCTTTTGCTCGGAATTTTCGGGTGGCTCAGGAAGCTTTTGCTTAGAATTTTCGGGTTGCTCAGGAAGCTTTTGCTCGGAATTTTCTGGTTGCTCCGGAAGCTTTTGCTCGGGATTTTCGGGTTGCTCAGGAAGCTTTTGCGCTTTTGTTTTATATTTTTGTGTAAAATTGCTCAAACGGCGTCTAATTCGGGACCTGGAGATGGAATTTGTTAAATAATTATATTAAAAGTATTTTATGCATTGGTTATTAATAAAGAACATAAATTCAAATTTCTCCAACGAGCGAAATGTTGCTATTATACACTCTTTTGTATGTTAAAGTTATTCCATGCCCTACGCAGTCTCGTTTTATGTACGCAGGTTAAAAGGCAAAGTTTTTACAAATAACCCCTTCGAACTGCAAGGGTTTAATAACATAAGCAATATTTTATGTATGGCCAGTACAGAACGCAAACTCTAGGTTCTTGAAATAAAATATGTACACAAATCATATCTTTAAATACAAGTATGTGCAATTTAACAAGCAATGTGCAACCTAAAAGACAATTGAAAAATATTATTGATTATTATACAATTATGAAAGTATGTAGGCTTTCACGGTCGGTGTTATTAATTATAACGATCTTATTCGGGATTTTGGACCGTGTTCCATTTGAAGTTCCATTAGGTGGGGTGTAGTGAACGCTCCGAGGAGCTAATTCAACAAGTGACCCCAATGAATCTCCAGACGTTTCATCCACAACTGCGGCGGATTTCATCAGTGGTTTAAATAACTTTTTAACTTCAAATGGAACGCGGTCCAAAATCCCGAATAAGATCGTTATAATTATTATACAATTGTTAAGCAATCCAACCCCTTCACATTATTAAAAATGTAAAAAATAAAGACAGACTCATTGGTAACAGGTAAATTAAATGATAGGTTTTGAATCGGGAGAGGTGACACAACACGCGACTAAATACGAACAGAAATGAAATTGGAATGAATCAGTTTGCTGTAATGAAGTGATTGATAAATAACTAACCCAATAAGTTAATGAAGTAATTCAATTATTACATATAAAAAAAATTATAACTTCGTTTATTTAATATTACTTTTAATCAAACTGCGGGACATGTTTTTACCCAATAATTACCTAACATGACCTGAACTCAACTACAATTTGAGATTAATTAATGCAGCTTTTTACAGTCGGGATTCCTGTGGTAAAAAACTAATTTATACAATTGACTTACAATTAATTGAATTAACTAGGAAACTAATATTGAATCTAATCTACATAAGTAGGTAATTAATTAATGATAATAATGCCTAAAATTATTATTCATATATGGGAAAACATTTCTTCAAATATGCACCACAACAACAAATATCTTCATTTTATTCAGAGTAATCTTAATATAAGTAATTCATGGTATGATAACTGTGAGTGAATATATAATTTTAATGACAGCTTAATGACCCGAGATTTATGAGACTTGGAGATGTTGTATTCAGCTTTAGTTTTAATTAATTTGCACTATTCCTAGATGTCAATATCGATTTGATAGATTTATTGGGTTTTACTCCTGCGCAATGCGACACCATGGACCAGAGTCAATAAGCAGAAAATTGTATTTGGATCCAAAGGACATTCGCTTGAAAACTTTTGTACAAAATGTAAAAAATACGGTGCTATAAGGCGGGCATCCTTTTAGTAATTATTTAGTAATTTTGAGTAATTATTGATTGGTTCCATGGTCGAAGCCAAATAAGCTTTTTTCAGCTAAAATTCAGTTCTTAAATTACATGCATTTATCACTCGTAAGGATATGTAGGTATACTAGTCGCCGTGGCGTACGTGCTACTTTCCGTATGTTACAGTGACCAGCCCCGCGGTTCTCAGCACCATGTGATAATCACTCAGCAAAATATCGTCGCGTCGCGATACTTCATTGAAATCACCAATAAATAGAACTTAACTATCGGGAGACGAGTCCGTTAAGAGCGCTGTTCACCCAAGAATTTCGTAATTTTTGTCCCATTTAAATATGGCTCACTATTTTTGAAAACGGTTTTCAAATTTTGCTTTGAAATTCAATAACGCATAGTGCATGCCTAATTACATTTTACAATAAAAAAAATAACAATAAAAAAAACGCTATTTATGATAATTTAATAATTTAAAAAAGCATGCACTCTTCTGGAGATATTTGTATACCGATCAACGCAACTTGTGATGTGAAATTCCATCACTGATTAATAGGGGAAGAAAACTTAGTTTTGCTCCGTACGAAGCGATACGGCGTTACGTTCAGATCGACAGACTCTCCCACTGAGCGACGTAAGTAACAGCGTGTGTCTTTGATATGTGCATTACATCTTCTGCACTTGCTTTTAGTCACGCGGTGTACAGCGCTCTTAAGCTTGAAACTAAGTGACGGAGGGTTCAGTCCGCCGATAGAAAACTGGCAATGGGTCAGCCGATGCACGGACCCAGCTGCCAGTTGGCTGTTAGTCACTGGGTGGGTAGCGCGTTGGGCGGCTTGAATTCCGGATTGGCGGCTTGGAACTGGGCCACGGACGTCGGCTGATTGAAGCTGGGGGCGTAGCACTGCGGGAAATAGAGTTCGGGCTTGACCACCGTCGTCGGAGTCAATCCGCGCGACAACATCCCGTTCGCGAGCTTGCTGTCCGAGCCCGTGGAGTCGCGCCGCGTCTTCGCCGCGTGCGGGTTCATGTGGTTGTCGATGTGCTGCTTCACCTCGGGCTCGGTGGCGAAGCGGCGCCTGCAGTTGGGCATGGGACAGCAGAACGGCCGGTCCCCTGCAAAAATTAAAACACCCTTCGTCTCGACACCCACGACTTTTAACGAGTGTTCAAAAAGAAATCGAGGCCGCGTTGGCCATGGAAAAACTTTGTGCATCAATTTAATGTAACAAAATTTCGAACTGGTTGGGTTCTTTGTTGACAATGGTTTCGTATACAATGCATTTAGTGCTTTCTTGATCAAATTCACGAACACTAAGTCATGAGTTAATTGCGAAAAACTGATAGCACTACTCGTGATGTTAATGAGATCTCGTAGCTCCTGAAATTCTTAGACACATTTTGAATGAAGTACTACAGACCCCTATTTGCTGTTTAGTCTAATAAGTCCGTTTATTTGTACGAACACAATGTGGAAGAAGGAGGTAATAGACTTTACATCATCATGAAATCATTTTTAAGCTCACCAGATTTATTAGCCGGAATGCAAAGATTTATTTGAACTTGCAAGGTGAACTTGGATCTAATGATATCGTACTTTCCGGTTTTACCTTGTGGTCGAAGTGGTACAATTCATTTACAAAACACTTGTTAACAACTCTGAAGATCTTTGGAACAGAAAGTATAACAAACAATTTTCAAACCTACAACAAAAATTAGGGAATTGCTAGGTTCAGCAAAAGATAAGAGAGAGCCATTGTCGTCAGCGGGGGTCTATAGAATACCATGTTCTTGTGGTTCAGTATATGTAGGTACAACTAAACGAAGTATTAAAACACGTTTAACTGAACACAAGAGGAACTGTCGTTTAGGTGAGTTTGATAAATCTGCCGTAGCTGAACATGGATTGTCTGATGGAAACCATAATATACAATTCGATGACACAAAACTTCTGTCGTCCACTTTACAATATTGGTAATGTCAACGAGAAAGGTAATGTAATTTGTTCCAGCAAATCAAGCAAACAATGAAAATAACAACATAAATTATACAACGCCTATGCAGAATATAAATGTGACAGCGAAGAGAACACTTCGAGCTCTTCCACATCGCAACTACCACTGATGAAGTCCGCCGCAGTTGTGGATGAAACGTCTGGAGGTTCATTGGGGTCACTTGTTGAATTAGCTCCTAGGAGCGTTCACTACACCCCTCCTAATGGAACATCAAATGGAACACGGTCCAAAATCCCGAAGAAGATCGTTATAATTAATAACACCGACCGTGAAAACCTACATACTTTCATAAATTTAAATAAAATTGTTTCATTTTATTTTGATGGAAAATTTTAGACTGACAGTTCTTGTCATTTGACATTTGTCAAATCTATATGTTTATGTTTTCTATGGTTTCTACACGGAAAGCCGATAAATTCCATGACCAACGCAGCCTCGTTTTCTTTTTGAACACACGTTATTACATCATACCTTGATGGGTCCGCGTGTGCTGGTCCAAGATGGCCTTCTGTCTGAAATCCTTCCCGCACTGGCCGCACTTGTACGGCTTCTCCCCGGTGTGGATGCGCAAATGCTGGTTCAAGATGGTCCTCTGCCTGAAATTCCTCCCGCAGTACACGCACCCGTACGGCTTCTCGTTGGTGTGGATTCTCAAGTGCTGCGTGAGATGCGACTGCTGTCTGAACCTCTTCCCGCACTCGGGACAAGGATAGGGCCTGGACTCGATATGTATGCAGCCGTGCTGGAGCAGCGTCGATTTCTGCTTGAACTCCTTCTGACAGATGGGACAACGCACGTAGAGGGGCATCCCCGCCGATCGTCCGTGCTGGATGACGTCGGGCAGGACTTTGGCGCCTTGCTGCTGCTTGAGATATCGCAGGGCGCCGAAGTTCGTACTCGCGCCGAACACCGAATGGTTCATGCCTTTGGCGTCCTTGAAGTATGCGGGATACTGCAAGTTGCCCGCTACTCCGTTCGGGGAAAAACAGCCGGTTCGGTCGTTTTGTGAGTTGGTATCGCCGTCGCCGTACGTCGAGGCGACCTCTTCTTTGCCTTCGTCGGGTGGAAACGGTACGTCCTGCGGCCACAGAGTCGGGTTGATCCCGTTTTTAAAGACGAGGTGCGGACTCACGTCTGCAATAGGACGTTGCATTGAAATCACCAGAATTATGTCACTCCGTCCTTATATCGACCCTTCCAACGACTCATAACAATTGTTTGAGTTACCATGTTCAAAGAAATGGGTATGAATGCATTGTACAATTTCCCTAGAAAAACTTCCACTGAATAAACAATTATTTACCAAAAATAAGATCCGCAACAGTTTTCAATAATATTAAACAATCCCTTGACTTCTTGTTAACATACAAAGATTCAAAACAACTTCAATGTACTATAGTTTTCGTTAGGAAAGTCGATATCTAAGCTACTAAATACAAGTTTTTTATTCTATACTTCTCATCAATTAAAATTTGAATTCTTGTTCAAAACTATCTCAGTCATAATTAGACACAAAGCCGTAACTTAATTCAATTTAACTTGCGTGTTTGTGTACGTTTCAAATATGTCTTTGAAATGTTATAAAAATGGAATTAAATTCGTCAGTTGGCTGAATTCGAAACGATAAATTGCTTAGGTTTGTAATTATTTTAACACTGAAATCGCATTATCATCAAAACTATCAGCATCGTGTTTTACTACCCTCGCCAAATCGTAATTATCCTGCACCAAGTTAGATCATAACTCTTTAATGGAAAAGTTTCTTTTTTTATTGTTTCACTTCCAACTGAATGGCAATTCTTGCTTTAAATCAATGCATTTATAAAAGGCGTACAAAAAAGTGATTCTCAGTAGGTTTTTGAAACGATTTTTGTCTTATTTTTTAGCACTGACTAATATAAAATTTGACAAAAACTGCTAGTTGCCCTTTAAACCGACGCCTAGACATGAAATTTGTTAAAGACACAATAAATCCGTGGTCTGTGGAAAAAATCGGATTAGTTAAAGTTAGACATTTTTCAGGAAAATTGATTTAAATCGATCCTGCAAATACAGAGTGGTTTTCAAACTGTCAATATGATAAGTACTTTTCCACTTCGTTTCGCAAAGCTGTTAAAGCACGCAGTTGAGTGCGTTAATTGCTTTTTCAGTTTCGTATTAAAAGTAGTGTAATTTAGTTTTTCTAGGGTGTCTGTCATGATCAGAGATGTGTGTTTATGATCAGTCGGTTGGCTGAATTTAAACCTTTCATTTATTGTAATCACGTTTATGTTTAAATTTTTTTATCATTACAACTGACTCCAACTTTGCTCGCCAAATCTAAATTATTCTATGTTAAGGATTTGGTGTTCATGTTAGGCAACTGTCTAATTTTAAAAATCCCAAATTCTTTTGTTTTATGGCCAACTGAAATATAAAATGTTGTCTTTGCAACGAATCAAGGACTCTAATGTGATATTATTGGAAATTTAGTTGAAAGTTTGGCAATACTGTCGACCATTTTACTGCTTTGTTATTTCTTGTTGTTTATGAATTACATTTGCTAAAAAAACTGTAACCGTGTAAATTGTTTTCGTCGTCGCCAGTAGAGGTCGCGAGTGCTCTGCAAAGAAGGCGTCAAAATATCCGCGAGTTTATTTAAATGTGAGGTAAGTTTATTTGAATTTCTATACAGTTCTCAATGCAGGAGATTATCCGGACCGAATAAAAAACACGGTAAAAACGTTGCGTTTTGTCGAGTTCGAGTTTCGAAGGTTATCTTGGAAATACCAACTTTTTTAATATGTACAGCCGAAATGATTTGAACGTGGAAGCGGTTTAAATGTTGTAATTAGGGCCCAGCGACGGCGCAAAACAATAACAACAGCACCAACAACAATAATAGAGTGAACAGTATGTGAGGAGTGCAGCAGACCAACTCTAATTGGCTTAACTCAGACGGACCACTCCAGAACCACACGACAGCGACAAAACGGTGGTTACTTGTGGCTGGTAATGCATTGTAATGGGAACGCATGATTGAACTCACACGGGCCACACGCGACGTCTGGCCCGACGACTGTCGGACCGTTTGTAACTACCGGTTTGTCGCTGTCGTGTGGTTCGGGAGTGGTCCGTCTGAGTTCAGTCTAACCGCCCGTGCGGCAGAAGAAATGAGATCAAACATCACGGGGCCGCGAGAGTGGCCGCCTTTGAGGAGGGGCGCTCGCCTTGGTGTGTGCGGACGTGCTGGTTGAGGATGGCCCGCTGTCTCAAGGTGCGCTCGCAATACACGCACGCGTAGGACTTCTCGTTGGCGTGGATTCGGAGGTGTTGGGTTAGGTGGCTCTGTTGCCGGAACCGCTTGCCGCACTCGGGGCACCCGTACGGCCGGCTGTCTGTGTGGATGCGCTCGTGCTGCAGAAGAGTTGATTTCTGTTTAAAGTCTTTGCCGCACGTCAGACACTTGAACAGGCGCAGTTCGCCCCCGAGACCGTTCTTCGACGGCTTCAGGCCTGCCTGCTGCTGCTGGATCACGTCTGGCAAGCTGGCCGACCGCAAGTCTTGCATATTGCTCGTGTATTGGTCGAGCTGGCCGTTCCCTGCAACAATTTTCGCTGTTAAAGTACAAGAAACTACAAGAAACAGAAGTGTGCAGTATATTATTCTTTGAAGTCACGAAACTAGTAGCATGTACTCTTCGTGTACTTTCCATACTCATACGAGTACCACTTCAACTCCCCGGTTATAAGTCAAGACGACTCAATTTATGGCCAGATCCTCCGTTTTATGCGCCAAGAAAAACAAACACGGGAGGATGGATATTGTAGTGTTTATGTTTGGCGGTGATGTGTGAAAATACGTTTTAACTTCTGTATGAAGTGACAATATTTAATTAAATTCCTATCGGGTCGAGATTAATTTGCGCCGGCAAAAGAAACGCCACGACCGACGGCATAAACAATGCACCCCTAATTGCTGTTCCGTTCTTTTATTATTATTTCTGATAGAATTTCATCTATATTGACAGAAAGTGCAAGATGTAAATTGAGAGCGGGTAACGGGTGTGCATATCCGTTGCCGGCAATTTGTGTTATAATGGATGGGTAAAACGTTGAATTGGAGATCGATGGTCCCCTCATAATGTCAACATAATAACGTCGAACCACCTACTGCATTATTCTTAATTTTTAACTATCGGCCGCTTCAGATGCAAGAAGATCGATTTACAACAACTAGCGTAAAATTGCGCGCGATTAAATCGATCGCGGCGAATCGAATTAATTAAGATGCATCAGTAGAATCTGGAACCGCATGAAAAAGTTAGACGATCGAATGACGATCGAATATAAGCTTCTGCTAATCATTTTACGTAAATACCACTCGTAAAAATAACTTCTTATCTTAACGTACTGCACTTTTTAGTTCTTGCATTGCGCTTCGTCATGACAAAGCTACATAAAGCTGAATTTATTTCCAAATAACATGGTTCCACCAAACTTATGTTTTCTTATTAACTCGATCGTATTTGCAATCCGGTCCAAGTGTAGTACGGTTTGATCTAAGGCTCGTGTCCCTATCTATCAAAGAATGTCAATAAAAATCATAATGTGACTGATTAATGTAAGCATCTATTACTGGTAATTAATTAGTCGCATTAGATATGCGCGAAAAATCGAGTTTTATCGTTTTGTTATTGCATTTCGCGTTTTTAAGTTGCATAACCGCGCCATTTTTCAGTTCTTATCTTTTTCTAGCGGTTAACAACGGAGAACATTACTTTTAATTATTCCTCCAACTAATCCGTGCTTTCGCGCCTTTAATGGCCTGTAATTCAATTTGATCCGTCCAACGAGTTCAAACACACAAAATTTGCCTCTATTTTAATTGTTTTGGAATGGAACGATCGGTTTGTAAAATCAATTTGTACAATCATCGCTTCAGTCGGACGGAAATCATCTGGGCTAGTGTGGATTCGGTCATTGAATAACAAAGTGAAGTGCATCGACTTTTTACTAATAATTTGCAGCGTACCCAACCACCACGAAAAATATTTTAAATGCTTGTGAGGCAGCGGTGCATTTCAGCCAAGCTATATTTGGTTTTTGATGCATACAACGGGCTATTTTTATTGTAATTATTTATGGGTTCAACAAGAATTAAAGGATTTATGACATGAGTACAGGGGCAATTCCTTAGATCCATTTTGGAACTGGTGATACTTCACTTCGTATCAAAATTGTGACTCCAAGCGTTATCAATGAAATTTAAGAATGGATGGGTGCTTGCCGTGCCGCTTGTGGTGTTCTTATATTCTTGTAATTTAAGAAAACGGGTAATGTTAGACTCTATGTTATGGTTCAAAGAGATTTGTTGTAATTACTCCAGGAATTAAATTCAACAAAGTGAAAGAAGTACCAATGCATTACAACACTGTACCACTGTGGCTATGAAGCGAATTGCTCAAGTATTTCCAAAACCATTCTGAATTTTATGTATTCCCATTATTTTATCATTGGTTTACTTAATTTAATTTAGTTAATCATATCAACATTTGTACCTCTTTTAATTAATTAGGGTAAATGCCGGATAGTTGCCCCACTTTTTAAAAAGCTCTATTATTAAAAAATATGTGTTTACTAAGAATAATGCAACGTGTATATCAAAACATCGGTCTTTGATCTTTAATAGTAGCCTATTTTTGTAATCATAATTAATATTGGTTTTGAGTAAATCCTGTTTTATTTGACCTCTCAAAAAAGGGATAGTTGCCTACTGTAGCGGATAGTAGCCTAACGTTAAAAATGCTTCGGGGGACACTTGCCTCTTCACTCACTATGCTTTTTTTTGATAGAAACAAGTTTACAATAAGTCCTCGATACTTCATATATCAAAATAAGTAATCTTTATTATTTATTGAGATCGTTTATTAAATACTAATCAAAATATTAATCAATATTATAAAATAGTATTAAGTTTTAACGTTTTCTATATATATAAAGGGAAGTGTCCTCACTGACACACTCATCTACTCATGTACAACCGTGGACAGTCAAGAATAACACTTTAGCCGGCGGATGTGATGCAAATACCGACTCAATGACAATATGTCATAGAGTCGGTATTTGCATGACACGGGTGTTATTCTTGACTGTCCATGGC
Organism: Eledona agricola; assembly: GCA_964023215.1. NCBI lineage: Eukaryota > Metazoa > Arthropoda > Insecta > Coleoptera > Tenebrionidae > Eledona > Eledona agricola. Next base: position 22,832,636 of record OZ026854.1, read on the forward strand.
TGTACACATCTACTCATGTACACATTCACTGATTGATAATCACAAATACAGCCCAAACCGTGAGGGCTGGCGACTTGAAATTTTAGACACGGGTGTATCATGTGCCGAAACGAAGTAATATAAGGAGATTTTGCAAAATTGGGTCCGGTTCCTTTGTAATTCAATAAAAACCGGCTAAAATAAACAAAAAATGATCCGATCGCGGAGACCGTGTTTATGTTAGAAGCACGTATCTAGCCAAAACAACTTCGACGACGGGCGACCGGTTTACATTAAAAGCACTTATTTAACCTAAACAATTTCAACGTCGAGTTTCTGCTTTCGTGATCATACTTTTGCCGTACCTAGCGAGGCCGCAGATATTTCAATTATAATTTTGATTTCAATTATAATGTCGATCCGTGACTCAATTAAAAATTACCAAATCACTCCAAATTTAATCCGTCAACATTAAACATCCTCAAATATCTCTTACCACTGCAAACTTTACCAAATCAACCCCAAAAAATTCCCGAACTATGCCAAACTGACATAAACTAGATCCGTTATTTTAAATCATCCCTTACCACCCCTTAGCAACCCCAAGTAACTCCAATCACTTTAAAATAAAACAAAATGACACAAATCATGGCAGATTATGTCGAACTCACACATATTATTTCGTCTACCAAAAATCACCCCCAACTACCCCTTACCACCCCAAAATAAGCCCAATCACTTTAAAATTACAAAAAAATTCTACAAACCGTAGCAAACTATGCCAAACTCCCCTAAATTACTTCGGCTATCATGAATCACCCCCAACTACCCCTTACCACCCCTAACTCATCCCAAACACTTTAAAATTACAAAAAATGCTACAAACCATAGCAAACTATGCCTAACTCACCTAAATTACTTCGGCTAACATAAATCACCCCCAACTACCCCTTACTACCCCAAAATAAGCCCAATCACTTTAAAATTATAAAAAATGCTACAAACCATAGCAAACTATCCCTAACTCACCTAAATTACTTCGGCTACCATAAATCACCCCCAACTACCCCTTACCACCCCAAACTCAGCCCAATCACTTTAAAATTACAAAAAATTCTACAAACCATACCAAACTATGCCAAACTCCCCTAAATTACTTCGGCTATCATGAATCACCCCCAACTACCCCTTACCACCCCTAACTCATCCCAATCACTTTAAAATTACAAAAAATGCTACAAACCATAGCAAACTTAAATTACTTCGGCTAACATAAATCACCCCCAACTACCCCTTACTACCCCAAAATAAGCCCAATCACTTTAAAATTATAAAAAATGCTACAAACCATAGCAAACTATGCCTAACTCACCTAAATTACTTCGGCTAACATAAATCACCCCCAACTACCCCTTACCACCCCAAAATAGGCTCAATCACTTTAAAATTACAAAAAAATTCTACAAACCGTAGCAAACTATGCCAAACTCCACTAAATTACTTCGGCTACCATAAATCACCCCGAACTACCCCTTACAACCCCAAAATAAGCCCAATCACTTTAAAATTACAAAATATTCAACAAATCATAGCAAACTATGCCTAACTCACCTAAATTACTTCGGCTACCATAAATCACCCCCAACTACCCCTTACCACCCCAAAATAAGCCCAATCACTCCTGAGGGTTGAGATACCTACCGGGGGCGTCCCCAGGTGGTGGATAGGGGAACGGTGGATGCCTTTACGGGCTGAAACTAGTGGGAGTAAGTAGGGAAGCCTCAGGAGTAAAACCCTGCATGGTGGAACGAAAACAACCGCCGCCAACCATCTCCCACGTGTTTGTGCCGTGCGTGGCGTCCCGTGACGGAGGATGAAAGGATCCTGGTGGTTGAGTTGGGCCCAGGTACGCCTGGAGTCCCAGCAACACACCACTTTGGCCTGGATTTCTCCTAGACGGGCGGTCGGAACTAACCCACTCCGATCAACCGGCTGTGTCGTCCCGTCAGAGGGCCGATAGGGTGAGACTTCTGGAGGCAGAGGGGCGCGTGGGAGACTGCGAAGCTGGGCACCGGTGGCTCCGGTGTACAGCGACGCACAACCTCCTCTCTGCGTTGCTCGCCTCTGGGGTCTATATCCAAACAGTAGCCCTGACGTCCACATGGGCTTGCCATGTGGCGTCCCCGTATGGGACTCCGTGGTGGGTGGGGAGCTGGGAGGATGAAACCTCAAACTCAGGTATGGACAATACAAAAGCCAACCAAAAAACAGTGGCTGAGCGCCAACGCTCGCCACAACCACCAACAGTGGCAGAGCAGCCATGCTCGCCACAAAAAACATCCGTCTCCTCGCAGGAACGGAAAGAAGGCCGACGCAGAGGGAAGCGACTCTGTGGGGCGGAGGTCAAGAGGAGGAAGAAGGCAAAAATGCAGGCTGCTGCCCAAGCACAGCTGCCCTCTACCTCTGGCGGACCAAAACAAGCGCAGGTAGTGCCTCCCAAAGGTGTGCCGCCTCCGAAAAGGGGACAACATCCCCCCAAGGAGGCTAGGAACCCTAGTGGAGTGCCGCCGGCGTCGACAAAAACCAGGGGAGCAAACCCCCCCTCGAAAAAACGCAGCCGGTCGGATAATTCGTCGGAGGTGACGCCGAGACGTCACAAAAGGACCAGAACGGCCCCTCCACCGACCAGTTATAAAGAAGCAGCCACGAGCCACCTCAAAGTTGCAATAATAGATAGGAGCAACCCCCTCGGCAAAATAACCGCAGAGAGGGCCGCTCTTGTCAAACGAGCCATGACGGAGGCCCTCGACAAAACAATACTGTCGCCTTCGTCAAGCTCGCAAACTCCAACGTTCAAGTCGTGGACATACTCTGGTGAGATAATCAGGGTTGTCTGCGACAACGACAAAGGAATACAGTGGCTTAAGGCCACTGTAAACACCCTAAAGCCCTGGAAGGACGCGGAGCTTGCCGTCATCCGTTCGGACCAGCTTCCTAGGCTGACGAAGGCATCGCTCTGGATCCCTGAGGAGGAGGAAACTCCCCTCGCCGAGAAGGAGCTTGTCATCCGTCGCCTAGCGAGTCAGAACGTGGAGGTGACGGTGAGCAAATGGTGCGTCTTCCACCATGAGGCGAAGACCAACCCGCGAGGGCATCTCCTCGTCTTCGGCATCGGAGATGAGGACATGAAGACCCTAAGAGAGGAAGGCATGAAAATTTCTTATCTCTTCCGCCACCTCACCCTTAGGGTCAAAAAGGAAGAACCAGGAAAGGAGGAAGCAGCAACACACGAAGCTGCACCTCCAGACCTGGAAACAACAGCGGCCAAGGCAGCCTCCCCACAAGGGATGGAAACCGAGGCCACCAACTAAAAACAACCACCAGGCAGCCCAATGGGCACTGCAAATAAGGAGGTAAAAATAGTCCAGTGCAATCTGCACCATAGCAGGGCTGCAACGGCAACTTTATGCCGGCACCTGGACATGGATCAGAATGCACTGGCACTAATTCAGGAACCCTGGATAGTCAAATCCAAGATTTCAGGGTTATCAAAACTAACTGGACGTACTTTTAGCACGCCCACTACAGAGAAGCCGAGGACAGCGGTCTACGTCCCTCGGCATATAAAAACCGAACCACTCCAACACCTGTCAACATCTGACCTAACGGCCGTAAAGGTGGAATGGGTAGTGGCCGGCAAACCGACCGTTTTAGTCCTAGCTTCAGCGTACCTCCCAATAGACGCGACCATCCCACCACCAACAAGGGAACTGGAGGACCTGATAGCGTACTGTCACTCCCAGAAATGGGAAGTCATCGTGGGATGCGACGCAAACGCACACCACGTGACCTGGGGCAGTAAGGACAACAACGCAAGGGGTGAGTCTCTTTTCGATTACATAAGCGGAAACAGCCTCTGCATCACCAACAGAGGCTGCGTTCCGACATTTGTCAACGCTAAGAGTCAAACTGTAATAGATATAACGATCGCTACGGCGCACATATCGAGAACAATCCGCAACTGGCGCGTATCAGATTCGATTACGATGTCTGACCACCAATGGATAAAATTCGAAATCGACCTCACTAGGACACCCGCGAGATTGTTTAGGGACCCCCGAAGGACAGACAGAGATAAATATCTTAGTCAACTCCGGGAGGGACTTAAGCATACACAATGTCGCGCACCTAACAGCTGCGTCGAAATAGAACAATATGTCAAGGACATACAAAATAAGATTAAAAAAGCTTTTGAAACATCCTGCCCCCTGAGGACATCGGCTCAACCTGGAGAAGCTACCAAATGGTGGACCCAGGAATTGAGCGACCTCAAAATTAGAACTCGGGCAGCTTTCAACAAAGCCAAACGAAAGGGACCCGGCTCAGACTGGGACCAATACAAAACACTTCTAAGAGAGTTTAAAAAAACAGTCAGGAAAAGACAAAGAGCAGCGTGGAGAGCCTACTGCGAAGAGATCGAAAATCACTCGCAGGTGGCAAGACTTTATAAGATCCTCGCAAAAGATAAGGAGCACGACTTGGGTCTCCTAACCAAGGAGGATGGTACACGAACCACCGACCTACAAGAAAGCCTAGAGCTGCTTATGCAGACTCACTTCCCGGACTCGGTTCCAACCGAACGGGAAGAATGGCCAGATGAACCTGACACCAACCCTTCGGATCCGGAATGGGAATTTTCAGAACGAATTGTTGGAGAAGATAGAATAAGATGGGCACTACAGAGCTTCTCCCCATTCAAATCACCAGGAAGCGACGGCATACATCCAGCACTACTCCAATGGGGCCTGGAAGAACTGCTGCCGCACCTGGTGGGACTGTTCAGGTCGTGCCTTGCACACCAGTACATCCCAAAAGACTGGAGAGAGGTAAAAGCCGTGCTCATCCCAAAAGCGGGGAGAATGGATTACACCACCCCCAAAGCATACCGGTCCATAAGCCTGACCTCGTTCTTACTAAAGACGATGGAAAGACTGTGCGAACGCCACCTGAGGGAAACAATTGCTGACACATTGCATCCCAACCAACAGGCATACACTCCAGGCAGATCCACCGACAGTGCCCTACACTTGGTCACCAGTCGGATTGAAAGATCGTTGGACAACAAAGAGTCCACCCTGGGTATATTTCTAGACATAGAAGGTGCATTTGATAAAACCACCTTCCAAAAGATTGATGCAGCCCTGACGGAAAGGAACGTACACCCCACCATCCGGGGCTGGATAGCAAACATGCTCTCAAACAGAGCAGTAAAAATCAGTGTGGGAGACAAGATGGTGAGATGTAAAGTCGCGAGAGGCTGTCCGCAGGGCGGAGTTTTATCTCCGCTGCTGTGGAACTTAGTTCTCGACAGTCTTTTGCGTCGACTCAACTCCCAAGGCTTCTACACCATTGCATACGCAGACGATTTAACAATCCTGCTTAGTGGTAAGTTCGAAAGCATCCTGTGCGACAGAGCACAGGAGGCGCTGAGAATAACTGAAAAATGGTGCAGAGAACACACTCTGTCTGCAAACCCCAGGAAGACAGAGATGGTTCTCTTCACGAAAAAAAGAAAGACGGAGAAGCTAAAAGCACCAAGCTTTCTAAACACAAAACTAAGCTTTGCGACCGAAGTGAAATACCTTGGAGTAACCTTTGATAGCAAGCTAACATGGAACCTTCACATCGACAGAAGGATAAAAAAGGCGTACATCTTCTACGAGCAGTGCCGCAGGACCGTGGGGAAAACCTGGGGAATGAAACCCAAGGTCCTGATGTGGGTATACACTGCAATTGTGAGACCGATGATTGCCTATGGTAGCGTCGTCTGGTGGCCAAAAAGTCAACAGACAACAGCCAAACACAAACTTAGCCGACCACAGAGAACCGCATGACTGTGCATAACCGGCGCTATGCGGACAACACCGACACGAGCGATGGAAGTGATGTTGTGCTTGCCACCACTTGATATCTATCTCGAGGAAACGGCACTGACAACGATGGCACGCCTCAAGAGTCTCGGTGTACAGTCCAGCGTAGGATGTGGCGAGATAAGGCGCCGACTGTGGGATGAGGCGGTCAAGAAGATACCTCAACTACAGGCAGGCACCAACGATATCTCCCCCCAGTTTGTCTTTAACAAACCCTACGCAATCGACATAAAACCAAACGAAACATCCGATGAAGAGACCATAAAGGTCTTCACGGATGGATCGAAAAAGAAAGAAGGAGCGGGCTGTGGAATATTTTCAAGAAGCCTGCGAATTCGAAGCAGCTGGACTATGGATAAATACGCCAGCGTAACGGATACCGAGCTGGCAGGTATATCCATAGCCGCAAAAGAAATTGCACGCAGACAGGCCAGCGGCAAAAAGATACGAATCTACACAGATAGTAGACAAGCACTACTGTCCCTTCAAAGATACAAAACTGTATCGAGGGCAGTATTAGAAACCCATAAAGCGCTCGCGGAGATCGCCACAGCGAACACAATTTCTGTTTGCTGGGTTAGAGGCCACGCGGAAAACATGGGTAACATAAAAGCTGACGAGTTGGCGGCGAGGGCAGCCAAAAGAAAGATCTTAGGCCCCTCAAATACGCTATCAACCTCAGCAAGAACAAAACTTATAAAGGAAAACACCCACTCTCAATTCAAAGAGAGATGGGATGACACAACCAGCTGTCGCCATGCCAAGGAATTACTAATGTATCCTAGCAAGGACGCAGCAAACAAATTTTTGACAATGACCAAGAAGAACCTGCGCCTCGCGACTGGCATTCTGACCGGGCACTGTCATTTAAGAAAACACCTTCACCAAATGAAGCTAGAACACACACCACTTTGTAGAGGATGTGAACAAGAAGACGAAACAGTGCAGCACGTACTTTGCGAATGCACTGCGCTTTCGTCCATCAGAGAATCCATACTTGGGGACAAATGGCCATCAATGGCCAACATAAGGGAGATCCCCCTGGGCACGGTGGTCAACTATTTCAACCAAATAGGATGGCTATCGACCCAGCTGGAGTGATCCCCTAACGGAGGCAGGACAAGGGGCCCGCTGGGGCCTAAGTCCAGTGGTCGCACAGACTACCCTCCACTAATTTACATACATACAAGCCCAATCACTTTAAAATTACAAAAAATGCTACAAACCATAGCAAACTATGCCTAACTCACCTAAATTACTTCGGCTAACATAAATCACCCCCAACTACCCCTTACCACCCCAAAATAGGCTCAATCACTTTAAAATTACAAAAAAATTCTACAAACCGTAGCAAACTATGCCAAACTCCCCTAAATTACTTCGGCTACCATAAATCACCCCGAACTACCCCTTACAACCCCAAAATAAGCCCAATCACTTTAAAATTACAAAATATTCAACAAATCATAGCAAACTATGCCTAACTCACCTAAATTACTTCGGCTACCATAAATCACCCCCAACTACCCCTTACCACCCCAAAATAAGCCCAATCACTTTAAAATTACAAAAAATGCTACAAACCATAGCAAACTATGCCTAACTCACCTAAATTACTTCGGCTACCATAAATCACCCCCAACTACCCCTTACCGCCCGAAAATAAGCCCAATCACTTTAAAATTACGAAAAATGCTACAAGCCATAGTAAACTATCTCAATCTCACCTGAATTACTTCGGCTACCATAAATCACCCCCAACTACCCCTTACCACCCCAAACTAAGCTCAATCACTTTAAAATTACAAAAAATGCTACAAACCATAGCAAACTATTCCAAACTCACCTAAATTACTTCGGCTACCATAAATCACCCCCAACTACCCCTTACCGCCCCAAAATTAGCCTAATCACTTTAAAATTACAAAAATGCTACAAAACATAGCAAGCTATGCCAAACTCACTTAAATTACTTCGGCTACCATAAATTAATAATCGTTTTTAATCAAAATCTTCTATTTGGTTGTGTTATTTATAAATGCCTTATCGTATTAAATCATAAAATATTAATAAATATCTGCACATAAAATATATTGTTCCGACTAATAGTCGTTATTCTGAATATTAAATATGCTGATACCTATTTTGATTCTCTTCCACCTTCCAATAAATATTTGTTCCAGTTGAGATGCAAACATAAACGTATTTCTGAATTGCAACACGCTGACGGGGCAAGCCCTACCTTTTCAACATGCGTGCATTTGTATAAACTTAGGTTTTTAACTTTAAAGAGGTATAAAGGCGGTGTAAGCGCTAGAGTTTCGTAAAAATATCTGAAAAATTCGAAATTCTGCAATTGAATCAGAACTATCTTTGTGTTCGATAGTAAATTTATACTTGGAGTGGCACTGCCAACCCTGCCACCCCTGACGAGCCCAACTGCTGACTACTTTCCTTCCAGAAAAATTTTTGAAATCAGCGGCAGAATAAATTTAGGGCACCTGGATGTGAAAATATCACTATGTAAAAAGTTCAGACTGACAAGAGTGAAAAAAACCGCTTGCATCCAGAAACGAAATCAAATGGAACACTTGAAATTTAGATATTTGTTTGTAATTCGTCACAGGTCCATGAAGGCATGCATGTTAATGTAAACAAGTGTTAGTTTGTCGGAGAGGCCGAATAAGATTTTTACATCCACCACATTCCCGTCAAAATATTTATTTACTTTAGTATGTTGATTCATTTTGTGCAAATTATGACGGGCCATACGAGTACACCTGCGCGAGTATTATTTGGTAATCCAAATTCTTTTAATACGCACTAGGCACTAATGATGGGAATAATCGATACATAATAATGAAATTAGTCGATTATTAAAATGATCGATACTATCGATAGTTCTTTTAAAATATTAGTAATTACTAATTAGTAGTGAAGCGCGCAAGTGACATTTCTTAGTGCTATTGTGGCGACACCTAGGTGCCGCATCTGTTGTTAATGGAAGGTTGGTGGAAAATTGGTTCTTTGACTAGTCTCCGTGCCGAAAAGATCGAGGAAAAGACAGACATTCCGTTTGCGACGATGTACTGATTTTATTTGATTTGAAACAAGGGTCAACATACTTCTCCCAACATGTAGGATCGCACTCCGGTCTTTTATTCGTGTACCTTCACCTCACGCTCTAATCTAAACGCCCCATATTAGTGAAACTACTAACCACATTAGTAGTGGCTCCACTACTAACGAAAGTAGGAACTAAATCAATTACTAATAAAAACAGTAACTGGATCGACTACTAACCAAATTAGTAGTTGGCTCGACTACTAACCAAATTAGTAGTTGGCTCGACTACTAACCAAATTAGTAGTTGGTTCGACTACTAACCAAATTAGTAATTGGCTCGACTACTAACGAAAATAGTAACTGGAACGACTACTAACCAAATCAGTAGTGGGATCAACAAGTAACCAAAGTATGGTGTAAGAATACGAATCGAACCTGTGAGCACGATATTGAGCATGTAATCAAGAAACACAGCGGAACTACAGATCGTATACGAAACAATTGTCAATAAAGAACCCAACCTAAAAACTATCTGACACATTCGAACTGACAGTATTATAAATTTTAAAAATAGTAGAGCGGTCTGGGAAAATTTACTTGTGAAAAGATTCCAAAGGTAACTAGATGAAAATCATTTTGTTCCACACTGTACTTTATCCAAAATTTAGTGTCGCGCTATTAGTATCGGATCATACGGTCGACTTTCGAGGAAATATACGGACCTATCTAAAATTAGTAATTACTAATTTTATATTACTAATTAGTAGATTCTTGAAATGATCGATATAAAACAATCGATTGTTCAAATGTATCGATTATTCCCATCATGTGCACCTAATATAATTGTTAAAATTGCTGCTTCAGCGTCTGGAACGCTGGTACTCAACGTCGCCAAGGTCGAGGCGACGCATCAGTATTCGAAGTTCTATCGCTATTAAATAAATTTTTTTAATATAATATTCCCGATTTGTTCTTGACGTTAAGTAAATATCTCCCCAATCGATTTTCGAAAAATTACCATCGTCGTACCGGACTCCACTTATATACCGTACGCTAATTTTTACGTTCATTTAATGATAGTGGTGAATTTGATCTTCACCAAACCTGCTCCGGCCAAAATCCGAAATTTGCAGTTTTACCGGATTTCACTGACATCATAAGTAATGTGTGCTTATACACGATTTACACTATTTATTTTATGTACATTGTGTTCATTATTGTTCTGCATTATTTATAACTAAGATGGAGGAATAGTAAGCGGGGTACAAATACCACCACGTATAATTCCTCTGAAAAGTGATGGAAATAGTATTTTTTACTATCTTTCCTATTGCATTTTATTACCGAAAATAGAGCTCAAGAGGTTCGCACTAAAATTGTTCATTTTAAAATTACCAAATTTTCTGTATATTTTACCTGAATACGTTAAACACCCCTAAACATAGTGTACTTACCATTCCAAACTACTCTCAAAAATCATACACTTGCCATTCCAAACTACCCCACATCAACCTAAAATGTAAAAAAATTACGAATTCCAAGCAAACTACGCTAAACTCGCATAAATTACTTCGACTTCCGCTATATCACCCCAACCACTTCTTACCAAGCCAAACTAAACCCAATCGCATTAAAATTACCAAAAGTTTCGTTTAATTCGCCAAAGCTAAACCCCGCCAACCATCAATAACCATTCAAAACAATCCCCAAAAAAAACCTTATCATCCGAAACTACACCAAATACATCGTTTTTATGGTGTGAAATTATTTATTTATATATTTCAACATTCTTCGACGACATTCTTTAACGTTGTTAGAGAACTAAATGGGAATAATTTGGAATAGTTCAGCTTCTCTGTCAACTTCTCCTTCTCTTGAAGAGTGAAAAAGAGTGAAAAAAAGGAGCTTGCACCCAGAAACGAAATTATCGTCATTTTCCAAATCATATTGAAGTACCCGGTCCTACAATGCAGGTTAATTTCAGCAAATTTGTTTATTTTGTGATTGGAAAAGTAGAGCATTCCTGTTTAATTGTATTATAATGTCGATTAGTCTACATCACAAATACACCACTTTTGTCAACACTGCGTTTATTTAATCTACGTCCGGGCAACGCCGGGTACATTCAGCTAGTCTCCCAGTAAAATAAATGTCGGTTCGCCGCGCGGTTTTGCTCGCAAGCGGAGAACATTTACGGGCCACTAATATATACCAATTGACAGTGCTCACTGGATATCGATATTCTCGTTCTAATGCATGACGGGGAAGCAGGAAAGGTATACGAGCGGAGGAAAGAAATGATGCACATTCTCACATTCCTCAGAGCGCTTTTCTTAGCCGGAACGCACAGTACATTGCAATATGCAATAATTCCAAATCATCCGTCGTCTATCCTTACAGAAAATCACTTTTTAAATATTAGTTTGAAATATGCACTAACCAACCAATATTATTAAGCAAACTTATCTTAATCAGCTGACTAACGAGTTGAAGAAATGTTTCCAGAAGGGTAAAGGGCACGAGACCACAACAGTTTACAGAAGATTTTTAGAACTTGGTGGAGCTTGCCTCAATTCGCGCACCAAAAGTATTCAACATAATATAAGCTTTCGAAAAAGCAAAGCAAATAGAAGAAATATCGGACATTGAATCTGATTAATCGTCTTAATTTAAATCTAAACATTAATTTTTCACATTATACGACTATATTTAAGCATTATATGAATAACAACCTAAAAACAGTATTTCTAACACCTGTCACAGTGTTTGTTACCGAACTCCTCCGAAAAGGCATGATCGATTTTTATGAAATTTTTTTTGTCTATTTGGTAGGTCTGAGAACAGGTTGTAGGCTATTTTTATACCCCTAGGTGATAAGGGTGGCCCTCCCCAGAATTTTTTTTATTAATTTTTTTGGACAAAAATTTTTTATTTTATTTTTCAATTTACCTTTAAAAAATACTTCTAACCCTAAATTTTCACCCTTCTCCCACCAACCCCTATTTTTTAATAGCGATATTAGTACTTTTATTTTCATCCCCATATGAGTTTATATGTACGCCCGGGCAACGCCGGGTACATTCAGCTAGTATACAATAATATTACTATTAATAATTATACATTTAATATACGCACAAAAGAGGAATTAGCGATATTCGACCTAACAGGCTTACGAGGCTAAGGAACGCAACGCGATAGTCGACCTTACCCGACCCTACGAATGCGTTCACACAAAAATTAGAATCAAATCAAAGATGTTCGAAATGAAAAAACCAACAAGTGCATGAGCTTGCTGAGATTACGCTCTAAAACGTTATCTAAGGGTATTTTGTGATTAGACTGCGGATAAAGTATGTATAGCGGTGTAAAGCGGCAATGTGTCGAAACATTAAGGTTTAGTTCAGTAGGCTTAGACAAGCGTTGGGATTTCCTATTTAATTCTGTGCTTTTCGCACTTTTAAATTAACAAAAAAAAATTTTTTTTAGGTACCTTACATAACTGAGCTTCAGTTAAGACGAACGTCGGATTGTGGAGATTCATATTATGCAAAAAAAAATTTTTGCACTTTTTCACATTTCATCCCCCACAGCCACCCCGTACAGGACTACCTCTTGACGACTTGTGAATTTCGATAGTTATAAGGGTAGAGTATCATCTAAAATTGGTTTCAGCTTTTAACCTCAAAGTGCAAACGAAAATCATTTCTAGACGACTTTTATAGGCCCGTGGACTCTACTATATTGCTTTTTATATTTTAAGGGAATTAACGGTATCAAGACGGTATAGTAGATTTTCGTAAAAAATATTTAAAAACTAAGGCCCAAAAGCCTTACACAACAAGAATGACTATTTAGAAGCACATGAAGATTATAGTGATATAGAAGAGAAATCGTTGATGAAGAAAAATTATCTCGGCGTAAAATTTATTTTCCTGAAAGGGGGAGGGGGATGCAGATAAACATGATGAAAATTATCGAGTTGATGGAAAACACGAAAAATCACAATGAATCGGTAGTATGCTTTCAAGAATTACGGTCTCTGTGTTTGGAAAAATTTGCCTAAAACTTTTTCGTCAACAAGTACTGCTTATGGAATTGAGCATCAACCAAGAGCTATCAGGAAAATGTCTGAACTTATTCAACATGAGATAGAGCCTTTTGGATTATTTGTGGAAATTATCCAACAATAGATAGATCCATTTGGATTATTTGTCGACGAGATTGTCGTAGGTTCAAATGAAATAGTGAAAGTAAAGAGTCCGTTTAGTCGGAACAATGTTACCACATTGGAAGTTCAGTCAAAAAAATTGCCTTATATGGAATGAAATTCCGTTTTAAAAAGACAATCATTATTGTCAAGTACAAGTCGATTACACGTTACTGGTAAAGAATTCTGCTATTTTGTTGTCTGGATACCAAAAGGACTTATTTATGAAAAAGTTGCTTAGGATGATAATTTTTCTTATAAGAATATTAATGAAAAATGAAACACCTTCTATTTTCGCATTATTTAGCAGAAATTTTAAAGTTAGAATATAAACTGTTTTAATATCAAAGTATTTTATAATTTTTCCTAATATTTGAATTTAATAAGATTTCCTGATTTTTTTATTTTAAAATTTTTCCTGATTTTTTAAGTTATTTGTATTATAATATTTATTGTCTTTTATTTAAAAACTTATTATCTCTTTTAAATTTGTTGTTAATTGTAGGTACCCAATTATTTTTGTTTTGAATAATAATACTATATTTGAAATCAGTCTTTTTCTGTAATTCAGAATTATTATGTCATTGATAGTACCTGAAATATGCAAGGTTTTGAAATATAAGCCACGCAATAGTACACGTAAAATGATCAATAGAGTCCACCATTTCAAATGTTTGTTTATTTATTTATTTGCGAATAATAGTTGCAAAAAGGATGAAGTCAGTACTACGACTGGTTTTCATAATCATCCCAAACCAAAAAAACACAATATAATACCGAACAAAATATGAATAAATAACTATTGTTATGTTAATGTAGCAGGTTCTATTAGCGAAGTAAAATTGAGTAACGGATCGGTCGCTTACTTAACGCTGTTTCGCATTAAAAAATTCTTACGCCACAAAAATGTAGACAAATGAAAAAGGAATATACAGAAATCTTGGCAGCTTCAAAATGTAAGAGTTTTTTCAACTGAATATTTACCGCGTGACTATAAATGATTGACTTAAATTTAGGTGATTGGTAACAGTGAGGAATTGGTACCAGATTAACTGCCGTCGTGATTTATGTCTATTAACATTATGTCTATTAGAGTATTGTTGTCAAAAAGTGTAGCTTACTGAATAATGGCGAACGAAAAGTGACAAATAACAGAGAAAATGGTTGCAGCGAGTGATCGAAAAGATCATCCAGTTGTAAAAACCATTTTGAAAACAATTCTGATATGGTCAATTTTTAAATTTGACGTTTATTTGACAATTGCAAATTTGAAAATCAGTCTACCCAATGGAAGAGTTAAAAAATATTGCCAACCTAACACAAAAAATGTCGATCATCTATAGTCACCCGGTATATTAAAACTTCTTTCAATCAAATATGGTATCCAATGTAAGAGTTAAAAAATATTGCCAACCTAACACAAAAAAAGTCAATCATTTATAGTCACCCGGTATATTAAAACTTCTTTCAATCAAATATGGTAAAACCATAAAAATTGTATTGTAGTACTCACCTCAACACTGGCGTTTCTTCTTTGGGCGTCTGGTCAACATCCTCATTGTCCGATTCGACTTCAGTGTTATTATCTGAGCTATCTGAACTCGTCGATTCGCTCTCGCTCCCCAAAGAGCTTACGGAGCTGTCCACGTTTGGACCAATACTCGATAAACTCCCCGACATCTTAATGCTACCCTCCTTGGAGCCGGGCTCGCTCTTCTGTTCCATTTGTTTAATAATGGGCACTAAAATCGGTGGCAGTCTAATATACTCGTTAATCGCGTTCGACGACGACGCGTTCTGCGAGTTATCGGTATCCTGCGAGCTGGTTCTTATTAGTTTTTTATTGGTAACTAGAGGCACTTTGGTGGTAATACTGGCGTGAATAGTCTTCGTTCTCGTTTTGCCAAACGAAGTTAGAATCAAGTCGGAATCAGCGTTGAGGCGGACGTTCTTGCCCAGATTGCTCCCCGAAGATTTGGCCAAGCACTTGGTTTGAGAACGCAACAGTTCCCAGTTGGTGCGGGCGTTGGAGATGATTTCTTCGCGCCGCACATTTAAGCAAACGTCGCTTGTTAAATCCATGAAAGCCGTGTTTGTCGACTCCTTATTGCGGCGCCAAGCCATCGCTGCTTTCCTCACTTGATCCGTGATTTGCATCATGTTCAACTTGTTCATCTGGGGGAGATAGGAGACAAGGAACGAGACACAATCGCCTGAGAGGAAGACTGGGTTACTGTCGATGGAAATTTCCCTCAGATTGGAAAGTTTGGCCAAACTGCTGATGTCCTCAACACTGAAACGCTTTGCTAGTGCATGCTATATTGACTGGACACAGAATACCTTTGCAAGTCATTGTTGCTGATGAACAGTTTGGACAAATTCGGGGTTTCACCGAACCCCAACAACTTTTTAAGTCTGTTACGCCGCAAGTTTAACTCCTGAAGCGAGTTAAGACCCTGGAAATCGTCCGCACCGATGAAACGAATCTGATTCCCAGCCAAATTTAGTACTTTCAAGTCGGTCAACGAAGACAATCCTGTTACATGAGTGATTTGATTTCCGTGAAGGTCAAGAACTTCAATTCGTTTCAACAAACCAAGTCCTTCGATTTTGCGCAACCTTTGATAAAACAAACAAACATTGTGAACAATGTGTAACATTCTTAACAAGTAGTACCTATTTTTCCCAACGAGGAGCACTCTTAGATTATCCAGCTTATCCAGACACCCCATTTGCTCCACCTGGTTGTCGTAAATATCCAAAAATACTAAATATGGAAAGGATTGAGTGAGACCTCTCCTGTCGAGGCTAATCCTATCTGGACTACATTCTTTCTCGTTATGTGTGCGTGTGACGTGTACTGATCCATCCGTGTGCGTTTCTAGACTGATGGGATCACAAGAAATGAGTTTTGTACTGTGAATTTTTGATACGCTTGATGCATTTAATGTACTATGGGATCGCTTAGTCAGACGGCGGTGTTCGTGGGCTGGTAACGCGGATTCTATTGTAAGGAAGGTTTCGGAGCGGTCAGTCTCGTTCCTTGCAGCGGACTTCACCTGGGATGGTAACCGAATCGTCCGCTTTTCCTACAAAAACAAGTCAGTGGGAGATTTTCTCGTTGGTAATTTTACAATAGCAGCAGCGCTACTGCTTGTTGGCATTTATGTAGAAAATGCATTAGTGTTTTAATTGTAAATGTTTGACATTTATAGCAGATGTCAAAAAATATAAACAAACTTGTCGGTATTACAGAAACTGCACATAGTAACGACACCGAGCTCCTTCCATTAATTTAATTTGCAAAATAAATACAAGTGTGATTGTGATATTTAATATCGTCTAAAGAAGTAGAATATTTAATCAATATTATTGTTTGTTTATGTAAAACATATAAAAAAATGTAAACAAAGTGTCGGTATTACAGAAACAATAAAAAGTAATGACACCGAGTTCCTTCCATTTATAACATTAAGAAATAAATAAAAGTGTTATTGTGGCTTTCCACAATTAAGCAATTAGAATATATAATTATTTGATTATATTGTGTGTTTATGTAAAACATTTATTAGTGAAAGTCAAAAAATTTAAACAAAACACAGACCTGACTGTCGGTATTTCAGAAACAATAGAGTCTAACAACACCGAGCTCTGTCCATTAATTACTTCTAAAAAATAAAATAAACAATGAACAGGCAATGTTTTTAAATATTTGTAAAATGTATACTATTGTTTGTTTATGTAAAACATTCAAAGTGATTTAATGGCAAATTTTTGCCATTTGTAGATGTCAAAAAAATAAACCGTGTCGATATTACAGAAACAACAAAAAAGTACGACACCGACACAGACACCGAGCTCCTACCATTAATTAAATTTAAAAAATACATAAAGTTGATACTGTGACGCTAAATACGTTTATAGAATTATTGGAATATAAATCTGATGTTATTATTTGTTTATGTAAAACATCAATTGGTAATTTAAATTGTTCACATTTATAGCTGTCAAAGATGTAAACAAACCAGGCAGGGTCGATATTACAGAAACCATTGTGAGCTGTGTCCATTAGTTAAATTTTTTAATAAAAACAAATATAATGCGTTTAAATATGGCATTAATACTATTGTTTTTATATGTAAAACATTTATTAGTGACCTACTGTACAGGCGAGGTCGATATTACAGAAACCATTATGATCTGTGTCCATTAGAGGGGCCAGCGCTTCATCAATGCCCACAGAGGACGCCACCATCTAAAATGTGTAATTTTTCTAAACAACTGCATTTTAAAGAGGCAGCTTTAAATCATAAATGAATCTTATCAGTTTAATAAGAAATTATTGGTCTTGGGGTTGACATATTTTGCAATGCTTTTAATTGTTAAATGTACGCATAATAATGCTATTGATATTGGTAATATTGAAAAAAAATTGAATAATAATTGAATGTTGAAAACTTTAACCCTTTCGTTAGGCATTACTTTAAAAGAATCTGTAATTTAAAACTGAAAATTTACAACATGTAGGACAGGACGTTGTTCGAAAAATCGGCTTTGATCGTTACAGCCGTTTGAATTTGTACCATCCTGTTCGAAAACCCTCTGATAGTTCAACCATTCCCTCACGGATGGCGCCAAGAAATGGCGCAGATTTGCAAGATTGAAATTTAATACGAATAGATAAGCAACAAATACCGGGACGCGGAACATATATGAAATTAAATCGACCGAAAGTCCACTATCATTAAGAGTGGCTTACATTTTCACATGATATTATATTATTTGTTAGCGATTTATTTGATGGCTTTAAAAAGAGCCAACAATTTTTATTCATATTCTTAATTTTCACTGTTCACATTATGCCAATAAATATTAAATTTCACCCCAATAGTACCGCCATCTGTTGATGTTACCAATATCTCGGAACGTTTAGCCATCAGAAGAACGTTTTCATCAAAAGTGACATCTTGTGGAAGGAATTAAAACTTCGGAGGGAAAAAATTACGATTTAACGATGTGAGCGCCACAGGCAAAAGTAGTCGGAACTAAATTGCGCTGGCCCCTTTTAATTGACCTTTCCAATATTACCTGTGTTCTGCTACCTAGGTTTAATATGTTATAGGTAAAAAAATGGAGTGTTTGAATCATGCCATAAAAAACCACAGTGAACATTTGTACCGCATTAAAAAAGACATCAAAAATATTCTCCTGGGGACGAGGAAAATGCTTACAAAAGATGTAAATAATTTTAAACAGAAGACATAACAAATTAAATTTTAAAATCTAAAAAATATGTATTTTTTAGATTTTAATTTGTTGTGATTGAGTTATTTTGCAGGAAGAAAAACATAAAAATGGACTTCATGTACAAATAAAAAGTGTTGCTAAGTTTTCTTCACTTTTTTGTTTTGTGTCCAGCCTGTTTATCGACCCACGAGCCGCCACTACTTAAAAGTCGTTCCACGGCCTACACTAAATTCTTTATTATTTGTACACACAATAATATTTTAAGCTGCTTAAGCCCACCAGCGAATAACGCAAATTTGTATTATTATTATTATATTGTGTTCTTATATAAAATTCAATAAACGCTCATCCAATAAAAATATACAACAAAAAAATCTTAGGTCCTACAAGATGCAAAAGTTACGACTGTTTTGCTACAAGTGGCGTCATGCAATGAGTTTTGTTCCTTTTGGCGTTAGTCTTGACCTCCTTGACTTTGGCTGCAAAACGCAATGAGCTGATGCTTTCTCCAAAACACTCTTCAAAAGGTGAAATGTTAACAATCATCAAAGTTTTGGAGTTTCCACCCAGGCAAGACTGGAGCAAGAATGTTAGCTTGGAGTCTCTGTATGGAATGTGGGAGGAGTTGTTGTGCAAGGACAGCATAACATTCCCCAATGCTGACAAACTTTTGTTGATGTTGATTGTTTCAGCGAGTCTTGGAGTTGAACTAGTTTTGGTACTTTCTGATCCAGCCAAGTCAACCAAGTTAACGGAGCCAATAAATGTTGCACTGTTGTCGTTATTGATGCCCTCCAGATGAATCCTCGTGATGGCATGCGATCGTGAACTGTGTTCATTGAAATTTGTGGCAGCCACGGCCCTGTTCGTTTGTGCCTCTGCCATGAATCTCTTCAGTTCTGAAGATTTGGTGATGTTAACGGTTTTTAAGTTGGTCACGGTCACCCCACGCCCTTCGTTGTAGCACAACTCGTAGTTGTGACTGCTGTTGGGTACTAACAGATCTCGGATATTTTTGTTGTAGATTTCCAAGAAGCTGGCGGTTACCCTATAGCTCCAGCCTGTCAGAGCCAGCTTGGCAATTTTTTCAAATATCAAGTCGATAGTTCTGGGTATCATTCCTGAAACAAATTCATAAAACAGATAAAAAAAACACATTATAAACGACTAGTTCTTTCGTACCTTTCTCTTGGACTGAACCTTGCATGGTGTGAGTCTTCCCAGACCCGGTCTGACCATAAGCAAAAACACAGACGTGGTACCCGTCAAGTGCTGATTGGACCAATTGTGCCAGTTCTTCAAACACTTCGGTTTGCTTTGCTTCAGGTGTGAAAACCTTATCAAAGTTAAATTCGAGCTTCGCATCTTGCATTTTACCAGTGAAGATACTCTCGCGCGATTTTCTTATTTCCAAACTTGATTCACCGAGAAAGGAAATGGAACACTGACGGCGTTCACGCTCTTCGTCGTTGATAGGGGGTCTAACGCGACAGAACACACGAATGTTGCCCTTCAAATCTTGAATCGTATTGTGCAGATGTCTTCGAAGAGCATCTGTTTCTTTAAAATCTTCCTTCAACAGCGCGACGTGCGTTTCCAATCCTGAGCATTTCTCCCGCAAGGTGCAGTTGTCGCGACGAGATTCACCCAATTCACTTTCAACATTTTTTAGTCGCTCGTATTCTTCCCTAAGCGCTTGAAGTGACTCTTCGCGCTCGGACAGACTCTTCACCAAATCTGTGTTTTCCGTACCGAGTCGGTCTTTTTCCACTGTCAATGCTTCAATGCTCGTTTTAGAAAGCAACAGTTCCTCTCTTAGTTGAGCGTTCGTTTCTTGTAACTCGTTTAATTTTTTTTCCAGCTCTCTCAACTTTGCCGTTAAATCGTTGTTTTCCAAATAAAGCCTATTCTTCTCGGTGGTCAATGATTCTCCTTGCGTTTTGAAAAACAAAAGTTGCTCGTGTTGAAGGGCGTGACTCGCCTGCAAACTTTTCAAATCCACCTGTAGCTTCTCGAAAGATGTTACTTTATCGACAGCCTTCTTTAGTTCCCCCTGCAGAGTCCCATGTTTCTTCTGCAGTTCTTGGAAACGAGACTTGTAATCCCAATCGAGAATTTTTATCCTGGGAACTTTACGTTTGCTCCCATTTTCGTTATTTTTGGCAGCCGGACGTTTTTGGCCATGTATCAAGTTGGTATCAAGGGCTGTTCTTGAAGGTGGCGCCGGTTTGCCAACCATTCGTAAGTCGCCTGCTGACTTGGGTCTTGCGACGAAAGGCATTGCTTTGTTCGGCCTCGATTGTGGAACTTGAACTTTTAAAGTTGAAGGAGGGTCAAAGTGTTGTAATTCCGGGACATCGCTTGAATTAATTACACCTTCTCTGACGAAATAATTAACGAAATCTCGTGCGGCGTTAGTTTCAGCAAGTTTCTTGGTGGTGGAATTTCCGAGTCCCACATAAGAGAAGCCCCTAATGTGGACATTGCACAGGAATCTCTGACGATGTTTAGGACCTGCAGACATACAGTTTTCAATTACATTACAAAGAAATGTCTCCAATTAACTGTTTTTATATAATTCAATTTTGTGGGTATTCAATCCACTAGAAGAAATGCCCAGTATTCTACATAAATAAAACTTATATAACTAGGCTGAACAATGTGCTTCGCTACATTTCAGATTTATTAACACTTGGAAGCTGTGAAACCTCGGGGAGAGACGACCAGTGTTGGAGAACAGGAACATTAGCAATTAGGGTTGGCACGACGGTTACCACTGTAGGTTGGCAACAGCCGCCTAATAAAGTAGCGTTCACAACGGCGGCGCATGTTTAAATTTTCATATTGTTACTCATAGTTATTTTTTTATAAATCTCTGTAAATCTATAATATATATATGTTTTTGGTTAACCATCTAATTATTAATTGTGTGCAGACGGCCACACTTACCAGAAGACCCTTAGAGAATGAGTTTGAGTCTGTGGTTTTATTTAAAAGCTGGCTGTTGCTTGAAAATAAGTGTACTCTTGTACATCTTGGACTTGCCGACCACCCATCTGATTCGAATGATTTTAACCTCGACATTTCCATCTATATCATCTACAATATTTTTTACACTCGACGATGATGACATTTGTAACAACATTTATCTCGACACGTGCCTTTTTTTCCCCCGGTACTTGGGGGATGTTCTTTCTTCCAGCAATTTTCCCCGAGAAAGGAGGCCTCAAACTAAATGAACATTTTTTTCGCATTTCACGCACGCAAACCGCTAAACCTACTGCAAAATTTCTTCAAAGTCTTTCCGACACGCTTGCACATTTTGTGTTTGAAGATTGAACGTTTAACAACGTTTAATTGTGATCGCATTTTGAACACTGACCTGTATATAGAAATGGATGAGCAATCGTGTAAGTGAAAAGTGAGGCAAATTGAATCTGCGTCAGAACTTAATGAGTTTGCGCACTAAAGTTTTAGAAAGGCGGTTGCTTAAATTTAACAAGATGGCTAAAGCTGTATGAAACCGTTATGGAACTATTCAAAAAAATTAAACCATTAAAAATAAAGAAAATTGAAAACTGTCCACTTACACCTCGAAAAGGCCCTAATTAAACAGTAAAATCTGAAAATACAGCCAAATACTCAAAACACATGACGTTCAAAATTATAAATTCCTGTAAAATTCCTTCCAACATTACAGATTCCTGAAAAAATACTATAAAAGAGCCATGCGACTGCTGCACCCGTAACGGCAAACACCTGCACTACTTCAAAATTGATCAAATGCGCATGTTTCTCAGGTTCCGACGGTATATTGGATGGCTTGTAATGGTCACAAAAATTTCTCGCGCATTCCAATGTTGTGCTTATCCATCTTATATAGAGGTCAGTGATTTTGAACGAAACTTTTTGACGGCTTGCGTTATTTTGACGTGCAGAGGTGGCGCCCTCATGTGGTGGTTCCCGTAACATGTTTCACGGCGATGAAAATTTTTTGAATTTTTGGCGTCTCACGTACGAAAGCCAATTCGGTACGCCACGTCGGCACTGGTCTTGGGCGTCGCGGCTTCTTTTTGATTTCCGATCGGTCGCGTCGCCTTTGAACCACGGTGGCGCCATCCTCGCGGTGAAAATCTTTCTCAAAGTTTGACTTTTGTGTGTTTAATCTCGCCGTCGCGGGGTGCGTGCCACCGTTTGGACGTGTCCGCTTCCCGTGACACCGCTCTCGGGCGGGGTGAGTAACTTTTCTCTTTTCTATGGTGAGTACCATTTTCGTTTCCGCACACACTTCAAGTAAAGTTTGACGGCCGCGCCCCGGCCGGTTTCTCGACTTTTTTCCGACCTTTTCGGCCTCGCGGGGCCCCCGTTTCCGTCGCAAGAGAAGCGCCCCGGTCTTCCACGCGTAACCGCGGCGCCCCGAAGCCGATCCGCGCCCCTGTCGCCCCGAAAACGTCGAAAAACCTCAAAAAAAGTGCGAGAGAGACACGAAAAATTCAGAGAGAGAGGCGACTATCGTAAATTAATATAGTATAACTAGCTGAACAATGTGCTTCGCTACATTTTAGATTTAATATTAACTTTTGTACAAAAAAAATGAAATAAATCAAGGCTCAGTAGGCCATGAAATCTAGATTTTGTTTTATTTTTTACAGTGTTGGCATTTGAAACAAATGCCCACCACCAATGTCAAATTATGACATTTGACGGGAGCCGTCATTCAACATATCAAAATAAAGACTGTTGCTTGACAACTTGAAAATCAGTACACAATGAAAGAGCTAGAAAACATAGCCAACCTAACAAAAAAAAAACAATTATAATGTCAACTATACAGTTTCACAATTTTAAATTTGAAAATCAGTGTACCCAATAGAAGAGTTAGAATATAATGCCAACATAAGAAAGAAACAATTATAAAATGACAACTCTTCAGTTTGACGTTTGTTTGACAATTCTAAATTTGAAACTAAGTGTACCCAATACAAAAGTCAGAAAACATTGCCAACATAACAAAAAATCAATTATAATTGCAAGTTTAGTTTGACGATTGTTTGACAATGAAACACAGTGTACCCAATAGAACAGTTAGAGAACATTGACAACATAACAAAAAGAAATCAATCATAACGGAAACCTTTAGTTTGACAACTTAAATAAAACATTGACAACCTAACAAAAAAATGTAATCATTTTTAAGACACACGATAAGTTGTAAAAACCGTTTTGACAAATAAATGCGCAAATAAATGACAACTCTTCAGTTTGATGTTTGACAATTTAAAATTTGAAAATCACTCTACCGCATATATGTATTAAAGGACTATATTGCGCGTAGCTACCAAACACAATGCTCTCCCAATTCACCGATGAAAAGAAACAAAACATGCATTCGTTCGCACGCTTTTAAAAGGCTGCACTTGTGCGCAAGTCTAGATGCGGCCGCAAGTTTTGTTCTTCGGCCGAATAAACGGATTTTTAAAAACACACACTTTATTACGACACGGGGTACAGATGGAAAATGAACCGTCTTAATGCTAGTTAACTGACTATTTATAATGTGACGAATGTGATAATTAACAAAGTGGGTTAGGACATCGTAGTTGATTTTGGTAGGCATAGCAGTTTTTGTTTTAGAGTGGTTGTTATTGATTCAGATAGATTTGTGAGAGGGACATTCAAAAAAGTCTTCTTAATAAATATATCAACCCACAAAAGGTCGTTCGCGACAATAATATAAAAACTGCTGATCTAAATATCTAGCTAAGCACTATCATTGTATATAGACTATTATAGTAAAGCAACGCCAATGGTGAACGATGTAATACCGAAAAGAATCCAGCTGGTGGCGGCATCTCTGGGTCGCTTCATGAGTTTATTTGCGTTCATTTGTATTTCCTCGCAAGGTCAGGGTAATTCTGCTAGTGCAAGAATAAAATTGTAACTTATCACGGAAGAGTAATGTCGATTTATACAATTAGTGCAAATATTTAAAACGCACAATGATGACACTGGGACTGGAACATTATTACAAGAATAATTTGATGTTATTGTTGTAGAAACTATTTCTTTGTTGATTGCTACAGTTAATTAGCAGATTGAATTCGCATACGGATAAAGTTGGTCCGATACTTTTGAATCATCCTGTCTCTTAAAAAACAAATAATACATCATATTCTTAATTTTTAAAATATCGTTTATTTGTATTTACATTTTTAAATTTACATTCATTATAAATTCTGTTTCTAATTAATAAATCTAAAATAAAAAGTCGATGCTCATAACAATCAGATGTTTCCTCAATTTTAAAATCAGGGTTTATTTTGTTGACACTGACAACTACCTTTTTTAATAACCTTTTACCTAATTTATATTTTTCAAGATTAGTTATAAAATATTTATTAAAGTACGAACAGCTTTGTTCACAAATTTTTGTCAGAGTATCTGATGGAGCTGTTAAACCGAGAGAAGTATTAAGAAGCAATTTGTTATAATTTCTGTATAAAAGTAGCAATTCTTTAGGATCGTTCAAAGTTGAAGATTTTGTGAGTAGTTGTTTACACTCATCGCATTTAAATTTATCAATACATTTTTTTGCCAAGTATCCAGCAAAGTAAACCAAGGCACATTCCTCAAGACTCGTAGCCTTTATGGAGGCGGTAGTAACAGGAATTTTAGTTCCACTGGAAGAGTGACTTGATACAGCTTCCGAGTCCGATACATTTTCATTTAATTCGGTAGGCAAAGTTGTGAGCGGAGTTTCTTGATCCCCATTGTCATTTAATTTTGCGAAAGTCGAATATTTAGAATTCTCTGAGACCGGGTTGTCATAATTTAAAATGAAATCATCGTCGGCTTCGCAATTTGCACTAGAGGGCGGTTTTTGTAAGTTTACAATCGC
Organism: Eledona agricola; assembly: GCA_964023215.1. Lineage (NCBI taxonomy): Eukaryota > Metazoa > Arthropoda > Insecta > Coleoptera > Tenebrionidae > Eledona > Eledona agricola. Next base: position 22,857,963 of record OZ026854.1, read on the forward strand.
ATGGAATCGAAATATTGTACGAAGGGTACGAAGTGTGGGATTACGATTGTAACCACCCTTTTGTCTGCATATGGAAAAAAAGTTTTCTAAACAATCCTGGTTAAGTCTAGCAGTCAGGAGATACGTAAAATTTCAACCTATCAAAAATTTGTATAGACTGCAGAATTTTATCAAGAACTTTATCTTTCGCAGTAAAGACTTTCTGTCTCATAGCCAGTGAAAACAGCCAATCAGGCAATTCTTGCAGTTTGCCGTAGACAAAATACAGTGCTTCGGAAACAATTGTTTTCAAGTGAAAATGCTTTCGATTTTTTTGAACTTTATGAAGCAGAAGAGTTGATATGGAATCTAAAATACTCGGTGCATACAAATCTAAATTCAAATAGAGACGGTTGGAATATAACGTGCATTTTCCCTAGAATGCAACAATCAATTAATTAAAAAACGATTTCTTGATAACATCAGGGTGAAAGCATCATCGTTTTCGCCGTAAATACATATTTGTTTGTATTCAGTCATAATCGCGGTGTCTGTGGCCACCTTTAGACGAATTAGAGGATAATTTTGTTTTAAACCCTAACAATTTCTAGTCGTCCCGGAGAATCAGTCTGATTTGGTCAGCCGTCCGTCGGGTATCTTATCATTATATCATTCTTATCTTGTGTTCTCATGACGGCATACCGACAGCATTCCCCTCCTACTCCGATTTACCTCTCCCAAATCTGCCCAAATATATATATATATATATTATCGGCATTACAGTGTACTACAATTGGTGCATTAGCGCCACCTATGCGGTCGCCCCCACAAGCAGAGCTATTTGGCCCCCAAAACTGATTAACACATTTTACCATAAGGTTGTTTTACTATAATAGTCTATATACAATGGCACTATTAAGCATTATTATAACAAAGGATTAATTATTTATGCAACACATAACTCGCACTTTTCAAATAAAAGTAATTTTATTTTATTATTTAATTTAATCAAGTTGTTACGCAAATGCCCGACACCACCCTTTCCCTATAAACAAATTTAAAAAAATATAAGGAAATAAGTAGAAAAAACAATCACAGGTTTTATCATAAAAAATAATGGTGATGTCTTGACACTACAATCTCACTACCGTATAAATAGTATATTAATGCAATTTAAAATGCAAAATAAAATAATGCAAATAAAATAAATTCAGTTTATTGGCCTCTAAACAATAAAAGTTTGGAATATTTTTGCCTAATATAATCATCTTTCACAGAAAGTTTTCTAGACTCATGAAAAAATCTAACATTAACATATAAATCTATAATTAATTTAACTAATTGGACTCTATGATTATCAATTTGCTTAAAAATTATTTCATAATGATGTAAAGTTTATTATCTTCTTCTTCCACACTGTGTTCATACAGATAAACTGACTTATTGGACTAAACAGCGAATAGCAGTGTGTAGTACTTTATTCAAAATGTGTTGAAGAATTTCAGGAGCTCCGAGATCTCAGTAACATCACTTCCAATCTATACGAGCAATGCTATCAGTTTTTCGAAAATAACTCATGACTTAGTGTTCGTAAACTTCGAATTTTTCATACTGACACGTGTGTGCTTGAAATTCTTCAGTCGATGCTTTCACACAATCTTGTCAATTCCAATCGATCGTCCTTACATTACGTATGTAACTGCCAATCAACCATTAACATTTCTTACTCTATCGACAACAAAACTCAAAACCAACATAAATTTTGTAGCGTCAAAGTCTCACCTGTCTTTTTACAAACGCTAAAGCAAACGAACACTCAGTGTGGTCAGGTTCCGACAGAGGTTCCGAAGTGAACTGATTTTGTTTGTGTAATAGACAAAACACCATATTAAGTGCAGATGAAATGCCGAGAAGTCCAAATTGGGGTCTGGAGATGAATTTGATAAAGAAAACATTTATAGTTTTCTAGTGAGTGCATCATATACGAAACCATTGTCAACAAAGAACCCAACCTAAAAACTATCTGACACTGACAGTTCTAAATTTTGTTACACTAAATTGATGCACAAAGTTTTTCCATGGCCAACTCGCCTCGTTTTTTTTTTGAACGCATGTTAGGTTAACGCATGGCTTAATTCACAGAATGATTAATTATTATTTGGCATCCAGCGTCATGATTTTGGGTATTGCTATTGGTCGAATTCAGGCATGCGTGCAATCTCAACTTCGACAAAGGGTGCAGCAATAGCTACTTCTGTCTCGTTTTGATTTCGTACATTTTCGCCTTCAACAAGCAATATAGTCGTTTAATACATATATGCTCTACCGAATGGGGAGTTAGAAAGCATTGCCAACCTAACACAAAACATTTCAATCATTTATACACACCCAGCATAAAGTTGTAAACACCATTTTGAAAAAGAAATTCTGAGAATGGCAACTCTTAAATTTGAGGTTTTTTGAAAATTTGAAATTTAAAAATCACGTCTTCCCAATGGAATAGCTAAAAAACATTGCAAACTTAGCAAAAAAAAAACAATTATAAATAAACACCGATATAAATTTCAAAAAACCACTTAATAGTAAATGCTGATAATGGTAACTCTAAATTTGACGTGTGCTTGACCATTCGGAATTCAGTGTCCCCAGTGAAAACACAACCTAACAAAAAACATTTCAATCATTAGACATCCGGTATAAACTTGTAAAAACCCTTTAGAAAAGGAAATTCTGATAATTAAAACTCTTAGATTTGACGTTTGTATGACCATTTTAAATGTGAAAATCAGTGTACCCAATTGAAGAGCTACAAAACATAGTCAACCAGACAAAAAAATTATTAATTTATAGATACCCGGTATAAAGTTATAAGATCTGTTTTGAAAAAACAAAAAATGCAAAATGATTTCGAAAAGACTGGATTGGAGAAACATAACTTTTATGAAGGAGAAGTCTATATTCCATTGGCATAACCAATAGAATAGCTATTGGCGAATAATGATGCATAGAGGGACGGGGAAATTCTGATTTCTAGTAAAAATTCGCAAGATGGACTTAATTACGTATCATCAACAACGTCTTAACGACTTCTGGAGTGTTGATAGTGACGTCTAAACTGGGTAAAACCCCACTGATCAGGAAATTGCGAATGGTGTCTCATTTTGGATCAAATTTTACCAGAAACACAGAAAGACTCGGCAGAAAATAGTAATGACAGCGATGTTAAGTTGAATTTCCAAAGCTTCTCCATCAGGAGGAAGAAAACGCTTTAGAAACATTTAAAAGATTGTGTTGTTTAAAACTTGTAGCATAAAATTCAAAATATTTACAAAACAAATCGAGTGAAAAAATCATGCAATCAAAATTTTGTTGATGTCCCTTGAGATTCATTATAAATATGTATCATAAATATTATTTCCCACTTTATATTATTTTTTTTGTGGAGGGAAAACACCATTTAGATGGCGCTCGGTTCAATCACGCCTGGTTGTGCCGGACTCTCACCTGCTAAAACCCCTTCCGGAGGAGTCATGTTAACTACGGTGAAGATATTCTGGGGCCACACACCAAATCGATTATGCAATAATTGTGCGCCAAGTATAAAACTGCGACATTTTCCACTCGTGAAAGGTTGTGTGCTGTGACCCACAGTGTCTTCTCACAATTCCAGTACAAATTTGTGGCGACAAATCATTATGGGCCCATGTTCTGTCAAACTGGGCTCGCTCTGTGATTTCTAAAATACATGCTTTACTTTGATACCACATCTTGGACTTGCCGACCACGCATCCGATTCGAATGATTTTAACCTCGACATTTCCATCTACATTGTACATTTTTTTACACTCGACGATGATGACATTTGTAACAACATTTATCTCGACACGTGCATTTTTCTTCCCCGGTACTTATGGACTGTTTTCCCACTTTACATTTTCAATTTCTTTTGCGGAAGGAAATCACCATTTAGACGGGGCTCGGTTAAATCAAGCCGGGTAGAGCCGGACTCTCACCTGCTAAAATTTCTCCCAAAGAGATTATGTTAAATATGTTGAAGAATATTTTGGGGCCCCACACCAAATCGATTCTACTCGGAGAAGTTTGTGTGCTGTGATCGCAATGTCTTCTCACAATTTCAGTACAAATTTGTGGCGACGAATCATTAAGGGCCTATGCTCTAGCTTTATTATGCACATGGAATAAATAGGCTTGTTCAAACTCTGCTCGCGGTGTGAACTCTAAAAAACATTTTTTACTTTGACGTTTTGGACGTGCCGACCACCCACTTGATTCAAATCACTTTAACTCGACATTTCCATCTCTCATCTATAATGTACATTAATTTACGCTCGATAATGGTGACATTTGTAACAACATTGGTGCCTTTTTCTGCCCGGGTGCTTGCGGGTGTTTATTCTCCCAACAATTTTACCCGAGAAAAGAGGCCTAAAACTAAATGAACGTTTTTTTCGCATTTCACGCACACAAACTGCCATACCGACTGCAACATTTCTTCAAAGTCTTTCCGATACGCCTGCACATTTTATGCTTGAAGATTGAACGTTTAAAAACGTTTTTTTTATTGTGATTACATTTTGAACGAAACTTTTTGACGGCTTTTTTTGACGTACCGCGGTGGCGCCCTCATGTGGTGGTTCCCGTAACATGTTTCATCGCGATGAAGAATTTTTGAATTTTTGGCGTTTTACGTACGAAAGCCAATGGAGTAAGACACGTCGGCACCGGTTTTGGGCCTCTCCGAGCTCGTACGTTTCGCCGGCGGAAATTCTTTTAAACCTTTTGACACTTTTGACGGCTCCTTTTAATTTCGAATCGGTCGGGTCGCCTTTGAACCGCGGTGGCGCCTCGATCGCGGCCGGAATTTTCTCAAAGTTTGACGTTTGTGTGTTTAATCTCGCCATCGCCCCCGAACTAAACTTTGGATCGAAACTAAAAGGGGCACTAACAACGTCCGGGACGTGCCCGCTTCGCGTGACGCCGCTCTCGGGGTGAGTACCGGTTTCGTTTCCGAGCCTATTCCGATATAGTTTGACAGCCGCGGACCGGCCGGCTTTTCTCCTTTTCTCGCGACCTTTTCGGGCTCCCGGGCCCCCGTTCGCGTCGCAAAAGGAGCGCCCCGGTCTCCCGCGCATAATAGCGGCGCCCCGAGACCGATCCGCGCCCCACTCGCCCCGAAAACGTCGAAAAACCTCAAAAAAAGTGCGAGAGAGACGACACGAAAAAATCAGAGAGAGAGGCGACTAACGTAAATTAATATAGTATAATAATAATACTTTTGCCGTATATAACGAGTGTTCAAAAAGAAAACGAGGCTGCGTTGGACATGGAAAAACTTTGTGCATCAATTTAGTGTAGCAAAATTTCGAACTGTCAGTGTCAGATAGTTTTTAGGTTGGGTTCTTTGTTGACAATGGTTTCGTATACGATGCATTTAGTGTTTTCATTATCAAATTCATCTCCAGGCGCCAATTTAGACTTCTCGGTATTTCATCTGCACTTAGTATGGTGTCTATTACACAAACAAAATCAGTTCACTTCGGAACCTCTGTCGGAACCTGACCACACTGAATGTTCGTTTGCTTTAGCGTTTGTAAAGACAGGTGAGACATTGACGCTACAAATTTTATGTTGGTTTTGAGTTTTGTTGTCGATAGAGTCAGAAATAAACAAGATTGATTGGCAGTTACATACGTAATGTAAGGAGGATCAATTGGATTCTACAAAATTATGTGAACACATCAACTGAAGAATTTCAAACACACATGTATCAGTATGAAAAATTCGGGAAGTTCACGAACACTAAGTCATGACTTAATTTGGAAAAACTGATAGTATTACTCGTATAGATGGAAGTGATGTTAATGAGATCTCAAAGCTCCTGGAATTCTTCGACACATTTTGAATGAAGTACTACAGACTTCTATTTGCTGTTTGGTCAAATAAATCCGTTTATCTGTACGAACACAATGTGGAAGAAGGAGGTAATAGACTTTACATCATCATGAAATAATTTTTAAGCAAATTTTTGGTCACCAGATTTATTAGCCGGAATGCAAAAAATCATTTGAGCTTGCAAGGTGAACTTGGATCTAATGATATCGTACTTTCCGGTTTTACCTTGTGGTCGAAGTGGTACAATTCATTTACAAAACACTTGATAACAACTCCGAAGAACTTCGGAACAGAATGTAAAACAAAAACAATTTGTTGGGACAAATTTCAGTAAATGGACGTGAAGGAGGTTAGCATTATGTTTACGAGAGCGATGTACACATCCAGTGGCACTTATAATAAACAATTTAAATAAAATTGGTCCGTTTTATTTTGATGTAAAATTTTAGTGACAGTTCTTGTCTTTTGACATTTTTGTCAAATCTATATGTTTATGTTTTTCTATGGTTTCTACACTGGAAAGCCGATAAATTCCATGGCCAACGCAGCCTCGTTTTCTTTTTGAACACACGTTAGTATAACTAGCTGAACAATGTGCTTCGCTACATTTTAGATTTAACATTAACTTTTGTACAAATAAATTAAATAAATAAAAATATAGGCTCAGTAGGCCATGAAATGTAGCTTTTGTTTTATTTTTTACAGTGTTGGCATTTGAAACAAATACCCACCACCAATGTCAAATAATGACATTTGTCAGGAGGTGTAATTGAAAATTTCAAAATGTAGACTGTTGCTTGACAACAAAATATAAAATAAGTATTTATTGTCACCCGGTATAAATTTGTAAAAACCGTTTTCAAAAATAAATGCTGATGCATTGTAACTCTTCAATTTGATGTTTGTATGACAATTTGAAAATAAGTGTACCTAATAGAAGATCCAGAAAAGATAGCCAACCTAACAAAAAAATAATTATAATGTCAACTCTTCAGTTTGACAATTTTAAATTTGAAAATCAGTGTACCCAATAGAAGAGTTAGAAAACATTGACAACATAACAAAAAAATGCAATAATTTTTTAGACACACGATATAAAGTTGTAAAAACTGTTTTGACAATTAACTGCTAATAATGACAACTCTTCAGTTTGACGTTTGTTTAACAATTTACAATTTGAAAATCAGTATACCCAATGTGAGAGCTTGAAAACATTGCCGACCTTACAAAAAAAATTCAAGCAATTTTTCCACACCCCGTATAAAGTTGTAAAAACCGTTTTGAAAAATAAAAGCTAATAATGGCTCTTCAGTTTGATATTTGTGTCTTGAATGGGAGAGTTAGAAAACGTTGCCAACCTTAAAACAAAATTCAATAATCATATCAACTTTTAAATTTGACGTTGGTTTGACAACTAAAATTTGAAAATCAGTCTATCCATTCGAAGAACTAGAAAACATTGCCGACCTTACAAAAAAAATTCAAACAATTTTTACACATCCGGTATAAAGTTGTAAAAACCGTTTTGAAAAATAAAAGCTAATAATGGCAACCCTTCAGTTTGACGTTTGTTTTATAATTTAAAATTTGAAAATCAGTGTACCGAATGAGAAAGTTAGAAAACATAGCCAACCTAAAAAAAAAACATTTCAATCATTTATACACGCCCAGTATAAAATTGTTAAATCAAATGCGAAAAGAAAATTCTGAGAATGGCAACTTTTAAATTTGTCGCTTATTTGACAATTTGAAAATTAGTCTACCCAACGGAATAGCTAGAAAACATTGCCGAACTAAAAAAAAATTAATCATAATGGCAACTCTTCAGTTTGACGTTTGTTTGTCCATATAAAGTTTCAAAATCAGTCTACCCAATGGAAGAGCTTGAAAAAAATTGCTGACCTAGCAAAAAAATTAAATCATTTATTAGACACCAAAGGTTGTAAAACAAATGTGAAAAGAAAATTCTGAGAATGGCAACTCTTATATTTGACATTAGTTTCACAATTTGAAATTTAAACATCAGTGTACCCAAAAGCAGAGTTAGAAAACATTGCCAACCTAACAAAAAACATTTCAATTATTTATATTTTTGAAAAAACAAAAAATGCAAAAGGATTTCGATAAGACTGGATTGGAGAAACATAACTTTTATGAAGGAGAAGTCTATATTCCATTGGCATAACCAAGAGAAGAGCTATTGGCGAATGATGATACATAGAGGGACGAAGAGACTCGCCGAAATTCTGATTTCGAGAAGAAATTCGCAAAATGGACTGCATTATGTAACATCAACAATGTCTGTCTTAACGACTTCTACAGTGTTGATAGTGACGTCTAAACCAGGAAAAACCCCACCGATCAGGAAATTGCAAATGGTGTCTCATCTTGGATCAAATTTTATCAGAAACACAGGACGACTCGCAAGAAAATAATGATGACTGCGGTGTTAAGTTAAATTTCCAACTGCCAAACATCAGGAGGTAGAAAACGGCTGAGAAACATTTAAAAGACTTTGTTGTTTACAATTCAAAATGTTTAGGAAAAAAATCATGCAATCAAAATTTAATTTGTTTGATAATTTTAAACTTAATATACTTAAAAATCACGACTACCCAGTGGACACCCGGTATAATGTTGTGAACACCCCTTTGAAAAACAAATGCCGATTGATAATGGAAATTCTAAAATTTTGTTTGTTTGACAATTTGAAAATCAGTGTACCCAACAGAAGAGTTAAAAAATATTTTCAATTTAAAAAAAATGCAATCATTTCTACGCACCCGTTATACACTTTACCTTTTTGAAAAGTAAATTCTCAGAATGGCAAATTTAAATAAACATAACTTTTATGAAGGAGAGGACTATATTCCATTGGCACAACTATAAGAAGGGCTATTAGCGAATAATGATGCCTAGACGGACGAAGAAACTCGGGACAATTCTGATTTCGAGTTGAAATTCGCAAAATGGACTGCATTACTTAACAACAATGAAGACTTCTGGAGTGTTGATAGTTACGTCGAAACCGGGTAAAACCCCACCGATCAGGAAATTGCGAATGGTGTCTTATCTTGGATCAAATTTTATCAGAGACACAGGAAGACTTGCAAGAAAATAATAATGATAGCGATGTTAAGTTCCAAATTTCTAAAGCCTCATCAGGAAGAAGAAAACGCCTCAGAAACATTTAAAAGATTTTGTTGTTTAAAACCCGTAGCGTAAAATTCAAAATATTTCTGAAACAAATCTAGTAAAATGAATCATGCAATCAAAATTGTGTTGATGTCCCTTGAGATAAATTTAAATTTGTATCATAAATAAATTAGTTATTTCCCACTTTATTCGGTTAAATCACGCCGGCTAGTGTCGGACTCTCACCTGCTAAAACCCCTCCCGAAGGGGTTATGTTAAATACGGTAAAGGGGACACACCCAAACCGATTATGAAATAGTTGTGCGTCAAGTAAAAAACTACGACGTAACCGTGGCGCCCCGAGGCCGATCCGCGCCCCCGTCGCCCCGAAAACGTCGAAAAACCTCAAAAAAAGTGCGAGAGAGACAACACGAAAAAATCAGAGAGAGTGCGACAATACTAAATTAATATAGTATAGTAATACACCCAGATTTTTTATAAAATGGTTGCGCAATGAAGGGTGTTCTATTGCAAGGAGGAAACGTTTTTTGTTTGAGTGACTTACCAGTACGTCTGACTTCAAATTGGGGCTGTTCTTTTTTAGTATTTTCACAAAACTGGTGTAAAAACGACTTTATGTCATTCATTCTACTGCCTAAAGTGCAAAAAATTATATTGAACTCAATTATTTTGCAATTTGTAAAAGTAAAACACAAAAGTTAAACACAAACAATTTCACGATATTTCACAGTTAACAGAACCAGAGAATACCAGGTTAGAGAATGCCCACGGTTCTTATACCAGTACGGTTGCCCCACCACTGGGCTTTTTGTGCAGGTTTAGTGGGGAGGTGAGCAATAGTATAGTATAGAGTAACAATTAATTAAAACTTTGCCTAGCAGTGGGGAATTTTAAGTTAAGGAAATTTAAAGTTCTTAAGGGGATGTTTACACTTTCCCAAAGTTTCTGGGGGACGCCGCGGGTTGGGACGAGGTAAAAATTTGGTGTCGAAGGGGCGGTACCAAATAACTTGCGGCTCAGTTCATACTGAAACATCATGTTTATGTATCTTTCTATATCATAGTTTACACAGTACAACTGATCGACTAGGGTGGGCAATTGTAGCCGGAGGCAGTGTCGCAGGTAGAGAGGCACATTTGTATTTTGAGTATTTTGTTCTCTTTTACAAGAATCTGCATTGGGAAACATTTACAGAATGCAGAAAAAGTATCAAATAATGGCTGTAACTTTTAAATTATATTTTAATTATAGAAATCTTTAAACCTTCTTAACTAACCAATGTGCAGAAAATTGTTAGTGTCAAAAATATATTTTGTTTCTATTTTGTTTTCATACGAAAAATGCAAAGCTACGTGAAATTTGAAAAATACGTACGATATGATAGAGTGTTACATCGAATCCAATAAAAATTGCAAGACCATTTCTCTTGAATATTAATATAAAAAAATATTCGGATAAGCCGCAACACTTCCTGGGACTTCCTTCCTCTTTTCATTAGCGTATTTCTTTGAACGTTCTAATATTTTCAAACCCGGTTGGCGTCTTTCAGGAAATATTTCAAAATAGGTGCTTTTTGTTTTTGCCGCATTTTTGTTGGATTCGATGTAATACCCTAATATGTCGTACTTTTTAAAATTTTCTTTTGCAAACAAAACGTAAACAAAAGGTATTTACTGCACATTTGGTTGGTAATATAACTAAATAAATCGTTTATTTTACATGGCTGATTTATTAGAAATTGCAAAATAAAATTATCCATTTTCTGCAATTTTCATATCATATAAAATGTAGGTACTTTTACATATTTTTAAAAACAAAAAAGGCGTTTTTAAAAATGCAATCGTCTTCTGTTGTTTAAAATTTTAAAAACACAAGTTCGATTTTTTATCGCTAAATAAACAGCTCAAAATAACATTTGATTAGATCGTTGCATTTTACTTAAAAATATGCTTCCATAATGTTTGTATTTCAAGTTAATAACACCATTAATAAAAAAGATAGGAATGTTTAATAATTTCGACGAAATGGCAATTTTTGCTTATATCTCGAAAACTAAAGAAACCACACCAAAATAAGTTTCTCAAAAATCGAGCTCGAAAATGCGCCAATTGTATTTTTCTAAGTCCATTACTTTACGAGATTTCCTATGTGGTCATCAAATTTTTTTTTACAGAGATGACCCGCAAGCCTCTTTTGATTTGTTCCTCTATAAAACCACATTTTCTATTTTGCATACAACATCTGCTTTTTACAATGTCAACAAATAATTGTTATAATTAATAAAATGTGATCAAAACGGTGACACATAAAAAATCACCGTTTTTATTTTTGAATAATAAAAACTAATCGAAATGTCGGCATGTTTTTTTTTAAAGAAAGTGTAGACATGTATGTTTTTTAATATATATTAAACTTTATCGCTTAAAGATAACATTAATGTTATGAAATGACCATAATTGTTTATAATAAATACCAGACAAATCAAAATTCCGATTTTCGAAGCGCGAAAATGAACAGCGGGCGGAACTTTCAGGCATTTCTGCTTCTGCAAATATCTCAAGCAGTTTCAGCGGTCACCTCGATTACACGCAAACAAAAGATAGTGTCAAAAATGCTTGACACTCCATTTCAATGACTTAAAAATCAACAAAAATTAAGGCAAACGAATAAACTAAACATACAATCTTATAGAGCAAGAATTCCTCTTCCAAATAACGTATGACATAACGCCAAAACAATTAATTTCCGCGCGTAGTTTTAAAGTTAAAAAAAAAACTTATTAAAATTATTATCGTTCATCCCATTGTAATATTGTGCCGGTGTTTTCTATATTTTCGAGAATTTCAGCATACCGCACTTGTGCCCAGGGGCCTTCTTCGCAGGTATAAGCAATAAAGCCCTTTGTCAGCCACTCTACCAATGAAATGGGACAGATTGTGGTAAGGCGGGTACAACCAATAATTCACAAAAAATTACGCAGAGGGCGCAATTATCAGCACCAGAATTTGTAGATTTTCGACTTTGTAGAGCTTTCGCCGCCACTTGATTACGGAAAATCTATCCAACTAATTTTAAAAAATTTTTTTGTTTTCTACAGACAAGAGATGAATCTATGTTTCTGTGGGAGCGGAATTTCCAAATTATATCTGGTAGAGCTAGGAAATACATCCAAAGTTAGTGATTTTTCTTGATAGCAAAAAGGGTGAAATTTTTCAAAATTTAAAAAAACTAGCTCCAACGAAACATGAATTGAACATTAATTAATGCATGTCAAGAATTTGAGAAAAATCTATCGATAAATGACGCTGTAAAAGTCTTTCTCCCGAGCTGTGTTTTTGGTATGTTTTCCACCAGTGTAAATATCCCCTTAAGCGGTAAAATCGGCAAAACTCCGACAAAGAGCGTAAATTGTTATCTTCTAAGAAACGGGTCTGAAAACACAGATGTTGCACGCCTGGAAAACCAGGTATCAAAATTTTTGGAATTAGACGGATTTAGCGCGCCAAGAAATAAACCTTTGTCGGCAGATGACAAATTTTGCGAGCGGCACTTTACCACCCATGTGCAACGGAATAATGGAGGGCGGTTTATTGTCAAACTAGCCTTTGCCCGCGATTTTGATGTGTATGTTTGTGAAATTACGGCCTGATCATCTATCTATATATATAAAGCGAAGTGTCCTCACTGACACACTCATCTACACATCTACACATTCACTGATTCATAATCAACCCACAGCCCAAACCGTGAGGGCTGGAGACTTGAAATTTTAGACACGGGTGTATCATGTGCCGAAACGAAGTGATAAGAAGGGATTTTGCGAAATTCGGGCCGGTTCCTTTGTATTTAAATAAAAACCGGATAAAAACCGGTTAAAATAAACAAAAAATGATCGGCTTGCGGAGACCGTGTTTTTTTTTGTTAGAAGCACGTGTCTAGCCAAAACAACTTCGACGTCGGGCGACCGGTTTACATTAGTAGTAGAGTCCACGGACCCTCAAATTGTGATTTTCGTTTGCACTTTGAGGTTAAGGCTCGTCCTCAGTGGTAACATCTGGTCCCTGTTTTAATTTTTGTTTTAATTTCTCTCTACGTCCAACTATTTTTACTAGACGTCAGCAGCAATCTGCAATAGCGGTGGATGAGGGATTCTCGAAATGTAAATACACAACGGTCGGTCATAAATACTGCCTCTCAATTTGGAAGAAAACCAGGACTAAAATGGAATTGTTAGTGTCGGCCGTCCGGATTCTGCAAGATGTCGAGTATGAGCTTTTTGCGGGCTTGTTCTAATGAATTTCCGCAAACTCGTTTTATTGAAAAAAAATTACTTTAAAAAACTGTTGTATGCAATCAAATCCTGCTTTGTCATATAAAAAAATTCGCCTCATTGCTGTTAAAAAACACATAAGTATACTGTTTTGCTAGAGAATATGGATTTAGTTGGAGATATCAAATATTCGACTTAAAAAGATTTGAGTGTTGTAAGCGCACTCGCTTGGTGACTCCCCTTATGTCGTCGGAGTTCGCGGATGTGCACCGTACACTTTTGTTCGCGTGGTTCGCGCTTGTGTGATTGAAATCAAATGAATGGTGATCTAACTATTTTACACTTTATTTACACCATTTACACTTTTGGAATTATTTATACAAGGATTTTGATTCGTCTGCTCGGTACGAATTGTTAAACGAGACTCTTCGAATTTTGTCCCGAGACCACTGTTTTGGTCAAGGGGGTGGGAAACTAAGAGCCTCCAAGAGGGGGTGAAAACAACCACCATGTATAAGCTGTTGCCTATACATACCGGCCCCCTTGAAGTCTCCTGGCTTCAAAACTATGCTATGTTGACAAAACAAGAAAAAACAAAAAACGAAATTGAACAAACAAACAAAATTGGAGAATAACAATTAGAAAATGTCTGGAAAGTCTAATTGGTTGGCAATACACAAACTTTACGCAACGCACGCTTTACTACGCCACGCACTGTTTTCATTGTTACCACCCGCACAACACCATCACTTCCAGGATGCAGCTCGATGATGCGGCCCAAATTCCACTGTTGGGGCGGAGTGATGTCGCTGACGATGACCGCCAGGTCCCCGACCTTCACGGAATCAGGCGATGTTCGGTTGTTGCGGGAGATGTGTTGGGTCAGGTATTCCTTGGACCAACGCTGCCAGAAATGTTGGCGGATTTGCTCCACCCTTTGCCAACGGGTTAGGAGGTTTTGCTTCCTTGACAGGAGGTTCATTTCTCTGTAGCCACTGTTGATGGGCTCTCCGATGAGGAAATGTCCTGGTGTTAGCGCGGCTAGATCGTTCGGATCAGAGCTGATCGGGATTACAGGACGGGAATTCAGGATCCCCTCTATGCGAGTTAACAATGTGTACATTTCTTCATATGTCAAATGGGACTCCCCTAGCACGCGCTTTAAATGATATTTCACAGATTTTACGTTAATCTCCCAAATGGCACCCATATGTGGAGAGGCGGGAGGTATGAAATGCCAAGTAATTCCCTTGCCGGCCAAATTCGACTCTACCGCCTTGAATGGCTCCGATTTGAAAAAGGTCTTTAACTCTGTTAATTGATTATTCGCGCCTTTGAAATTTGTAGCGTTGTCTGAATAAATGTGAAGAACGTGCCCACGTCGGGATAATAATCGTGATAAGCAGTTCGTGAATGACGCTGCTGTCAAATCGCCTACCAACTCAAGGTGTACTGCCTTGGTGGCAAAACAAACAAACACCGCAACATACGCCTTTACCGAACGTTTTCCGCGACCGCGACCTTCTTTCACCAACAATGGGCCGGCAAAATCAACCCCACAAACTAAAAAGGGCCTGGTTGGTTCACACCTTGCTTTCGGCAAATTTCCCATTAGTGGGTGGCACGGTGTTGGTTTTGCGCGGAAACATCGGTAGCATTTGTGAATGATTTTTCTGACCGTGTTTCTGGCTGATAACAACCAAAAACGCTGCCTGATTGCAGCAATTGTACCATGTGTGCCTGCGTGCAACTGATCCACATGAGTCTGTCTAATTATCAACTCAGTTATATGATGTTTTGGTAACAAAACTGGATGCTTGATCTCTTGTGACAAGTTTGAGTTTCTTAACCGTCCGCCAACCCGTAACAATCTTTTCTCATCTAGAAAAACACAAAGAGGTAGTAATTTTGATTTCTTGTCTAGGGGGCGATCGGCTTCTAAACGTTTGATTTCGTTTGAAAATACGCGGTTTTGAATCAATTTCAATATGCTATTGGTCGCGTTGTTCCGTTCTTCCACGCTTTCGATTGATTGTTGTGATGGAACTTCCTCCATATGATTCAAATGCAAGTATTCGCGCATAAATGCAACATAATCAGCCTTGAGTTCCGGTTGATTGTTTAGTTTTTTCTCCAAGCTATAAAACTGCTTGAGAGCCGCGTCACGGGAAGAACCCAAATTGGGGGGAACCGTTCTGAAGGGTACTTTAGCAATAAATCGACCGTCCGATGCACGTGTTGTTGTTTCTGTGAAATGCCGCTCGCAGGCTCTTTCTTCCGCTGTAAAACTGCCACCCGATGGAATTTCACAGTTTTCCTGTTCCCAAAATCGTTCTACCCGTTGATTTAATGTACACAATAAAGCAATTTGATTTGGATTTTTGTACCTGATAGTCTTGTTGTCGGTAGGGCCGTTTATCGTTCCTCCAACAATCCAACCCAAGCGGCTGCTTTGAAGGCTGAGCCCTTGAATATTTAAAGAATTGCCTAGCAATAAACTTAGAAAATATTGGGCGCCGATGAGGATGTCTACCGGACGCGACTCATAAAATGATGGGTCCGCTAAACTTCTCAAATCAGCATGGAACGTTTTGTGAATGTTCGGTAATTTTGCAATTACCCTATTGTGATCATTGACGATCAGTTGTGTACTCTTGAATCTGCCTTGTAAAATGTCCCATGCGACTTTGTAATTTGCATCAGACAGACTCAAGTTTTCAATTGCAAGCAGGGCCTCATCACACAAACATGACCTGAGATACTGCAATCGTTGGCAGTCTGTTAAATTGTTGCTCATATCATCGATTACTGATGTGAACGAATTGTGAAACGACAACCAGTCCTTGTAACTACCCGAAAATGGTTTTAGCTTTAAAGGCGGCAGATTGATTCTTCGCGTTTCGACATGTGGTGTTGGTGTGCAATTGTTTGCATCTCTCTGTGTTATGTTGATTTGAGGTTGAATTGCCTGCTCACTTATTGTATTGATTTCCGCTATGATATCGTAGTATTTAGACTCGAAATTCGCCCGTTCTACTTCATGCGCTTCCATAGAATCGGGAGAATTGTCAAAAGTTCGATTTTAGCTTGAACGTCGAGAAAATTCCGAAAGATTTCCTCTATTTGCGGCATGCGTGCCTTAATTTTTTGAATGTTATCGCCCGGTTGAAATGTCGAGACGAATGTTACAATGCGTGTTAATCTTGCCTTTAGACTACCGCGTTGTTGAACTAAATCCGATGCCGATGGTTGAGACATATTCGCGAATCGGGGTGAGAGATTGGATAAATTAGGAAAATGATTGTTTTGACCTTTTGGAGCCTCGATTCCTCGATGTGTTCCTCGATGTATGGCTGATGTAGTCGTGATGTCCACAGTTAGATCCGGCTCGAAGGACCAAAATGTTATGTGATGTCCACAGTTAGATCCGGTTCGAAGGACCAAATGTTATGTAAGCGCACTCGTTTGGTGACTCCCCTTATGTCGTCGGAGTTCGCGGATGTGCACCGTACACTTTTGTTCGCGTGGTTCGCGCTTGTGTGATTGAAATCAAATGAATGTTGATCTAACTATTTTACACTTTATTTACACCATTTACACCTTTGGAATTTATATACACAAGGACTTTGATTAGTCTGCTCGGTACGAATTGTTAAACGAGACTCTTCGAATTTTGTCCCGAGACCACTGTTTTGGTCAAGGGGGTGGGAAACTAAGAGCCTCCAAGAGGGGGTGAAAACAACCACCATGTATAAGCTGTTGCCTATACAAAACGTATGTCCTGATTTGCAACACACTGACGGGGCAAGCCCTACCTGGCTTGCATGCGTGCATTTTACATCGCAAATAATAAGGACTTTTGCTCTGTGGTATTGCTTTTTATATTTTAAGCGATTTAAGGTTGGAAACGAATGAGTAAAACCTATGCTTACGAATTTCATGACTTTACGAAAATTAGGGAATTTGTCGTAAATGTTGCATACATATATTTGTAGATAAAAAAATTATCTGTGTTTCTTGGTAAAAAATTTCCAAATTGGGGGCAAAACAATTTCATAAACTCAAAAACTGTAAGCAAAAAAATGAAAATTTTTGAATAGAAATTTGCTTACCAAGGGACATTAAGGCACCTTTATAGATCACAGATCTGCAATTGTAAATGAAAAGTATTTGTATATAACAACAATATTCATGTAACAGTTTCTATTACCATTACTAGTCAATTTTCATCCGCAAGAGTTCAATGACATTAAAAGAGATGGCGCTGTTTAATTGTGCCCTTCTGCTATGGTCTAGTTTACCAGAGCCTGCGTGACGTCACAAATATTAATGAGGTCACATCCGATCACGTTTAGGGCCGCTTTTCAATCGTTGGTTTAGTTCTAGTTAGTAGGTTTCTCTGGAAATGTTTGCAATTTAACCAATCAAAATGCTGCATTTTTAGTTTAACCAGAGGTTTAACTTTAACCAACGATTGAAAAACCGGCCCTAAGAGTGTTTTTCCCATAGCTTCGGCGCGCTTTTGAAGTACTGCTAATAGCGAAAGTTAACGGAAATAATGTACTCCATTGTCTCTTTCTTGTTAGAAATAATGTATATGTTGTCTTTATTTAAATGAGACTGCTTTATATGGGAACAATTATAATTTTTAAAGTTATACATCCGTACGTAACGAAGTCGCAGAATCAAGTGCTTACATCTGACTGCACAACATATAAATGAGGAAACAAATTCAGGCGCCTTTACATGTAAAATTGCGCCGTTGCCCCTAGTAACGCAAATTATACTAGCGTAAATTTTATTTTTAATTAGGGCCTGTAAGCCGATCATGGTATTACTTTTAAATCAAAACATAAAAAACGTATGGTACACACCATGATGACAGACAAACCTACACCCCAGATTCCGATGGTTTTTGTTTTTTTTAACAAATATCAATAAATAAATCCCTTAAATTATAGTGGCAATTTTATGGATTCTGTACGAATATATACGAATAATATCAAGTCTGTTATAAATTGGATAACTAGCTAACAATAACTCTTCGACTCCCTCCCTGCTCATTACACACTGACTGCTCCACACCTTGTTCATCTCTCCCGAGCCAGCCAGACATTTCCGATTTTAAAAATTAACATAATTATACTGCGTTTTTTAACAAAGTAAAATAATAAATAAGATGTTTAGGTATGTCGGACTCTCGTATAATATTTTTTCAATATCAATAATTTATATTTATGTCTTTTGGTCAGACGTTTGACGTTTTCTATTTTGCGAAGCGTTATTTCAAGAATGTGTTTGATTCGCAGTTCTAAACTTGATCTGCACTCCAACAAAAAAAAATATACAGGATGAGTCATTAGTGGGGGATCGGTCCATAACTCCTTAACCATGTAAGATAGGAAATTTTTTTTACTACAATTTGTACACCGTTTCCCAGGCTGTACAACCTAAAAATATTTTAATGTATACACTCACATTTCAACACTGCACAGTTGTGTCGTCACCGACTTGTCATTTGATTATCCATTCCATTATCCACAATTAATTCGATTTTACAAGAACAAATCGATTTGATTTATTGTCTGAAATTAAGCGAAACAACCAAAGAGAACATGAAAATAATAATCTAAAATGCATTTAGAAGCGTTTGCCAGCAAATTTTACGAAATATTGGAAAATCATTCACCCACCGCGTGAAAGTGTGCACTGAGAGGTGGCCGCAACATTGAATATATTATTTAGTTTAGCTTACTTTATTGAATTTTTATATTTATTTCTTTAAATGTTTATTTGTTGATTTATTTAACGTTGAGCGTAAATTCTTGCCGCAAGCAAAGGATTTATTTCGCCTTCTTCCAGACAATAAATCATATCGATTTGTTCTTGTAAAATCGAATTAATTGTGGATAATGGAATGTATAATCAAATAACAAGTCGGTGATGACACAACAGTGCAGTATTAAAATGTGCGTTCTATGATTTATATGATTTCCATGGCACACTATCTACCTTATCCTGGCTCAATCTGTATCACATCCAAAAATATCAAATATCTCGTAAATGATGAATTTTCGCTATAGAACAACCTTAATAAAAAACGTAGCCAGACTCCAGGCGAATTCGATGACATACAAAAATATAGGGAGTTCCATTTAAAAAAATTAAGTTAAGCTTATTTAAAAATAGTATAATTTGACACAAATTTTTGCAGAGCCTGTATAGTAAAAATGATATTTTGCACATCGGGCGTAAAGAGCAATCCTTTCTTCGTATTTATATCAAACTTCAGCCTTCTAGCTGCTAAAACAACCTCTCAGTAAATTTTTAAGTAAACCTCTGTAAATGACAAAAAATGTGGGAAAAAATTGATAATTTGATAACGGTGATCCAGAATGTAAAATGTGTTATATCACTATAAATCTATGTGAAAAGGGGTTCTAATGGAGAAAAAAATACTGGTAGTTCTATTTGAAAAAACAAAGTTGTGTAGCAATTATGAGTTTTGGAACATTCTGTATACGTAAAAATATTTTGGTGTACACAACCAACGGTGTACAAATTGTCTTTAAAATTTTTTTGTATCTTACATGATTTAGAAGTTATGTACCGATCCCTCACTAATGACTCACCCTGTATAAAACAGGAAAAGAGTCCAACGTGTGAGGTAATTATGAGTCATGAACAATTGCAACTCTGTCTAGGCGCCAGTGGTATAAGTCGTTATTTGCGGATTGTTTGCAGATTTTTCTTTGCAGATTGTTGTTTTCAGATTGTTCTTTGCAGATTTTTTTGTGTTGTTGTCTGAAGTGTATTGTTGTAATGCCGAAAGCTCGCGTTTATGCAAGCAGGAAAAGAAAATTGTCCTCACATGGAAATTCTTCTTTCTCCAAAAAACAAAATGTTCATTTTCATCTTAAAAATAAACATATGGGCGCTAGGTAAGGGCATTTTTTATATATACCTACTTAAAAAAACTAAAGAGTGGTGCTGGTGATTTCGTTGCGTTCAATGTGTTGTAAAATTAAAACATTAAAATTAAAAATTATTGTTAATATTTTTAATGCAAACAGTGAACGTCAACCTGATACTACCCAAGATTCTCCAACTGTTGATTTTGAAAGAAAAAAAAACCTTTAGAAGGAAATTTTATTAAGAATTCCACTCTAGAGATCTCCAAAACGTGAGTTATTTTGAAAATGGTTCGCCTTGATAGACACACAAAAAATTGCCGCCTCCAATTTCCAACCCGGTCATAAAACCTCTCAAGATTAGTGTAAGAAACACCCTGTTTCACCTTTCTTCCTTCAACACCAAAATTACAATTTTCCAACTGAAAAACCTCAGTCAGTCCTAGTCCAGCTCCACAATACCATCGTCCACGGCACGACGACAAACGGTAATTGCTGACTTTTACTGTAACTCCTGCGCTCATTATATCGCCCGCACTAAACAACCACATTATAATAATTATAAATACACAACAAATAATAAGTAAGTGAAAAATAAAGAATATGATTATTTATTGGCGCTGTGTTTTTATTTACTACTCAGTTTCTTAGATAATGATGTTATTTTACGTTCAATTTTGATATTTTTCACATAAACAAACACAAATCATACTTTTATCTAGAAAAACATGTATGCAACATATACGAAAAATTACATAAGTACTTTTCATAAAATCATGAAATTCGTAAGCTCTGCATAGTGAAAGTTTTACTAATTCGTTTCCAACCGTGTTGCCTTCAAATTTTAGAAGTTAAAAAAATTAATTCATCTTTGAAAAAATATTTTAAATTTAATAAATTAAATAAATAACTAAAAGTTTAGAGCGGCTGCCGCCAAAACTTCCACGTCGCCCACTCTCCTCGGCTTGATAAACTGAACAAACGGCAAGTGTGTAAACGGGTTTTGGGAACAAACGCCGAATGCAGTCGCGAATGTCAGCGAGTGACGAGGCGAACCACGAGCGCAAATGTGTTGTAAAAGCTACATTTTAGATTATTTTTACCAGCACCATCTATGATTATTTTTAATTGGCTTACAAGTGTGAAACTGAGCTAAATTAACTGGCATTGAACTAGTATCGACCTCTATCGGCCAAGAAAAATTTTTGTTTGTCGTGTTCGACCCTTAACGGTATCAAGACGGTACAGTGCATTCCGTGTAACTTCGTCGCTCTGGTGGGAGGTCTGGCAATTAGGGCGGTCTTCCAATCATTAGCGTGCAAGCCGATTTTTACTAACAAAATTATTCCAACATATATTACCCAATTCTTCATCTGATGACTGTAATATTGTTGATATTAGAAAAATAAGCTCCGCCGCAACATAATATTATCCTCACACGGTATTTACGTGTTTTCAATAATTAGATGGAAGTCTGTCCTAATCCCACGAAGTCGCACGCCAATGTCACCGACATACACCTGTTAAGTAGGAGGAGTCCAGCTCGGCGCGTGCAATCTCCCAGTAAAATAAATATCGATTCGTCGCTTGGTTTCGCTCGCAATCGGAAAACATTTACGGGCCACTAATATGTACCCATCGACAGCCCTCACTGGATATCGATATTCTCATTCTAATACATGACGGGGAAGCAGGAAAGGTATACGAGCGGAGGAACGAAATGATGAACATTCTCACATTCCTAAGAGCGCTTTTCTTAGCCGGAATGCACAGTATATACAGTAGATTTGCGTAAAATATATTTAAAAAATTTAAAAACTAACAGAAAAATGTTTTTCGATGTTAACTTTATGCTTGGGGTGGCACTGCCAACCCTGCCACCCCTGACGAGCCGCCACTGACTTCCATTGCAATAAAATCATTCTTACCGATTTTTGAAAAATACCAGGATGTTTTCAAGCAATGTTTTTAATTTTTTGCTCTGTGTTGGTAGTCATTACTTGACACAGTTTTTTTATGTGACTTTTTTTGAAAAAAAAACATGAATTAACATCAAATATGTCCACCAAACGCAAAGTACCTATGGACGTCAGACGGAATTTCTTCATATGCACTAGCTTCACAGGAAAATGATTTTTCAAATTTGTTTTTGTAAGCAGCGATATTTTTGAAGCTAGTAATGCAACCACATATAACACTTTTTGTGCCAATGAATGTTGAGGTCCTGTTGAATGTCGTTCAGTTTGTCACAAATCCTGTGAATATTCGAACTTCCGCCTTTTCCGTTGCTGGCTTCAAATATAATTTTTACGCTTGCAATGAATTTTTTTTTATGGTTTCCGTGGGTTTACATAAGTTTTTTTCCCTCTTGACAAACAATACATCTTGTACCCCGTATATTCTTTTGACCGGTCAGCTTGATTATTGATTCTAAATCTCTTTCAGAACTAGTACTATTCAGCAAGCTTATATTCATTTTCGAGGGAGTAATCCTATCTACATGGCGAATAATAAAATATATCTTATAAATATGATATGAAACGGCCACGACCAACTTACATTGCAATATGCAATAATTCCAAATCATCCGTCGTCTATCCTTACAGAAAATCACTTTTTATATATTAGTTTGAAATATGCACTAACCAACCAATATTATTAAGCAAACTTATCTTAATCAGCTGACAGCTGAGTTGAAGAAATGTTTCCAGAAGGGTAAAGGGCACGAGACCACAACAGTTTACAGAAGATTTTTAGAACTTGGTGGAGCTTGCCTCTATTCGCGCACCAAAAGTATTCAACATAATATAAGCTTTCGAAAAAGCAAAGCAAATAGAAGAAATATCGGACATTGAATCTGATTAATCGTCTTAATTTAAATCTAAACTTTAATTTTTCACATTATACGACTATATTTAAGCATTATATGAATAACAACCTAAAAACAGTATTTCTAACACCTGTCACAGTGTTTGTTACCGAACTCCTCCGAAAAGGCATGACCGATTTTTATGAAATTTTTTTTGTTTATTTGGTAGGTCTGAGAACAGGTTGTAGGCTATTTTTATACCCCTAGGTGATAAGGGTGGCCCTCCCCAGAATTTTTTTTATTAATTTTTTTGGACAAAATTTTTTTATTTTATTTTTCAATTTACCTTTAAAAAATACTTCTAACCCTAAATTTTCACCCTTCTCCCACCAACCCCTATTTTTTAATAGCGATATTAGAACTTTTACTTTCATCCCCAGATGCGTTTATATGTACGCCCGGGCAACACCGGGTACATTCAGTTAGTATACAATAATATTACTATTAATAATTATACATTTAATAAACGCACAAAAGAGGAATTAGCGATATTCGACCTAACAGGCTTACGAGGCTAAGGAACGCAACGCGATAGTCGACCTTACCCAACCCTATGAATGCGTTCACACAAAAATTAGAATAAAATCAAAGATGTTCGAAATGAAAAAACCAACAAGTGCATGAGCTTGCTGAGATTACGCTCTAAAACGTTATCTAAGGGTATTTTGTGATTAGACTGCGGATAAAGTATGTATAGCGGTGTAAAGCGGCAATGTGTCGAAACATTAAGGTTTAGT
>OZ026854.1:22886797-22894297 GCA_964023215.1 Eledona agricola
CACAGCAAGGTTGGCGATCTTCCACACTTTCGGAAACACGCATTCATCCATGCAACCAACAAACACAGCCAACATCACATCCGGAATCGCTCTCCACGCAGCCTTTGCCATCTCAGCGGTCACCCCATCCGGCCCCGGAGCCCTACCGCGAGCCAGCCGTGCAACCGCTCGATCGACCTCATCGAAGCCGACCTGCGGTGCCGCCTGCCGCGAAGCAACGAGGACCGGCGCAGAATTCCCGCCAAGACAACCACTCTCTCCTGCACACCGAGGGAAAAATCTCGCTAACAAAACATCCATACACTCTCTCCAACCATTCACTTCCATTCCGCCCACTTTCAAGGAGGAGATGCACGCTCTCCTCCTCTTCCCCATACACAACTTGTATACGGGCCCCCAAGGGTCACGACTCCCCACGTCGCGCACGAAATCTTGCCAGTGCCGCTGCTTCGTCCTCAACAGCGCCGCCTTGTAAGATGCGGAGGACTGGAGAAACGCCCGCCTTCTCGCCAGCACTACGTCTTCAGGAGAACCACTCCTCCTGGCGCGCTGCCACGATTTTCGGCATGCACGCAATTCGCGACGCGCCTGCGCGAGCTCGGGCGTCCACCAGCGTACTCCACGCTCCCTGGCGGCCAAGCGCCGTCTTCCCAGAAACCCGTCCGCCGACAGCGTCAACCAGGACTGGAGTGCCCCGGCTGCTCCCTCGGCGGACATCGCCTGGACGTCAGAAACGCTGACGGCACCAGCTTCCGCACACAACGCCCCCC
This sequence comes from Eledona agricola, assembly GCA_964023215.1. NCBI lineage: Eukaryota > Metazoa > Arthropoda > Insecta > Coleoptera > Tenebrionidae > Eledona > Eledona agricola. The sequence continues at coordinate 22,887,568 of OZ026854.1, forward strand.
CGTAACCTTCCCAATCAACCCCCCGATCGCGCCACCGCGGCGCACCCTCCCCCCGCCCCACGTGACCTCGAGAAACCCGCTCACAACACTCTAACGTGACCACAATGAAGTTGTGGTCACTCACACTCTCACCGTCCAGAAGGGACCATTCAATCCTCCGGAATTTCCTCATACACACCCTGTTCGCTAGGCTCACATCAATGTCACTCTCACCCGCGGGGCCACTGAAGGTGTATCCAGCCGCGGGCTCATTGAGCACATTCATCCCACATCCCAACAGACAGTCATACAAAATCTCGCCCCGACGCACTCTTTCATCACCAGCACGGAGGCCCTTGCTGAACCACAATGGCGATCCAGCATTGGCATCCATTCCCACCACCAGCGGCACATCCGCACTTTCCGCAACCACCTGTTCCAAATACCGCACGTAGGGCCGGATGTCCGACCCATGAGCGCAGTATATGGAACACACTCGCAACATCCCAAACTCACCCCGCAGGTCGACGCACACCCCCCATCGACCCGTCAGCCCTGTCACCAATTCAGCCTGCAGAGTCCTGTTGGGGACAACCACAGCCGCATTAAAACACTCATCCGCAAAACACCTCACCCATCCTGAAAAACCTCTCATCTCCCCAGCGAACGCATCCGGCTCTTGCATCAACACAACATCGTAGTTCTCCTCAAACACGCACTGACTCAAGTGGGCCACAGCCGCACGTGATCGCTGACAATTGGACTGTAGCAGGCGGAGTTCAGTCCCAAGTTACTTTCCCTCGTGATCGTTCCAACGCCCTCTGGTACAGAGGGCACTCGGTCGAGACGGACTCGTGCGCCCCAGCCGGCAGTTTGTACCGCGCACAATTTATACAATTGACCGAAGCGGCGCAATCCACGGCATTGTGACCGGCGTGTCCGCACCTGCGACACAAGCCGTCCTTCTCCTTGCACACCCTGCTGGTATGCCCAAACCCGAGACACCTAAAACATCTCAGCACTTGGTCGAAAAGTCTCGCTCGGTACGACTGGAAACCAACAAAGACACGCCCTTCCTGTTCGATAATCTCGGCAGCCCTGCCCGTCACCTCAATCACAACACTACCAGCTAAGTCGCCCTCTCGAATCTTAGACCGGGAGATGACGCGGACCCTCTGGCTAAACTCCTCCTGGCTTATGAATCCCTTAAGGTTACGGTCATAAAGATCGTCCAGCAATTGCCTAGACAGCAAGTCCTTTGGCACGTCATATATTATGACGCGCGGTCCCAACTTCCTTGCGTCACCCGCCACCAATTGCTGCTGCTCCAAGGCCTCGCAGTTCTTTAAAGCCTCCGCCTCTCCCCGCGTCACCGTCTCGACCATCACGCCCTCCGCGGCTCTGCGCACCCCCCTGACCCGGACGTCCCGCAACTCACGTGACACGGCCACATTTAATCGCCGCTTGACTTCATCCGGCGCCATCTCGACGCCGTCGACTGGCCGAACAAACACCGTCGGTCTTGCTTGCACCCCCGAAGCCCTCGACGCAGACATCGCGGCACAAGCCGGTCTCACGGGGGCAGCCACCGCCGCGTATGATGGCCCAGCCGCCGCAACGGGCGGGGGTCCCACCAAGGCCACACCAGCCGACAAAGACTGAGCACGCTCCGCCAACCTCAATCGCTCCCCTCTACGCACAAGCTCCCTATCGCACCCCCACATAATCTCGTACAAGAGATCCGTGTCCTCAACCACCGACCGAACCACATCTGCATCCACCTTATTAGAGGGGTCCAGAACCGTAGAGCGCAACCTTTTGATAATCCGCTTGAAGTTTTCCACCGCGTGATTCTGGCTCGCTTCCCCCATCTCAACACTCTCAACTTCCTCATCGCTGCTACTCTCGCCACCGTCTCTGCCGCGCTTCGCACGCCCCTCAACCTCTCCATCAGACTTGGTCTCCCCTTCGACCCTAGTCTTTCTCTTTCCCATCACTTATTTTTTTTTCTACCCGAAAAAGACAAAACCAAAAAAACCAATTTTTTTGGAAAAAAAAAAAAAAAAAAAAGTGGTGGGGGGTGGGGTGGGAATAGTAGTGGGGGTGGGGTGGGGGAAGCGGTGGGAAAAATTGGGGGGGGGGAATTATTGGTCCACTCGGTATACCAAAACCGGCCAACCCCGTATAAAATTGCAAGCCTCTTTGCGACAGTCCTTTATACAATTTTCGTCACGGAAAATTTCGGACGCTACTTAGGAATACGCTGTATAACAACAAAAAGTGCAAAATTTAGCACGGCCGCTACACAAATTAACACAGAGCTCCGGCAATCAAGCTCCGATTTCAACAAATGACCCAACAATCAAATCCTAAAAATCAGGCGCTTACAACAAGCACAGGAAGCAATCCCTGCGACGCCCTCAAGGGACAACAAGAATAGAAACTGGCCAACAGAAAAAAACCAAACTCAACCAGAAACACTCCAAATAACACGGAAGACGCCCAAAACAATGAACGACTCACCCAATTACTCAAACTAGAGAAACACACTCTCAAAAGCACCCTCAAAAGCACTCTCAAAAACGACGCACTGTTGCTCTCGTGGCACATCCGTCAACGCTTGACGGCAGTTCGATCGCAACTAGTAGGTAGGGACAGAGGGAATCTCGTTAATCCATTCATGCGCGTCACTAATTAGATGACGAGGCATTTGGCTATAAACAAATCTGCGTGCAGACATTCTGGCTTAACGAAGGCCATCTCCTTAAAGAGAAAAAAAAAAGAAAAGGTAAACAGAGATATATAACAAAAAGAAAAAAAAAAAAAAAAAAAAAAGGGAAGAACGGAAAGAGAAGAAAAGAGAAAAGGTAATTTTAAGGCTAGGTTCTGCACGCTAGCCCGGTGTCTCCCAGACATGACGGCTGAACTCACGGTGGATAGTCCAACCGCCCTTTAGTACGTCGGCAATCAGACTGGATTTTTCGAAGTGGGTCGCTCCTAACATCGATAAAAGTATATTGTTAGAACGGCACCATCCACCCCTTGCCCCTATTATAACAGGCAATATGGATATTGTGCAGCCCTTGAAGTGGTCATTTATGTTATCAATGATCGCCTTATCATTATAATGAGCAAACTTGGAATCACGCGCTTTATCTAAAAGATCCGGCCCCTCCCAATGGATTCCGATCTCGGCCAAAATTACCTCTTTATCTTTTGAGAGAAGAAGGTCAGGTTTTCGAAGTTGACCATTTGAATTTCTAAACCGAGGTTCAATTTCAACTGACCAATCATGTTTGCGTGCTATGCAAGCAAGGTTTTCTACCGCGCGATCGTGGCGTTTTATGCGTTGATAATGGGTGACAGAACAACCCTGTAACACGTGGCTCAAAGACTCGGTCCGCGGGCAACCAGCCCTACATCGACGAAAGCCGGCTTGGTTATGGACACCGCCCACAGTCGGTAGTAGGTTTGCTCGCAAAAGTACAGCATTGATATAATCCCGACCTGACCAAAATAGTGGTGGTTTGTATAACCAGTTGGAGGATTCAAATAGGTGCCCGACTTGATGTATTCCACCACCAGACACAGATGTCTCCAGTCTATGTTTCCAATACACTTTCTCCCCGGTTCGCCCCGGTGCTATATTTTTAATCATGTTTTGAAGATTTAGTGTTTGGTTCTCCATGTAATTTGTATGTAAGGCAGCCGTTATGAGTGGATCTTCTCGTAGTAGAAGATTAGAAAGCCGCCCAAGCAAAATCCGCGGAATTTTGGTTGAAAGGCAGGGTAACCCAATGCCCCCGTCCCTAGCCGACGCGTGTAAGAATGCATTAGCACTCTGCTTGGGTAGATGAAGGATCCTTTTAACGGCCAAGCGAATTTGTTTATCGCAGTTTGATAAAGTTCTACGGCTTATGTTTGGAATTTGAAGAGAATAGAAATGGCGGGGAAGGAGGAATCTAGATATTATGTCTAGTTTTTGGTGTGGCTTGAGAGGGGCTTTTAGAATTCTTGCTAATTCAGATGGAAGTTCTGACGGGGTTGGGGTGCTGCACCCCATAAAACTGCTTTTAATCCCCAGATATTTAAATTGCTCTCCCACTGTAATTTGTTTTATGACAGTGCCATCAATTACTAAACTGCTGGCGGTGGTGACATACAATTTCTTGCGGGCTGGAAGAAGATTTAGAGCGAGGCAATGGCATTTTGAAGGATTTATTGCCATTTGCCGTCTCGAGAAGAATTCTTGGCATTTCCGCAGTAATGTTTGTCCCTGACGCTTATTTTCTGTGAAGAGAAGTAAGTCATCGGCGTATGCCAGGACATTAACAGGTACGCCACCGAGGGCGATGCCAGCTCTAACCTCCTCAAGCTCGCACAATAGCTCATCCATGACCATATTGAATAGACATGGTGATAATGGGTCGCCTTGTCTTACCCCACGCAACATAGCGATCTTTTCGGAGGTGTTTCCCCCACAAGTCACTCTTGTCCAGGTTCCGTCGTATGAGTCCATGATCATATTTATGACTCTACTATCGACCTGAAAGCGCGAGAGCGCTCGACGTATACTATGGTGGGAAACAGTATCGAAAGCCTTTCTTAGATCTAGAGTCGTTATTGCGTGGGGCAAATGGCGGGAACGACATTCCTTTAAAACCGCTTGGAGTACTCCCGCCTTGGAGTTACTCCCGCCGTTTACCCGCGCTTTTTTGAATTTCTTCAAGTTGACATTCAGAGCACTGGGCAGAAATCACATTGCGTCAACACCCGTTGGGGCCATCGCAATGCTTTGTTTTAATTAGACAGTCGGATTCCCCAGGTCCGTGCCAGTTCTGAGCTGATCGTTGAATGGTGGCCGAAGAGGACATCCGGACGCTCTTTCGAGCGCACCCGGAGCCTCGCAGCAAGACGGTTCCGTGGGGGGCCAAGGCACGGGACCGGGCTCGGATCAGACAAGCTTCACCTCGCCCAGGCCCGGCACGTTAGCCGTCACCCGCTTCCCCGACAAGCCCGACACGCCCCGATCCTCAGAGCCAATCCTTATCCCGAAGTTACGGATCCAATTTGCCGACTTCCCTTACCTACATTATTCTATCGACTAGAGGCTATTCACCTTGGAGACCTGCTGCGGATATGGGTACGAGCCGGCGCGACGTTTCCACGTGGCCCTCTCCCGGATTTTCAAGGTCCGAGGGGATGATCCGGACACCGCCGCAACTGCGGTGCTCTTCGCGTTCCAAACCATATCTCCCTGCTAGAGGATTCCATGGAACTCGAACGCTCATACAGAAAAGAAAACTCTTCCCGGATCTCCCGACGGCGTCTCCGGGTCCTTTTGGGTTACCCCGACGAACTCTCTTGCGAGGGCCCGATTTATAAACGGTTCCGCTGCCGGGTTCCGGAATAGGAACCGGATTCCCTTTCGCCCGATGGGTGTATACAATCAAATGTTTGTGATATTTTAAGGAGCGCGGACCCCACGCTTGCCTTTCGGTTTCGACCCTGCTGTCATCATCGTCGCGTACGTGCTTGCCAAAAATCCACTTTTACTACTTGTGCGTTTTATAGTTCGAAATGTTAAACACACGCTGAAGTAAATAATAGACAGAGACTGCCCGTTTATACGTCGTACATGACTAACTAGAGTACACCTACTAAACACGGTGATCCCTCCCATACATCAAATTTATATTGTTAAATTACCCCTCGCTTGCTTTTCGCCGTCTATCACTGCATTGGTCATCATCGACGCGTACGTGCTTGTCAAATTCTAAAAATTACGTATTGTGCGTTTTAAAGTTCGAAAATTCAACACACTCTGTAATTAATAGACAGACTGCCCGTTTATACGTCGTATTAGACTAAGAGGACAAACTGCTACTAAACACGGTGATAATTAAACAAGTTTATCTGTAAAAAGCACCCCTCGCTTGCTCTTCGGCGTCCATCAACTACCCTGTCATCATCGTCGCGTACGTGCTTGCCAAATTCTAAAAACTACGTATTGTGCGTTTTAAAGTTCGAAAATTCAACACACTCAGTAATTAACAGACAGGCTGCCCGTTTATACGTCGTACATGAACAGGAGGACAAACACCTACAAAACACGGTGATGCTTAAAACAAATTTGTTAAAGAACCCCTCGCTTGCGTTTCGGCTTCAATCAACTTCTCTGGTCATCATCGTCGCGTACGTGCTGGTGTCCAATTCTAAAAACTACGTATTGTGCGTCTTAAAGTTCGAAAATTCAACACACTCAGTAATAAATAGAAAAGACTGCCCGTTTATACGTCGACATGATCAGGAGGACAAATACCTACTAAACACGGTGATCCTTAGACAATTTTAGCTGTAAAAAACACCCCTCGCTTGCTCTTCGGCGTCCATCACTCCTGTGGTCATCATCGTCGCGTACGTGCTTGCCAAATTCTAAAGACTACGTATTGTGCGTTTTAAAGTTCGAAAATTCAACACACTCAGTAATTAATAGACAGGCTGCCCGTTTATACGTCGTTCATGATCAGGAGGACAAACACCTACAAAACACGGTGATGTTTAAAACAAATTTATTTATTAAAGATCCCACGCTTGCTTTTCGACTGCCCGCTAGTCTTATTCGCGGCGCGTACGTGCTCGTGTCAAATACTAAAAATTACGTATTGTGCGTTTTAAAGTTCGAAAAGTCAACACACTCAATAATAATTAGATAAGACTGCCCGTTTATACGTCGTACAAGACCATCAAG
>OZ026854.1:22899297-22906797 GCA_964023215.1 Eledona agricola
GAGAGTTCAATCGAAGCACGTGACAAGACCAGTGCCTTTGGCCTGCCGTCAACTTCGTCGTGGACGCCGCAGACAACGGTTTTGTTCCCAGATGTTTTCTCTTCGTCATCATCGACGCGTACGTGCTAAGTTGTGCACGTTTATACGTCGTAAATGACAAAGGCATCCGTTTGTTATCCCACCGCATTAGCAGCATCAGCAACGTACAAGACTGGCATATTTTGACCGTCATCATCTTCGTAACAGAACCCAAACCTCAACAAGTCTTGTTCTCAAACGTCAATTCGTCATCACCATCATCGTCGCGTACGTGCTTAAGAGCGCACGTTTATACGTCGTACATGTTGAAACGAAGCCGTCTGTTATCCAACCGTTTTGGAGAGTTCAAACAAAGTACATGACGTGGTCAAGCCTTTGGCCTGCCGTCAACTTCGTCGTGGACGCTTCTCAGACCGCGGTTTTGTTTCCAGGTCTTCTGTCATCGTCATCATCGTCGCGTACGTGCTAATTTCTGCACGTTTATACGTCGTACATGACGAAGACTCCGCTTGTTTCCCAACCGCCATCGAGAAAGTTCCAACAACGTACAAGACTAACATTTAGATCGTCATCACCTTCGTAGTAACAGAACCCAACCTCCACAAAGTCTTGTTCTCAAACGTCACAATTCGTCATCATCATCGTCGCGTACGTGCTAGGTATGCACGTTTATACGTCGTCCATGACAAACGAAGGCGTCTGTTATCCAACCGTATTGGAGGGTTCAATCGAAGCACGTGACAAGACCAGCGCCTTTGGCCTGCCGTCAACTTCGTCGTGGACGCCGCAGACAACGGTATTGTTTCCAGATGTTTTCTCTTCGTCATCATCGTCGCGTACGTGCTAGTTTTGCACGTTTATACGTCGTAAATGACAAAGGCATCCGTTTGTTATCCGACCGCATTAGCAGCATCAGCAACGTACAAGACTGGCATATTTTGGCCGTCATCATCTTCGTAACAGAACCCAACCTCAACAAATCTTGTTCTCAAACGTCAATTCGTGATCACCATCATCGTCGCGTACGTGCTTAAGAGTGCACGTTTATACGTCGTACATGATGAAACGAAGCCGTCTGTTATCCAACCGTTTTGGAGTGTTCAAACAAAGTACATGAGGTGGCCAAGCCTTTGGCCTGCCGTCAACTTCGTCGTGGACGCTTTTCAGACCGCGGTTTTGTTTCCAGGTCTTCTGTCATCGTCATCATCGTCGCGTACGTGCTAATTTCTGCACGTTTATACGTCGTACATGACGAAGACTCCGCTTGTTTCCCAACCGCCATCGAGAAAGCTCCAACAACGTACAAGACTAACATTTAGGTCATCACCTTCGTAGTAACAGAACCCAACCTCCACAAAGTCTTGTTCTCAAACGTCACAATTCGTCATCATCATCGTCGCGTACGTGCTAGGTATGCACGTTTATACGTCGTCCATGACAAACGAAGGCGTCTGTTATCCAACCGTATTGGAGGGTTCAATCGAAGCACGTGACAAGACCAGCGCCTTTGGCCTGCCGTCAACTTCGTCGTGGACGCCGCAGACAACGGTTTTGTTCCCGGATGTTTTCTCTTCGTCATCATCGTCGCGTACGTGCTAGTTTTGCACGTTTATACGTCGTACATGACAAAGGCATCCTATTGTTATCCAACCGCATCAGCAGCTCCGGCAACGTACAAGACTAGCATTTATCGTCATCATCGTCGTAGTAGCAGCGGCACCGTGCAGTCTTGTTCGCAAATGTTTTTTCGTCATCATCGTCGCGTACGTGCTAATCGTGCACGTTTATACGTCGTACATGACGAATGCATCTGTTATCTAACCGCATTAGCCGCTCCTGAAAACAACGTACACGACTTTTTGTCATCTTCGTCGTGGCAGCAGACTCCGTAGTATAGTTAGAAAGACCGCTTCGCTTGTTTTTCAATGCCTCATTTTGTCATCACAATCATAATATTATCAGGTAGCTCCCACGTGGAACTAAATCAATTAATATTGGCACCCGGGTTCTGCCCGTTACGGAATTTCACCTCGCCGACAAGACAACAATTCCCGGGCAGAGTGTGCCGAATGAATGCAGCGTGGTAACTGATCAATCAAACAAACACAAAACCGGGACACCTGCGTTTTAAGTCTCGTAAATATACGAGTATTATATATCCCAACATCGAGGACCGCTTGCGGTCTTTTTGCTTTAGGGATATTTAGTGATATATTCGCACACAGCTAAGTGCATATGTAAGTCGTCCGTCGCCAGACGAATAAGTGTGTCCCACATCGTTTGTTTAGGTAACGCTGTTATAGGGTATATATTATATATGTATTATGTTGTTTGACAAAGGCATTTACTAGACACGGCGATCTTGCAAAGTTCGAAAACTACAGCAACTGCTTTTACGTCGTACATGACTCGTTCTTGGAATATCAACGGCCGATCTTCATATGTGATGCAAGTTACATTACATATATGGCGAAGACCGGGCAACGGTACCGCAAATGGCTGAACGTACCGTCGACTCCGTGCGACATACCTCGAACTCAATAAATCGGATATAATGTTATTTTCGCACAATTGTGACGAAAAAACACGTTAATGATCCTTCCGCAGGTTCACCTACGGAAACCTTGTTACGACTTTTACTTCCTCTAAATGATCAAGTTCGGTCATCTTCCCAGTATCATCGACGACGTCGAAACGCCATCGCGCACCAGTCCGAAGACCTCACTAAATCATTCAATCGGTAGTAGCGACGGGCGGTGTGTACAAAGGGCAGGGACGTAATCAACGCGAGCTTATGACTCACGCTTACTGGGAATTCCTCGTTCATGGGGAACAATTGCAAGCCCCAATCCCTAGCACGAAGGAGGTTCAGCGGGTTACCCGGACCGTTCGGTCAGGGAGGACACGCTGATTCCTTCAGTGTAGCGCGCGTGCGGCCCAGGACATCTAAGGGCATCACAGACCTGTTATTGCTCAATCTCGTGCGGCTAGAAGCCACCTGTCCCTCTAAGAAGATATGTATGTACGCCGACAGTAAAAACCGCGCACGATTACCGAGCGAACTCGGAACCGGCGGGCCTTTGAGATGTCGAAATACGTCTATTTAGCAGGCAAGAGTCTCGTTCGTTATCGGAATTAACCAGACAAATCGCTCCACCAACTAAGAACGGCCATGCACCACCACCCACCGAATCAAGAAAGAGCTCTCAATCTGTCAATCCTTCCGGTGTCCGGGCCTGATGAGGTTTCCCGTGTTGAGTCAAATTAAGCCGCAGGCTCCACTCCTGGTGGTGCCCTTCCGTCAATTCCTTTAAGTTTCAGCTTTGCAACCATACTTCCCCCGGAACCCAAAAGCTTTGGTTTCCCGGAAGCTGCCCGCCGAGTCATCGGAGGAACGTCGGCGGATCGCTAGCTGGCATCGTTTATGGTTAGAACTAGGGCGGTATCTGATCGCCTTCGAACCTCTAACTTTCGTTCTTGATCAATGAAAGCGTTTTTGGCAAATGCTTTCGCTTCTGTCCGTCTTGCGACGATCCAAGAATTTCACCTCTAACGTCGCAATACGAATGCCCCCATCCGTTCCTATTAATCATTACCTCGGGGTTCCGAAAACCAACAAAATAGAACCGAGGTCCTATTCCATTATTCCATGCACAGAATATTCAGGCGTAATTTTAGCCTGCTTTAAGCACTCTAATTTGTTCAAAGTAAACGTGTCGGCCCACCTCGACACTCAATGAAGAGCACCGCGGCGGGAAATTAATCTTGGGCCGCCCTCGCGAGCTAAGCCCACCGACAGGACGTCCCGCAACACGCCAGTTGACACCGCGAACGATGAACCGGCGGCACGGGACACAAATTCGACTACGAGCTTTTTAACCGCAGCAACTTTAATATACGCTATTGGAGCTGGAATTACCGCGGCTGCTGGCACCAGACTTGCCCTCCAATTGATCCTCGTTAAAGGGTTTAGAGTGTACTCATTCCGATTACGGGGCCTCGGATGAGTCCCGTATCGTTATTTTTCGTCACTACCTCCCCGTGCCGGGAGTGGGTAATTTGCGCGCCTGCTGCCTTCCTTGGATGTGGTAGCCGTTTCTCAGGCTCCCTCTCCGGAATCGAACCCTGATTCCCCGTTACCCGTTACAACCATGGTAGGCGCAGAACCTACCATCGACAGTTGATAAGGCAGACATTTGAAAGATACGTCGCCGGTGCAAGACCGTGCGATCAGCATAAAGTTATTCAGATTCAACAAATTGTACGATGACGACCGAAATCGCCACCGATTGGTTTTGATCTAATAAAAGCACTCCTTCCGTCTCCAGTTGGAGCTCTGTTTGCATGTGTTAGCTCTAGAATTACCACAGTTATCCAAGTAAATCTGGGTACAATCTAAGGAACCATAACTGATTTAATGAGCCTTTCGCGGTTTCACCTTAATTTGGCTTGTACTGAGACATGCATGGCTTAATCTTTGAGACAAGCATATGACTACTGGCAGGATCAACCAGGGAACTGATTTTTGTATATACGTACGTGCGAAAAGTCAAAAAGACGAAACGCCACGCCACGTAATTTTATAATTTGTAGCAGTTGCTACATTTTACAATCGTTCATTTGTGACCGTCGTGCGTCTGAAAGTTAAAATGCCGGACGTAAACACTTTACTTTAGACAGGTCGATACAATTTTAAACATTCTCTACATTCTACGCTAGATAAGCGACTATGTGTACATTTTTCGTGAAATTATCACGATCGTTTCGTATGTTAGCGCCTGGAACGCAGTGAGTAAACGAAAATTTTTTCGAAAAAAAACTAAAGTTTTTTTCATTTCTCATACATTGAATCGCATAAGGAGAACAAACTTAAATAAATTTGTCGATTCCGCGACCACGCTGTGTGTTCAGACCAAAGTCTAACTGTAGACGGACCCCACGAGGCTTGTCGCCTACATATATAGCAAGCGGTCACGGTTCGGAGCTGTACGCGCGGACGGGGAGCGCCTATTATAACCAATGGTAAAATAAATTTTCCCGTTGGGAAATATCTTATATTTTATGGTTCAGAATTTCATGTACTTTTATTATTAATACATATTATTAATTATTGAATGTCTGTGGTACATTAAAAAGTTTAAAAAAATTATTTCTAAAAGTTACACTCCTTTACTATAATGAACGCCGACTGTTTGTCAAAATTTTACAAGTTTTCATCGGCAAAAGTTGAAATAAAATAAAAGCGACTATTTTAACGATTTATCTTTCGGAGACGAATTCATCGGGCTTAGTGTCGAATAAAGACATTTGTCGTCGAATATACTAAAGTATAATGAACGCCGACTGTTTGTCGAAATTTTACAAGTTTTCATCGGCAAAAGTTGAAATTAAATAAAAGCGACGATTTTGACGATTTTAACGATTTATCTTTCGGAGACGAATTCATCGGACTTAGTGTCGAATAAAGACATTTGTCGTCGAATATACTAAAGTATAATGAACGCCGACGGTTTGTCAAAATTTTACAAGTTTTCATCGGCAAAAGTTGAAATAAAATAAAAGCGACTATTTTAACGATTTATCTTTCGGAGACGAATTCATCGGGCTTAGTGTCGAATAAAGACATTTGTCGTCGAATATACTAAAGTATAATGAACGCCGACTGTTTGTCGAAATTTTACAAGTTTTCATCGGCAAAAGTTGAAATTAAATAAAACCGACGATTTTAACGATTTATTCTTCGGAGACGAATTCGTCGGACTTAGTGTCGAATAAAGACATTTGTCGACGAACATACTAAAATATAATGAACGCCGACTGTTTGTCGAAATTTTACAAGTTTTCATCGGCAAAAGTTGAAATTAAATAAAACCGACGATTATCACGATTTATTCTTCGGAGACGAATTCGTCGGACTCAGTGTCGAATAAAGACATTTGTCGACGAACATACTAAAGTATAATGAACGCCGACTGTTTGTCGAAATTTTACAAGTTTTTATCGGCAAAAGTTGAAATTAAATAAAACCGACGATTATCACGATTTATTCTTCGGAGACGAATTCGTCGGACTTAGTGTCGAATAAAGACATTTGTCGACGAACATACTAAAGTATAATGAACGCCGACTGTTTGTCGAAATTTTACAAGTTTTCATCGGCAAAAGTTGAAATTAAATAAAAGCGACGATTTTCACGATTTATTCTTCGGAGACGAATTCGTCGGACTTAGTGTCGAATAAAGACATTTGTCGACCAACATACTAAAGTATAATGAACGCCGACTGTTTGTCGAAATTTTACAAGTTTTCATCGGCAAAAGTTGAAATTAAATAAAAGCGACGATTATCACGATTTATTCTTCGGAGACGAATTCGTCGGACTTAGTGTCGAATAAAGACATTTGTCGACGAACATACTAAAGTATAATGAACGCCGACTGTTTGTCGAAATTTTACAAGTTTTCATCGGCAAAAGTTGAAATTAAATAAAAGCGACGATTTCAACGATTTATCTTTCGGAGACGAATTCATCGGACTTAGTGTCGAATAAAGACATTTGTCGTCGAATATACTAAAGTATAATGAACGCCGACTGTTTGTCGAAATTTTACAAGTTTTCATCGGCAAAAGTTGAAATTAAATAAAACCGACGATTTTAACGATTTATCCTTCGGAGACGAATTCCTCGGACTTAGTGTCGAATAAAGACATTTGTCGTCGAATATACTAAAATATAATGAACGCCGACTGTTTGTCGAAATTTTACAAGTTTTCATCGGCAAAAGTTGAAATTAAATAAAACCGACGATTATCACGATTTATTCTTCGGAGACGAATTCGTCGGACTTAGTGTCGAATAAAGACATTTGTCGACGAACATACTAAAGTATAATGAACGCCGACTGTTTGTCGAAATTTTACAAGTTTTTATCGGCAAAAGTTGAAATTAAATAAAACCGACGATTATCACGATTTATTCTTCGGAGACGAATTCGTCGGACTTAGTGTCGAATAAAGACATTTGTCGTCGAATATACTAAAGTATAATGAACGCCGACTGTTTGTCGAAATTTTACAAGTTTTCATCGGCAAAAGTTGAAATTAAATAAAACCGACGATTTTAACGATTTATCCTTCGGAGACGAATTCTTCGGACTTAGTGTCGAATAAAGACATTTGTCGTCGAATATACTAAAATATAATGAACGCCGACTGTTTGTCGAAATTTTACAAGTTTTCATCGGCAAAAGTTGAAATTAAATAAAACCGACGATTATCACGATTTATTCTTCGGAGACGAATTCGTCGGACTTAGTGTCGAATAAAGACATTTGTCGTCGAATATACTAAAGTATAATGAACGCCGACTGTTTGTCGAAATTTTACAAGTTTTCATCGGCAAAAGTTGAAATTAAATAAAACCGACGATTTTAACGATTTATCCTTCGGAGACGAATTCTT
>OZ026854.1:22916797-22924297 GCA_964023215.1 Eledona agricola
GACGGCAATTAACGTTGTCCTCTGGGAACGTTCCCTAGGACTATAGGAAAAAAGATGTCGCATTGGCCTGGCGGAAAACATTTAAAACCTCGAGGAATCGAATTGTAATAAAACGAAACCCCTGATCTTATTGTCGTCATCTGTGTAACGGTCTATTAAGATCTAGGTACCATGGCCGTAGACATTTTTGCAGTCATCTTCGTCGTAACATCTCCGACCAGTCCTGTTATCGAACATCAATTCGTTATCATCATCGTCGCGTACGTGCTTAGGGGAACTCACGTTTATACGCCGTACATGAAGAACGAAGACGTCTGTTATCCGACTGTTTGGGAGAGTTAGTTCAAACGACGTACATGACAAGCTTCGCCTTCGGCATGTCGTCAACTTCGTCGTGGACGCTTCTCAGACCGCGGTTTCGTTTCCAGGTCATCTGTCATCGTCATCATCGTCGCGTACGTGCTAAATTGTGCACATTTATACGTCGTACATGACAAAGACTCCGCTTGTTTCCCAACCGCCGTCGAGAAAGCTCCAACAACGTACAAGACTAACATTTAGGTCGTCATCACCTTCGTAGTAACAGAACGCAACCTCCACAAAGTCTTGTTCTCAAACGTCACAATTCGTCATCATCATCGTCGCGTACGTGCTAGGTATGCTCGTTTATACGTCGTTCATGACAAGACGAAGGCGTCTGTTATCCAACCGTATTGGAGAGTTCAATCGAAGCACGTGACAAGACCAGTGCCTTTGGCCTGCCGTCAACTTCGTCGTGGACGCCGCAGACAACGGTTTTGTTCCCAGATGTTTTCTCTTCGTCATCATCGACGCGTACGTGCTAAGTTGTGCACGTTTATACGTCGTAAATGACAAAGGCATCCGTTTGTTATCCCACCGCATTAGCAGCATCAGCAACGTACAAGACTGGCATATTTTGACCGTCATCATCTTCGTAACAGAACCCAAACCTCAACAAGTCTTGTTCTCAAACGTCAATTCGTCATCACCATCATCGTCGCGTACGTGCTTAAGAGCGCACGTTTATACGTCGTACATGTTGAAACGAAGCCGTCTGTTATCCAACCGTTTTGGAGAGTTCAAACAAAGTACATGACGTGGTCAAGCCTTTGGCCTGCCGTCAACTTCGTCGTGGACGCTTCTCAGACCGCGGTTTTGTTTCCAGGTCTTCTGTCATCGTCATCATCGTCGCGTACGTGCTAATTTCTGCACGTTTATACGTCGTACATGACGAAGACTCCGCTTGTTTCCCAACCGCCATCGAGAAAGTTCCAACAACGTACAAGACTAACATTTAGATCGTCATCACCTTCGTAGTAACAGAACCCAACCTCCACAAAGTCTTGTTCTCAAACGTCACAATTCGTCATCATCATCGTCGCGTACGTGCTAGGTATGCACGTTTATACGTCGTCCATGACAAACGAAGGCGTCTGTTATCCAACCGTATTGGAGGGTTCAATCGAAGCACGTGACAAGACCAGCGCCTTTGGCCTGCCGTCAACTTCGTCGTGGACGCCGCAGACAACGGTATTGTTTCCAGATGTTTTCTCTTCGTCATCATCGTCGCGTACGTGCTAGTTTTGCACGTTTATACGTCGTAAATGACAAAGGCATCCGTTTGTTATCCGACCGCATTAGCAGCATCAGCAACGTACAAGACTGGCATATTTTGGCCGTCATCATCTTCGTAACAGAACCCAACCTCAACAAATCTTGTTCTCAAACGTCAATTCGTGATCACCATCATCGTCGCGTACGTGCTTAAGAGTGCACGTTTATACGTCGTACATGATGAAACGAAGCCGTCTGTTATCCAACCGTTTTGGAGTGTTCAAACAAAGTACATGAGGTGGCCAAGCCTTTGGCCTGCCGTCAACTTCGTCGTGGACGCTTTTCAGACCGCGGTTTTGTTTCCAGGTCTTCTGTCATCGTCATCATCGTCGCGTACGTGCTAATTTCTGCACGTTTATACGTCGTACATGACGAAGACTCCGCTTGTTTCCCAACCGCCATCGAGAAAGCTCCAACAACGTACAAGACTAACATTTAGGTCATCACCTTCGTAGTAACAGAACCCAACCTCCACAAAGTCTTGTTCTCAAACGTCACAATTCGTCATCATCATCGTCGCGTACGTGCTAGGTATGCACGTTTATACGTCGTCCATGACAAACGAAGGCGTCTGTTATCCAACCGTATTGGAGGGTTCAATCGAAGCACGTGACAAGACCAGCGCCTTTGGCCTGCCGTCAACTTCGTCGTGGACGCCGCAGACAACGGTTTTGTTCCCGGATGTTTTCTCTTCGTCATCATCGTCGCGTACGTGCTAGTTTTGCACGTTTATACGTCGTACATGACAAAGGCATCCTATTGTTATCCAACCGCATCAGCAGCTCCGGCAACGTACAAGACTAGCATTTATCGTCATCATCGTCGTAGTAGCAGCGGCACCGTGCAGTCTTGTTCGCAAATGTTTTTTCGTCATCATCGTCGCGTACGTGCTAATCGTGCACGTTTATACGTCGTACATGACGAATGCATCTGTTATCTAACCGCATTAGCCGCTCCTGAAAACAACGTACACGACTTTTTGTCATCTTCGTCGTGGCAGCAGACTCCGTAGTATAGTTAGAAAGACCGCTTCGCTTGTTTTTCAATGCCTCATTTTGTCATCACAATCATAATATTATCAGGTAGCTCCCACGTGGAACTAAATCAATTAATATTGGCACCCGGGTTCTGCCCGTTACGGAATTTCACCTCGCCGACAAGACAACAATTCCCGGGCAGAGTGTGCCGAATGAATGCAGCGTGGTAACTGATCAATCAAACAAACACAAAACCGGGACACCTGCGTTTTAAGTCTCGTAAATATACGAGTATTATATATCCCAACATCGAGGACCGCTTGCGGTCTTTTTGCTTTAGGGATATTTAGTGATATATTCGCACACAGCTAAGTGCATATGTAAGTCGTCCGTCGCCAGACGAATAAGTGTGTCCCACATCGTTTGTTTAGGTAACGCTGTTATAGGGTATATATTATATATGTATTATGTTGTTTGACAAAGGCATTTACTAGACACGGCGATCTTGCAAAGTTCGAAAACTACAGCAACTGCTTTTACGTCGTACATGACTCGTTCTTGGAATATCAACGGCCGATCTTCATATGTGATGCAAGTTACATTACATATATGGCGAAGACCGGGCAACGGTACCGCAAATGGCTGAACGTACCGTCGACTCCGTGCGACATACCTCGAACTCAATAAATCGGATATAATGTTATTTTCGCACAATTGTGACGAAAAAACACGTTAATGATCCTTCCGCAGGTTCACCTACGGAAACCTTGTTACGACTTTTACTTCCTCTAAATGATCAAGTTCGGTCATCTTCCCAGTATCATCGACGACGTCGAAACGCCATCGCGCACCAGTCCGAAGACCTCACTAAATCATTCAATCGGTAGTAGCGACGGGCGGTGTGTACAAAGGGCAGGGACGTAATCAACGCGAGCTTATGACTCACGCTTACTGGGAATTCCTCGTTCATGGGGAACAATTGCAAGCCCCAATCCCTAGCACGAAGGAGGTTCAGCGGGTTACCCGGACCGTTCGGTCAGGGAGGACACGCTGATTCCTTCAGTGTAGCGCGCGTGCGGCCCAGGACATCTAAGGGCATCACAGACCTGTTATTGCTCAATCTCGTGCGGCTAGAAGCCACCTGTCCCTCTAAGAAGATATGTATGTACGCCGACAGTAAAAACCGCGCACGATTACCGAGCGAACTCGGAACCGGCGGGCCTTTGAGATGTCGAAATACGTCTATTTAGCAGGCAAGAGTCTCGTTCGTTATCGGAATTAACCAGACAAATCGCTCCACCAACTAAGAACGGCCATGCACCACCACCCACCGAATCAAGAAAGAGCTCTCAATCTGTCAATCCTTCCGGTGTCCGGGCCTGATGAGGTTTCCCGTGTTGAGTCAAATTAAGCCGCAGGCTCCACTCCTGGTGGTGCCCTTCCGTCAATTCCTTTAAGTTTCAGCTTTGCAACCATACTTCCCCCGGAACCCAAAAGCTTTGGTTTCCCGGAAGCTGCCCGCCGAGTCATCGGAGGAACGTCGGCGGATCGCTAGCTGGCATCGTTTATGGTTAGAACTAGGGCGGTATCTGATCGCCTTCGAACCTCTAACTTTCGTTCTTGATCAATGAAAGCGTTTTTGGCAAATGCTTTCGCTTCTGTCCGTCTTGCGACGATCCAAGAATTTCACCTCTAACGTCGCAATACGAATGCCCCCATCCGTTCCTATTAATCATTACCTCGGGGTTCCGAAAACCAACAAAATAGAACCGAGGTCCTATTCCATTATTCCATGCACAGAATATTCAGGCGTAATTTTAGCCTGCTTTAAGCACTCTAATTTGTTCAAAGTAAACGTGTCGGCCCACCTCGACACTCAATGAAGAGCACCGCGGCGGGAAATTAATCTTGGGCCGCCCTCGCGAGCTAAGCCCACCGACAGGACGTCCCGCAACACGCCAGTTGACACCGCGAACGATGAACCGGCGGCACGGGACACAAATTCGACTACGAGCTTTTTAACCGCAGCAACTTTAATATACGCTATTGGAGCTGGAATTACCGCGGCTGCTGGCACCAGACTTGCCCTCCAATTGATCCTCGTTAAAGGGTTTAGAGTGTACTCATTCCGATTACGGGGCCTCGGATGAGTCCCGTATCGTTATTTTTCGTCACTACCTCCCCGTGCCGGGAGTGGGTAATTTGCGCGCCTGCTGCCTTCCTTGGATGTGGTAGCCGTTTCTCAGGCTCCCTCTCCGGAATCGAACCCTGATTCCCCGTTACCCGTTACAACCATGGTAGGCGCAGAACCTACCATCGACAGTTGATAAGGCAGACATTTGAAAGATACGTCGCCGGTGCAAGACCGTGCGATCAGCATAAAGTTATTCAGATTCAACAAATTGTACGATGACGACCGAAATCGCCACCGATTGGTTTTGATCTAATAAAAGCACTCCTTCCGTCTCCAGTTGGAGCTCTGTTTGCATGTGTTAGCTCTAGAATTACCACAGTTATCCAAGTAAATCTGGGTACAATCTAAGGAACCATAACTGATTTAATGAGCCTTTCGCGGTTTCACCTTAATTTGGCTTGTACTGAGACATGCATGGCTTAATCTTTGAGACAAGCATATGACTACTGGCAGGATCAACCAGGGAACTGATTTTTGTATATACGTACGTGCGAAAAGTCAAAAAGACGAAACGCCACGCCACGTAATTTTATAATTTGTAGCAGTTGCTACATTTTACAATCGTTCATTTGTGACCGTCGTGCGTCTGAAAGTTAAAATGCCGGACGTAAACACTTTACTTTAGACAGGTCGATACAATTTTAAACATTCTCTACATTCTACGCTAGATAAGCGACTATGTGTACATTTTTCGTGAAATTATCACGATCGTTTCGTATGTTAGCGCCTGGAACGCAGTGAGTAAACGAAAATTTTTTCGAAAAAAAACTAAAGTTTTTTTCATTTCTCATACATTGAATCGCATAAGGAGAACAAACTTAAATAAATTTGTCGATTCCGCGACCACGCTGTGTGTTCAGACCAAAGTCTAACTGTAGACGGACCCCACGAGGCTTGTCGCCTACATATATAGCAAGCGGTCACGGTTCGGAGCTGTACGCGCGGACGGGGAGCGCCTATTATAACCAATGGTAAAATAAATTTTCCCGTTGGGAAATATCTTATATTTTATGGTTCAGAATTTCATGTACTTTTATTATTAATACATATTATTAATTATTGAATGTCTGTGGTACATTAAAAAGTTTAAAAAAATTATTTCTAAAAGTTACACTCCTTTACTATAATGAACGCCGACTGTTTGTCAAAATTTTACAAGTTTTCATCGGCAAAAGTTGAAATAAAATAAAAGCGACTATTTTAACGATTTATCTTTCGGAGACGAATTCATCGGGCTTAGTGTCGAATAAAGACATTTGTCGTCGAATATACTAAAGTATAATGAACGCCGACTGTTTGTCGAAATTTTACAAGTTTTCATCGGCAAAAGTTGAAATTAAATAAAAGCGACGATTTTAACGATTTATCTTTCGGAGACGAATTCATCGGACTTAGTGTCGAATAAAGACATTTGTCGTCGAATATACTAAAGTATAATGAACGCCGACGGTTTGTCAAAATTTTACAAGTTTTCATCGGCAAAAGTTGAAATAAAATAAAAGCGACTATTTTAACGATTTATCTTTCGGAGACGAATTCATCGGGCTTAGTGTCGAATAAAGACATTTGTCGTCGAATATACTAAAGTATAATGAACGCCGACTGTTTGTCGAAATTTTACAAGTTTTCATCGGCAAAAGTTGAAATTAAATAAAACCGACGATTTTAACGATTTATTCTTCGGAGACGAATTCGTCGGACTTAGTGTCGAATAAAGACATTTGTCGACGAACATACTAAAATATAATGAACGCCGACTGTTTGTCGAAATTTTACAAGTTTTCATCGGCAAAAGTTGAAATTAAATAAAACCGACGATTATCACGATTTATTCTTCGGAGACGAATTCGTCGGACTCAGTGTCGAATAAAGACATTTGTCGACGAACATACTAAAGTATAATGAACGCCGACTGTTTGTCGAAATTTTACAAGTTTTTATCGGCAAAAGTTGAAATTAAATAAAACCGACGATTATCACGATTTATTCTTCGGAGACGAATTCGTCGGACTTAGTGTCGAATAAAGACATTTGTCGACGAACATACTAAAGTATAATGAACGCCGACTGTTTGTCGAAATTTTACAAGTTTTCATCGGCAAAAGTTGAAATTAAATAAAAGCGACGATTTTCACGATTTATTCTTCGGAGACGAATTCGTCGGACTTAGTGTCGAATAAAGACATTTGTCGACCAACATACTAAAGTATAATGAACGCCGACTGTTTGTCGAAATTTTACAAGTTTTCATCGGCAAAAGTTGAAATTAAATAAAAGCGACGATTATCACGATTTATTCTTCGGAGACGAATTCGTCGGACTTAGTGTCGAATAAAGACATTTGTCGACGAACATACTAAAGTATAATGAACGCCGACTGTTTGTCGAAATTTTACAAGTTTTCATCGGCAAAAGTTGAAATTAAATAAAAGCGACGATTTCAACGATTTATCTTTCGGAGACGAATTCATCGGACTTAGTGTCGAATAAAGACATTTGTCGTCGAATATACTAAAGTATAATGAACGCCGACTGTTTGTCGAAATTTTACAAGTTTTCATCGGTAAAAGTTGAAATTAAATAAAACCGACGATTTTAACGATTTATCCTTCGGAGACGAATTCCTCGGACTTAGTGTCGAATAAAGACATTTGTCGTCGAATATACTAAAATATAATGAACGCCGACTGTTTG
>OZ026854.1:22929297-22934297 GCA_964023215.1 Eledona agricola
TGGAGGATTCAAATAGGTGCCCGACTTGATGTATTCCACCACCAGACACAGATGTCTCCAGTCTATGTTTCCAATACACTTTCTCCCCGGTTCGCCCCGGTGCTATATTTTTAATCATGTTTTGAAGATTTAGTGTTTGGTTCTCCATGTAATTTGTATGTAAGGCAGCCGTTATGAGTGGATCTTCTCGTAGTAGAAGATTAGAAAGCCGCCCAAGCAAAATCCGCGGAATTTTGGTTGAAAGGCAGGGTAACCCAATGCCCCCGTCCCTAGCCGACGCGTGTAAGAATGCATTAGCACTCTGCTTGGGTAGATGAAGGATCCTTTTAACGGCCAAGCGAATTTGTTTATCGCAGTTTGATAAAGTTCTACGGCTTATGTTTGGAATTTGAAGAGAATAGAAATGGCGGGGAAGGAGGAATCTAGATATTATGTCTAGTTTTTGGTGTGGCTTGAGAGGGGCTTTTAGAATTCTTGCTAATTCAGATGGAAGTTCTGACGGGGTTGGGGTGCTGCACCCCATAAAACTGCTTTTAATCCCCAGATATTTAAATTGCTCTCCCACTGTAATTTGTTTTATGACAGTGCCATCAATTACTAAACTGCTGGCGGTGGTGACATACAATTTCTTGCGGGCTGGAAGAAGATTTAGAGCGAGGCAATGGCATTTTGAAGGATTTATTGCCATTTGCCGTCTCGAGAAGAATTCTTGGCATTTCCGCAGTAATGTTTGTCCCTGACGCTTATTTTCTGTGAAGAGAAGTAAGTCATCGGCGTATGCCAGGACATTAACAGGTACGCCACCGAGGGCGATGCCAGCTCTAACCTCCTCAAGCTCGCACAATAGCTCATCCATGACCATATTGAATAGACATGGTGATAATGGGTCGCCTTGTCTTACCCCACGCAACATAGCGATCTTTTCGGAGGTGTTTCCCCCACAAGTCACTCTTGTCCAGGTTCCGTCGTATGAGTCCATGATCATATTTATGACTCTACTATCGACCTGAAAGCGCGAGAGCGCTCGACGTATACTATGGTGGGAAACAGTATCGAAAGCCTTTCTTAGATCTAGAGTCGTTATTGCGTGGGGCAAATGGCGGGAACGACATTCCTTTAAAACCGCTTGGAGTACTATAGTATTGGCTAGCGTGCCATCTAAATCTATAAAGCCTCTTTGCGCTGGATTAAAATGCAATGTTTGTAATCTACGTGCTAGTATTTTGTGGAATATGCGTAGAATGATGGAAGAAACTGTAATGGGTCTCCAGTTGTCGACGTTGCGGAGGTCGGAGCTGCCTTTTGGAATAAGAGTAGTCCGACACTCTTTCAACGAACCGGGAACATGTTGGGTGGCCAACATGACATTAAACAAAATTGCAAGAAGCGCCGGTGGAACCTTCTTCAGTACTGACAACTTTATCCCGTCTGGGCCTGCCGTGTCAGACATCCTGGAGCGGAATAATTTCCGGATGTCCTCAACTGTTACGGGAATATAAAGATTGACTGCGTCTTTCTTGTTGACTATTTCGTAGTTGTCAGGTTCGGAAGGGGAGGCAAAAATGGAAGTATACGCTAGCTGTATGTCTTCGATGTGTGGGAAAGACTCCGATCTTAAGGAGTCCCAGTTACCAGATATAAGGGCATCGGCAAGCCGAGCCGTGTCTCTTCTGTACATAGTCTGAGCTTTTTTATATAGAAAGGCTCTTTTAGCATTCCCACGATAGCTTTTATTGAGCCGTTGCCTGGTGGAGCGGGATGTATTGCGCGGGGTAGAATTGCATCGTTTAGTAATTTCATCTAGAATAACATCCGTGAGGGTGATAGATAGTTCATTACTTGATATAGTTGTCATTATCTCTTCTCTAATAGAAGCTGGTATGGAAGGGTCTTGTGCCAGTTGTAATATGTAAGTCTCCACTGAGGCTGTGCCATTTGACGCCGAAGAGATAATATTTGAGTAGCCAGCTGTAGGACCGACGCTAGGCGGCCTGAGATAAGTTGGTGGCGGTAAAATGTTAACTAGTGGGTAGGGGGAAGAACGCAACTCGGATGAACAACACGAAGAGGAAGAAGATGATGCGAGTGATGGCGAACTGGTGTTACCAGGAAGGGGGTCGACGGTGGTGTCGTTTATTTCGGCTTGTATGTTTGTGAGTAATACTTTATATTTACTCGTTTTTCGGTGTGCTTTAATTTGTTCTAATGTGCGATCACCAAATATTGCTGCAAGGTGTTTATTTATAAATCTTCCCGTATATTTTTGTTCTTCCTGTGCAATGTGTAAACTTTCAAGCGCAGAGAATGGTCGTACCGCGCGGAAGTCGCTAGATTCCATATGTTTATTGTACTCGATTGGGTGGGCTTGTTTCAAATGTTGTTGTTTCCCTCTATAAGTGTTGAATTCTCTACTGCAAACTTCACAGACCCCATCGGCTAGAGCTCTGCAATAGTAGCGTTGGTGTTGTTTAAGGGCATTTGTAGATCTATAGGTTTTTCCACAGCCACATTCGTGCGACGACATTATAATTTTGGGAGACACGTGATGATGAATTTTAAATAATTAAAATATATATAAGTTAATAGATAAAATGGGACAAGGGTGTCCTGAGCACCTAAGGCCGACGATTCTAACCGTATCAGTCGTACCTCTTTATAATTATATTTAGAAGACGAGGCGCCCGTCAATCACCTCAATTGAGGTCAAGTCAGACGGCTTGCGAATGTAGCGTGCCAAGCCGCCCGAAAGCAAGACATATAAAATTAAACTATCACAAGAGGTGTAGTACGCATTCTCAGGCAACACGTGAGTGATTGCTGGCGCATTTGCGACCCAGAGAAAAAAAAAAAAAAAAAAAGAAAAAAAAAAAAAAAAAAAAAAAAAAGAGAAAATAGAAAAGAAAGAGAAAAAATAAGAGAGTCATAGTTACTCCCGCCGTTTACCCGCGCTTTTTTGAATTTCTTCAAGTTGACATTCAGAGCACTGGGCAGAAATCACATTGCGTCAACACCCGTTGGGGCCATCGCAATGCTTTGTTTTAATTAGACAGTCGGATTCCCCAGGTCCGTGCCAGTTCTGAGCTGATCGTTGAATGGTGGCCGAAGAGGACATCCGGACGCTCTTTCGAGCGCACCCGGAGCCTCGCAGCAAGACGGTTCCGTGGGGGGCCAAGGCACGGGACCGGGCTCGGATCAGACAAGCTTCACCTCGCCCAGGCCCGGCACGTTAGCCGTCACCCGCTTCCCCGACAAGCCCGACACGCCCCGATCCTCAGAGCCAATCCTTATCCCGAAGTTACGGATCCAATTTGCCGACTTCCCTTACCTACATTATTCTATCGACTAGAGGCTATTCACCTTGGAGACCTGCTGCGGATATGGGTACGAGCCGGCGCGACGTTTCCACGTGGCCCTCTCCCGGATTTTCAAGGTCCGAGGGGATGATCCGGACACCGCCGCAACTGCGGTGCTCTTCGCGTTCCAAACCATATCTCCCTGCTAGAGGATTCCATGGAACTCGAACGCTCATACAGAAAAGAAAACTCTTCCCGGATCTCCCGACGGCGTCTCCGGGTCCTTTTGGGTTACCCCGACGAACTCTCTTGCGAGGGCCCGATTTATAAACGGTTCCGCTGCCGGGTTCCGGAATAGGAACCGGATTCCCTTTCGCCCGATGGGTGTATACAATCAAATGTTTGTGATATTTTAAGGAGCGCGGACCCCACGCTTGCCTTTCGGTTTCGACCCTGCTGTCATCATCGTCGCGTACGTGCTTGCCAAAAATCCACTTTTACTACTTGTGCGTTTTATAGTTCGAAATGTTAAACACACGCTGAAGTAAATAATAGACAGAGACTGCCCGTTTATACGTCGTACATGACTAACTAGAGTACACCTACTAAACACGGTGATCCCTCCCATACATCAAATTTATATTGTTAAATTACCCCTCGCTTGCTTTTCGCCGTCTATCACTGCATTGGTCATCATCGACGCGTACGTGCTTGTCAAATTCTAAAAATTACGTATTGTGCGTTTTAAAGTTCGAAAATTCAACACACTCTGTAATTAATAGACAGACTGCCCGTTTATACGTCGTATTAGACTAAGAGGACAAACTGCTACTAAACACGGTGATAATTAAACAAGTTTATCTGTAAAAAGCACCCCTCGCTTGCTCTTCGGCGTCCATCAACTACCCTGTCATCATCGTCGCGTACGTGCTTGCCAAATTCTAAAAACTACGTATTGTGCGTTTTAAAGTTCGAAAATTCAACACACTCAGTAATTAACAGACAGGCTGCCCGTTTATACGTCGTACATGAACAGGAGGACAAACACCTACAAAACACGGTGATGCTTAAAACAAATTTGTTAAAGAACCCCTCGCTTGCGTTTCGGCTTCAATCAACTTCTCTGGTCATCATCGTCGCGTACGTGCTGGTGTCCAATTCTAAAAACTACGTATTGTGCGTCTTAAAGTTCGAAAATTCAACACACTCAGTAATAAATAGAAAAGACTGCCCGTTTATACGTCGACATGATCAGGAGGACAAATACCTACTAAACACGGTGATCCTTAGACAATTTTAGCTGTAAAAAACACCCCTCGCTTGCTCTTCGGCGTCCATCACTCCTGTGGTCATCATCGTCGCGTACGTGCTTGCCAAATTCTAAAGACTACGTATTGTGCGTTTTAAAGTTCGAAAATTCAACACACTCAGTAATTAATAGACAGGCTGCCCGTTTATACGTCGTTCATGATCAGGAGGACAAACACCTACAAAACACGGTGATGTTTAAAACAAATTTATTTATTAAAGATCCCACGCTTGCTTTTCGACTGCCCGCTAGTCTTATTCGCGGCGCGTACGTGCTCGTGTCAAATACTAAAAATTACGTATTGTGCGTTTTAAAGTTCGAAAAGTCAACACACTCAATAATAATTAGATAAGACTGCCCGTTTATACGTCGTACAAGACCATCAAGGGATCATCTAC
>OZ026854.1:22939297-22946797 GCA_964023215.1 Eledona agricola
CGAAGCACGTGACAAGACCAGTGCCTTTGGCCTGCCGTCAACTTCGTCGTGGACGCCGCAGACAACGGTTTTGTTCCCAGATGTTTTCTCTTCGTCATCATCGACGCGTACGTGCTAAGTTGTGCACGTTTATACGTCGTAAATGACAAAGGCATCCGTTTGTTATCCCACCGCATTAGCAGCATCAGCAACGTACAAGACTGGCATATTTTGACCGTCATCATCTTCGTAACAGAACCCAAACCTCAACAAGTCTTGTTCTCAAACGTCAATTCGTCATCACCATCATCGTCGCGTACGTGCTTAAGAGCGCACGTTTATACGTCGTACATGTTGAAACGAAGCCGTCTGTTATCCAACCGTTTTGGAGAGTTCAAACAAAGTACATGACGTGGTCAAGCCTTTGGCCTGCCGTCAACTTCGTCGTGGACGCTTCTCAGACCGCGGTTTTGTTTCCAGGTCTTCTGTCATCGTCATCATCGTCGCGTACGTGCTAATTTCTGCACGTTTATACGTCGTACATGACGAAGACTCCGCTTGTTTCCCAACCGCCATCGAGAAAGTTCCAACAACGTACAAGACTAACATTTAGATCGTCATCACCTTCGTAGTAACAGAACCCAACCTCCACAAAGTCTTGTTCTCAAACGTCACAATTCGTCATCATCATCGTCGCGTACGTGCTAGGTATGCACGTTTATACGTCGTCCATGACAAACGAAGGCGTCTGTTATCCAACCGTATTGGAGGGTTCAATCGAAGCACGTGACAAGACCAGCGCCTTTGGCCTGCCGTCAACTTCGTCGTGGACGCCGCAGACAACGGTATTGTTTCCAGATGTTTTCTCTTCGTCATCATCGTCGCGTACGTGCTAGTTTTGCACGTTTATACGTCGTAAATGACAAAGGCATCCGTTTGTTATCCGACCGCATTAGCAGCATCAGCAACGTACAAGACTGGCATATTTTGGCCGTCATCATCTTCGTAACAGAACCCAACCTCAACAAATCTTGTTCTCAAACGTCAATTCGTGATCACCATCATCGTCGCGTACGTGCTTAAGAGTGCACGTTTATACGTCGTACATGATGAAACGAAGCCGTCTGTTATCCAACCGTTTTGGAGTGTTCAAACAAAGTACATGAGGTGGCCAAGCCTTTGGCCTGCCGTCAACTTCGTCGTGGACGCTTTTCAGACCGCGGTTTTGTTTCCAGGTCTTCTGTCATCGTCATCATCGTCGCGTACGTGCTAATTTCTGCACGTTTATACGTCGTACATGACGAAGACTCCGCTTGTTTCCCAACCGCCATCGAGAAAGCTCCAACAACGTACAAGACTAACATTTAGGTCATCACCTTCGTAGTAACAGAACCCAACCTCCACAAAGTCTTGTTCTCAAACGTCACAATTCGTCATCATCATCGTCGCGTACGTGCTAGGTATGCACGTTTATACGTCGTCCATGACAAACGAAGGCGTCTGTTATCCAACCGTATTGGAGGGTTCAATCGAAGCACGTGACAAGACCAGCGCCTTTGGCCTGCCGTCAACTTCGTCGTGGACGCCGCAGACAACGGTTTTGTTCCCGGATGTTTTCTCTTCGTCATCATCGTCGCGTACGTGCTAGTTTTGCACGTTTATACGTCGTACATGACAAAGGCATCCTATTGTTATCCAACCGCATCAGCAGCTCCGGCAACGTACAAGACTAGCATTTATCGTCATCATCGTCGTAGTAGCAGCGGCACCGTGCAGTCTTGTTCGCAAATGTTTTTTCGTCATCATCGTCGCGTACGTGCTAATCGTGCACGTTTATACGTCGTACATGACGAATGCATCTGTTATCTAACCGCATTAGCCGCTCCTGAAAACAACGTACACGACTTTTTGTCATCTTCGTCGTGGCAGCAGACTCCGTAGTATAGTTAGAAAGACCGCTTCGCTTGTTTTTCAATGCCTCATTTTGTCATCACAATCATAATATTATCAGGTAGCTCCCACGTGGAACTAAATCAATTAATATTGGCACCCGGGTTCTGCCCGTTACGGAATTTCACCTCGCCGACAAGACAACAATTCCCGGGCAGAGTGTGCCGAATGAATGCAGCGTGGTAACTGATCAATCAAACAAACACAAAACCGGGACACCTGCGTTTTAAGTCTCGTAAATATACGAGTATTATATATCCCAACATCGAGGACCGCTTGCGGTCTTTTTGCTTTAGGGATATTTAGTGATATATTCGCACACAGCTAAGTGCATATGTAAGTCGTCCGTCGCCAGACGAATAAGTGTGTCCCACATCGTTTGTTTAGGTAACGCTGTTATAGGGTATATATTATATATGTATTATGTTGTTTGACAAAGGCATTTACTAGACACGGCGATCTTGCAAAGTTCGAAAACTACAGCAACTGCTTTTACGTCGTACATGACTCGTTCTTGGAATATCAACGGCCGATCTTCATATGTGATGCAAGTTACATTACATATATGGCGAAGACCGGGCAACGGTACCGCAAATGGCTGAACGTACCGTCGACTCCGTGCGACATACCTCGAACTCAATAAATCGGATATAATGTTATTTTCGCACAATTGTGACGAAAAAACACGTTAATGATCCTTCCGCAGGTTCACCTACGGAAACCTTGTTACGACTTTTACTTCCTCTAAATGATCAAGTTCGGTCATCTTCCCAGTATCATCGACGACGTCGAAACGCCATCGCGCACCAGTCCGAAGACCTCACTAAATCATTCAATCGGTAGTAGCGACGGGCGGTGTGTACAAAGGGCAGGGACGTAATCAACGCGAGCTTATGACTCACGCTTACTGGGAATTCCTCGTTCATGGGGAACAATTGCAAGCCCCAATCCCTAGCACGAAGGAGGTTCAGCGGGTTACCCGGACCGTTCGGTCAGGGAGGACACGCTGATTCCTTCAGTGTAGCGCGCGTGCGGCCCAGGACATCTAAGGGCATCACAGACCTGTTATTGCTCAATCTCGTGCGGCTAGAAGCCACCTGTCCCTCTAAGAAGATATGTATGTACGCCGACAGTAAAAACCGCGCACGATTACCGAGCGAACTCGGAACCGGCGGGCCTTTGAGATGTCGAAATACGTCTATTTAGCAGGCAAGAGTCTCGTTCGTTATCGGAATTAACCAGACAAATCGCTCCACCAACTAAGAACGGCCATGCACCACCACCCACCGAATCAAGAAAGAGCTCTCAATCTGTCAATCCTTCCGGTGTCCGGGCCTGATGAGGTTTCCCGTGTTGAGTCAAATTAAGCCGCAGGCTCCACTCCTGGTGGTGCCCTTCCGTCAATTCCTTTAAGTTTCAGCTTTGCAACCATACTTCCCCCGGAACCCAAAAGCTTTGGTTTCCCGGAAGCTGCCCGCCGAGTCATCGGAGGAACGTCGGCGGATCGCTAGCTGGCATCGTTTATGGTTAGAACTAGGGCGGTATCTGATCGCCTTCGAACCTCTAACTTTCGTTCTTGATCAATGAAAGCGTTTTTGGCAAATGCTTTCGCTTCTGTCCGTCTTGCGACGATCCAAGAATTTCACCTCTAACGTCGCAATACGAATGCCCCCATCCGTTCCTATTAATCATTACCTCGGGGTTCCGAAAACCAACAAAATAGAACCGAGGTCCTATTCCATTATTCCATGCACAGAATATTCAGGCGTAATTTTAGCCTGCTTTAAGCACTCTAATTTGTTCAAAGTAAACGTGTCGGCCCACCTCGACACTCAATGAAGAGCACCGCGGCGGGAAATTAATCTTGGGCCGCCCTCGCGAGCTAAGCCCACCGACAGGACGTCCCGCAACACGCCAGTTGACACCGCGAACGATGAACCGGCGGCACGGGACACAAATTCGACTACGAGCTTTTTAACCGCAGCAACTTTAATATACGCTATTGGAGCTGGAATTACCGCGGCTGCTGGCACCAGACTTGCCCTCCAATTGATCCTCGTTAAAGGGTTTAGAGTGTACTCATTCCGATTACGGGGCCTCGGATGAGTCCCGTATCGTTATTTTTCGTCACTACCTCCCCGTGCCGGGAGTGGGTAATTTGCGCGCCTGCTGCCTTCCTTGGATGTGGTAGCCGTTTCTCAGGCTCCCTCTCCGGAATCGAACCCTGATTCCCCGTTACCCGTTACAACCATGGTAGGCGCAGAACCTACCATCGACAGTTGATAAGGCAGACATTTGAAAGATACGTCGCCGGTGCAAGACCGTGCGATCAGCATAAAGTTATTCAGATTCAACAAATTGTACGATGACGACCGAAATCGCCACCGATTGGTTTTGATCTAATAAAAGCACTCCTTCCGTCTCCAGTTGGAGCTCTGTTTGCATGTGTTAGCTCTAGAATTACCACAGTTATCCAAGTAAATCTGGGTACAATCTAAGGAACCATAACTGATTTAATGAGCCTTTCGCGGTTTCACCTTAATTTGGCTTGTACTGAGACATGCATGGCTTAATCTTTGAGACAAGCATATGACTACTGGCAGGATCAACCAGGGAACTGATTTTTGTATATACGTACGTGCGAAAAGTCAAAAAGACGAAACGCCACGCCACGTAATTTTATAATTTGTAGCAGTTGCTACATTTTACAATCGTTCATTTGTGACCGTCGTGCGTCTGAAAGTTAAAATGCCGGACGTAAACACTTTACTTTAGACAGGTCGATACAATTTTAAACATTCTCTACATTCTACGCTAGATAAGCGACTATGTGTACATTTTTCGTGAAATTATCACGATCGTTTCGTATGTTAGCGCCTGGAACGCAGTGAGTAAACGAAAATTTTTTCGAAAAAAAACTAAAGTTTTTTTCATTTCTCATACATTGAATCGCATAAGGAGAACAAACTTAAATAAATTTGTCGATTCCGCGACCACGCTGTGTGTTCAGACCAAAGTCTAACTGTAGACGGACCCCACGAGGCTTGTCGCCTACATATATAGCAAGCGGTCACGGTTCGGAGCTGTACGCGCGGACGGGGAGCGCCTATTATAACCAATGGTAAAATAAATTTTCCCGTTGGGAAATATCTTATATTTTATGGTTCAGAATTTCATGTACTTTTATTATTAATACATATTATTAATTATTGAATGTCTGTGGTACATTAAAAAGTTTAAAAAAATTATTTCTAAAAGTTACACTCCTTTACTATAATGAACGCCGACTGTTTGTCAAAATTTTACAAGTTTTCATCGGCAAAAGTTGAAATAAAATAAAAGCGACTATTTTAACGATTTATCTTTCGGAGACGAATTCATCGGGCTTAGTGTCGAATAAAGACATTTGTCGTCGAATATACTAAAGTATAATGAACGCCGACTGTTTGTCGAAATTTTACAAGTTTTCATCGGCAAAAGTTGAAATTAAATAAAAGCGACGATTTTAACGATTTATCTTTCGGAGACGAATTCATCGGACTTAGTGTCGAATAAAGACATTTGTCGTCGAATATACTAAAGTATAATGAACGCCGACGGTTTGTCAAAATTTTACAAGTTTTCATCGGCAAAAGTTGAAATAAAATAAAAGCGACTATTTTAACGATTTATCTTTCGGAGACGAATTCATCGGGCTTAGTGTCGAATAAAGACATTTGTCGTCGAATATACTAAAGTATAATGAACGCCGACTGTTTGTCGAAATTTTACAAGTTTTCATCGGCAAAAGTTGAAATTAAATAAAACCGACGATTTTAACGATTTATTCTTCGGAGACGAATTCGTCGGACTTAGTGTCGAATAAAGACATTTGTCGACGAACATACTAAAATATAATGAACGCCGACTGTTTGTCGAAATTTTACAAGTTTTCATCGGCAAAAGTTGAAATTAAATAAAACCGACGATTATCACGATTTATTCTTCGGAGACGAATTCGTCGGACTCAGTGTCGAATAAAGACATTTGTCGACGAACATACTAAAGTATAATGAACGCCGACTGTTTGTCGAAATTTTACAAGTTTTTATCGGCAAAAGTTGAAATTAAATAAAACCGACGATTATCACGATTTATTCTTCGGAGACGAATTCGTCGGACTTAGTGTCGAATAAAGACATTTGTCGACGAACATACTAAAGTATAATGAACGCCGACTGTTTGTCGAAATTTTACAAGTTTTCATCGGCAAAAGTTGAAATTAAATAAAAGCGACGATTTTCACGATTTATTCTTCGGAGACGAATTCGTCGGACTTAGTGTCGAATAAAGACATTTGTCGACCAACATACTAAAGTATAATGAACGCCGACTGTTTGTCGAAATTTTACAAGTTTTCATCGGCAAAAGTTGAAATTAAATAAAAGCGACGATTATCACGATTTATTCTTCGGAGACGAATTCGTCGGACTTAGTGTCGAATAAAGACATTTGTCGACGAACATACTAAAGTATAATGAACGCCGACTGTTTGTCGAAATTTTACAAGTTTTCATCGGCAAAAGTTGAAATTAAATAAAAGCGACGATTTCAACGATTTATCTTTCGGAGACGAATTCATCGGACTTAGTGTCGAATAAAGACATTTGTCGTCGAATATACTAAAGTATAATGAACGCCGACTGTTTGTCGAAATTTTACAAGTTTTCATCGGCAAAAGTTGAAATTAAATAAAACCGACGATTTTAACGATTTATCCTTCGGAGACGAATTCCTCGGACTTAGTGTCGAATAAAGACATTTGTCGTCGAATATACTAAAATATAATGAACGCCGACTGTTTGTCGAAATTTTACAAGTTTTCATCGGCAAAAGTTGAAATTAAATAAAACCGACGATTATCACGATTTATTCTTCGGAGACGAATTCGTCGGACTTAGTGTCGAATAAAGACATTTGTCGACGAACATACTAAAGTATAATGAACGCCGACTGTTTGTCGAAATTTTACAAGTTTTTATCGGCAAAAGTTGAAATTAAATAAAACCGACGATTATCACGATTTATTCTTCGGAGACGAATTCGTCGGACTTAGTGTCGAATAAAGACATTTGTCGTCGAATATACTAAAGTATAATGAACGCCGACTGTTTGTCGAAATTTTACAAGTTTTCATCGGCAAAAGTTGAAATTAAATAAAACCGACGATTTTAACGATTTATCCTTCGGAGACGAATTCTTCGGACTTAGTGTCGAATAAAGACATTTGTCGTCGAATATACTAAAATATAATGAACGCCGACTGTTTGTCGAAATTTTACAAGTTTTCATCGGCAAAAGTTGAAATTAAATAAAACCGACGATTATCACGATTTATTCTTCGGAGACGAATTCGTCGGACTTAGTGTCGAATAAAGACATTTGTCGTCGAATATACTAAAGTATAATGAACGCCGACTGTTTGTCGAAATTTTACAAGTTTTCATCGGCAAAAGTTGAAATTAAATAAAACCGACGATTTTAACGATTTATCCTTCGGAGACGAATTCTTCGGACTTAGTGTCGAATAAA
>OZ026854.1:22951797-22956797 GCA_964023215.1 Eledona agricola
GTTTTATGACAGTGCCATCAATTACTAAACTGCTGGCGGTGGTGACATACAATTTCTTGCGGGCTGGAAGAAGATTTAGAGCGAGGCAATGGCATTTTGAAGGATTTATTGCCATTTGCCGTCTCGAGAAGAATTCTTGGCATTTCCGCAGTAATGTTTGTCCCTGACGCTTATTTTCTGTGAAGAGAAGTAAGTCATCGGCGTATGCCAGGACATTAACAGGTACGCCACCGAGGGCGATGCCAGCTCTAACCTCCTCAAGCTCGCACAATAGCTCATCCATGACCATATTGAATAGACATGGTGATAATGGGTCGCCTTGTCTTACCCCACGCAACATAGCGATCTTTTCGGAGGTGTTTCCCCCACAAGTCACTCTTGTCCAGGTTCCGTCGTATGAGTCCATGATCATATTTATGACTCTACTATCGACCTGAAAGCGCGAGAGCGCTCGACGTATACTATGGTGGGAAACAGTATCGAAAGCCTTTCTTAGATCTAGAGTCGTTATTGCGTGGGGCAAATGGCGGGAACGACATTCCTTTAAAACCGCTTGGAGTACTATAGTATTGGCTAGCGTGCCATCTAAATCTATAAAGCCTCTTTGCGCTGGATTAAAATGCAATGTTTGTAATCTACGTGCTAGTATTTTGTGGAATATGCGTAGAATGATGGAAGAAACTGTAATGGGTCTCCAGTTGTCGACGTTGCGGAGGTCGGAGCTGCCTTTTGGAATAAGAGTAGTCCGACACTCTTTCAACGAACCGGGAACATGTTGGGTGGCCAACATGACATTAAACAAAATTGCAAGAAGCGCCGGTGGAACCTTCTTCAGTACTGACAACTTTATCCCGTCTGGGCCTGCCGTGTCAGACATCCTGGAGCGGAATAATTTCCGGATGTCCTCAACTGTTACGGGAATATAAAGATTGACTGCGTCTTTCTTGTTGACTATTTCGTAGTTGTCAGGTTCGGAAGGGGAGGCAAAAATGGAAGTATACGCTAGCTGTATGTCTTCGATGTGTGGGAAAGACTCCGATCTTAAGGAGTCCCAGTTACCAGATATAAGGGCATCGGCAAGCCGAGCCGTGTCTCTTCTGTACATAGTCTGAGCTTTTTTATATAGAAAGGCTCTTTTAGCATTCCCACGATAGCTTTTATTGAGCCGTTGCCTGGTGGAGCGGGATGTATTGCGCGGGGTAGAATTGCATCGTTTAGTAATTTCATCTAGAATAACATCCGTGAGGGTGATAGATAGTTCATTACTTGATATAGTTGTCATTATCTCTTCTCTAATAGAAGCTGGTATGGAAGGGTCTTGTGCCAGTTGTAATATGTAAGTCTCCACTGAGGCTGTGCCATTTGACGCCGAAGAGATAATATTTGAGTAGCCAGCTGTAGGACCGACGCTAGGCGGCCTGAGATAAGTTGGTGGCGGTAAAATGTTAACTAGTGGGTAGGGGGAAGAACGCAACTCGGATGAACAACACGAAGAGGAAGAAGATGATGCGAGTGATGGCGAACTGGTGTTACCAGGAAGGGGGTCGACGGTGGTGTCGTTTATTTCGGCTTGTATGTTTGTGAGTAATACTTTATATTTACTCGTTTTTCGGTGTGCTTTAATTTGTTCTAATGTGCGATCACCAAATATTGCTGCAAGGTGTTTATTTATAAATCTTCCCGTATATTTTTGTTCTTCCTGTGCAATGTGTAAACTTTCAAGCGCAGAGAATGGTCGTACCGCGCGGAAGTCGCTAGATTCCATATGTTTATTGTACTCGATTGGGTGGGCTTGTTTCAAATGTTGTTGTTTCCCTCTATAAGTGTTGAATTCTCTACTGCAAACTTCACAGACCCCATCGGCTAGAGCTCTGCAATAGTAGCGTTGGTGTTGTTTAAGGGCATTTGTAGATCTATAGGTTTTTCCACAGCCACATTCGTGCGACGACATTATAATTTTGGGAGACACGTGATGATGAATTTTAAATAATTAAAATATATATAAGTTAATAGATAAAATGGGACAAGGGTGTCCTGAGCACCTAAGGCCGACGATTCTAACCGTATCAGTCGTACCTCTTTATAATTATATTTAGAAGACGAGGCGCCCGTCAATCACCTCAATTGAGGTCAAGTCAGACGGCTTGCGAATGTAGCGTGCCAAGCCGCCCGAAAGCAAGACATATAAAATTAAACTATCACAAGAGGTGTAGTACGCATTCTCAGGCAACACGTGAGTGATTGCTGGCGCATTTGCGACCCAGAGAAAAAAAAAAAAAAAAAAAGAAAAAAAAAAAAAAAAAAAAAAAAAAGAGAAAATAGAAAAGAAAGAGAAAAAATAAGAGAGTCATAGTTACTCCCGCCGTTTACCCGCGCTTTTTTGAATTTCTTCAAGTTGACATTCAGAGCACTGGGCAGAAATCACATTGCGTCAACACCCGTTGGGGCCATCGCAATGCTTTGTTTTAATTAGACAGTCGGATTCCCCAGGTCCGTGCCAGTTCTGAGCTGATCGTTGAATGGTGGCCGAAGAGGACATCCGGACGCTCTTTCGAGCGCACCCGGAGCCTCGCAGCAAGACGGTTCCGTGGGGGGCCAAGGCACGGGACCGGGCTCGGATCAGACAAGCTTCACCTCGCCCAGGCCCGGCACGTTAGCCGTCACCCGCTTCCCCGACAAGCCCGACACGCCCCGATCCTCAGAGCCAATCCTTATCCCGAAGTTACGGATCCAATTTGCCGACTTCCCTTACCTACATTATTCTATCGACTAGAGGCTATTCACCTTGGAGACCTGCTGCGGATATGGGTACGAGCCGGCGCGACGTTTCCACGTGGCCCTCTCCCGGATTTTCAAGGTCCGAGGGGATGATCCGGACACCGCCGCAACTGCGGTGCTCTTCGCGTTCCAAACCATATCTCCCTGCTAGAGGATTCCATGGAACTCGAACGCTCATACAGAAAAGAAAACTCTTCCCGGATCTCCCGACGGCGTCTCCGGGTCCTTTTGGGTTACCCCGACGAACTCTCTTGCGAGGGCCCGATTTATAAACGGTTCCGCTGCCGGGTTCCGGAATAGGAACCGGATTCCCTTTCGCCCGATGGGTGTATACAATCAAATGTTTGTGATATTTTAAGGAGCGCGGACCCCACGCTTGCCTTTCGGTTTCGACCCTGCTGTCATCATCGTCGCGTACGTGCTTGCCAAAAATCCACTTTTACTACTTGTGCGTTTTATAGTTCGAAATGTTAAACACACGCTGAAGTAAATAATAGACAGAGACTGCCCGTTTATACGTCGTACATGACTAACTAGAGTACACCTACTAAACACGGTGATCCCTCCCATACATCAAATTTATATTGTTAAATTACCCCTCGCTTGCTTTTCGCCGTCTATCACTGCATTGGTCATCATCGACGCGTACGTGCTTGTCAAATTCTAAAAATTACGTATTGTGCGTTTTAAAGTTCGAAAATTCAACACACTCTGTAATTAATAGACAGACTGCCCGTTTATACGTCGTATTAGACTAAGAGGACAAACTGCTACTAAACACGGTGATAATTAAACAAGTTTATCTGTAAAAAGCACCCCTCGCTTGCTCTTCGGCGTCCATCAACTACCCTGTCATCATCGTCGCGTACGTGCTTGCCAAATTCTAAAAACTACGTATTGTGCGTTTTAAAGTTCGAAAATTCAACACACTCAGTAATTAACAGACAGGCTGCCCGTTTATACGTCGTACATGAACAGGAGGACAAACACCTACAAAACACGGTGATGCTTAAAACAAATTTGTTAAAGAACCCCTCGCTTGCGTTTCGGCTTCAATCAACTTCTCTGGTCATCATCGTCGCGTACGTGCTGGTGTCCAATTCTAAAAACTACGTATTGTGCGTCTTAAAGTTCGAAAATTCAACACACTCAGTAATAAATAGAAAAGACTGCCCGTTTATACGTCGACATGATCAGGAGGACAAATACCTACTAAACACGGTGATCCTTAGACAATTTTAGCTGTAAAAAACACCCCTCGCTTGCTCTTCGGCGTCCATCACTCCTGTGGTCATCATCGTCGCGTACGTGCTTGCCAAATTCTAAAGACTACGTATTGTGCGTTTTAAAGTTCGAAAATTCAACACACTCAGTAATTAATAGACAGGCTGCCCGTTTATACGTCGTTCATGATCAGGAGGACAAACACCTACAAAACACGGTGATGTTTAAAACAAATTTATTTATTAAAGATCCCACGCTTGCTTTTCGACTGCCCGCTAGTCTTATTCGCGGCGCGTACGTGCTCGTGTCAAATACTAAAAATTACGTATTGTGCGTTTTAAAGTTCGAAAAGTCAACACACTCAATAATAATTAGATAAGACTGCCCGTTTATACGTCGTACAAGACCATCAAGGGATCATCTACTAAACACGGTGATCTTTAACTGCGATCAAAAAATTCATTTGGTTTCGGACCACTTCGCTTGCTTTCCGGAGTCCAGACAAGTCATCAAACGTCGCGTACGTGCTTGCGTCGAAATCTAAAAATTACATATTGTGTGTCGTATAGTTCGAAATGTTAGACACACTCAGTAAAAAATAGGAAAACGACTATGCCCGTTTATACGTCGTTCGGATGCTTCGGACACCTACTAAACACGGTGATCGTCATTAAACAAATTAATTTGATCAAGACCCCTCGCTTGCTTTTCGGCGTCTGCCTAACCATCCATCGTCGCGTACGTGCTGTTGTCCACGTCTAAATAGAAACGTATTGTACGTTTTATAGTTCGAAATTTAGACGCGCGGACTGCCCGTTTATACGTCGCAAATAATTAGGAGCGCTTAATAAACACGGTGATCTTTTTTACATTTGATTATATTTTAGACCCCTCGCTTGCTTTTCGACGTCACAACAACAACCATCCGTCATCGCCGCGTACGTGCTATTGACTGCACGTTTATACGTCGTATGCACGGTGGTGTGAAGTAACAAATC
>OZ026854.1:22959297-22969297 GCA_964023215.1 Eledona agricola
TTCCAGTTCAAAACGATCATCGCACGTTTATCGATTAATGCATCGCACGTGCTCTACGTCTATCCGTGGACAAGAGAAAACTCTTTCCAGTTCAAAATGATCATCGCACGTCCATCGATCAATAAATCGCACGTGCTCTACGTCTATCCGTGGACAAGAGAAAACTCTTTCCAGTTCAAAACGATCATCGCACGTTTATCGATTTATGCATCTCGCACGTGCTCTACGTCTATCCGTGGACAAGAGAAAACTCTTTCCAGTTCAAAACGATTATCGCACGTTTATCGATTTATGCATCGCACGTGCTCTACGTCTATCCGTGGACAAGAGAAAACTCTTTCCAGTTCAAAACGATCATCGCACGTTTATCGATTTATGCATCGCACGTGCTCTACGTCTATCCGTGGACAAGAGATAACTCTTTCCAGTTCAAAACGATCATCGCACGTTTATCGATTTATGCATCGCACGTGCTCTACGTCTATCCGTGGACAAGAGATAACTCTTTCCAGTTCAAAACGATCATCGCACGTTTATCGATTAATGCATCGCACGTGCTTTACGTCTATCCGTGGACAAGAGAGACTCTCTTCGATCTCGTACCATCGTGTGATGATCTACTAAAGAACACTTTCCTTTTCAAGACGATCTTAACACGTTCAACGAATGTAATACAACAGTTCGCACGTGCTCTACGTCTATCGGAGGACAAGATTATCTATTCGACCGTTCGCTATCGCGCTTTAGGACGTCACACAGAACATGCGTTCCATGCGTATCGCACGTCCAACACGCTCCGACATTTCAATCGGTCTTGCGACCTTTCAAAACCGAGCAGTCTTTGAAATTGACACGACCCTCAGCCAGGAGTGGTCCGGGAACAGAATGTCCGGGGACCGCAATGTGCGTTCGAAATGTCGATGTTCATGTGTCCTGCAGTTCACACTTAGACGCGCAATTAGCTGCGTTCTTCATCGACCCACGAGCCAAGTGATCCACCGTTCAGGGTAATCTTAAATATTAATAGGCGAACATCGTTCTCAAGGAACGTTCGACGTCTATCCAGTAAAAGTTTCGTTTATTTAAAAATAGTCCGGAACGCACACCCATTGTAAGAGTATCAACGACACACCGCAAAGCGAAAGAACACCTAAAAATACATAAAGTACTTTATAATTGGTGTAGTACGTTTCGTCGATTGACGGCAATTAACGTTGTCCTCTGGGAACGTTCCCTAGGACTATAGGAAAAAAGATGTCGCATTGGCCTGGCGGAAAACATTTAAAACCTCGAGGAATCGAATTGTAATAAAACGAAACCCCTGATCTTATTGTCGTCATCTGTGTAACGGTCTATTAAGATCTAGGTACCATGGCCGTAGACATTTTTGCAGTCATCTTCGTCGTAACATCTCCGACCAGTCCTGTTATCGAACATCAATTCGTTATCATCATCGTCGCGTACGTGCTTAGGGGAACTCACGTTTATACGCCGTACATGAAGAACGAAGACGTCTGTTATCCGACTGTTTGGGAGAGTTAGTTCAAACGACGTACATGACAAGCTTCGCCTTCGGCATGTCGTCAACTTCGTCGTGGACGCTTCTCAGACCGCGGTTTCGTTTCCAGGTCATCTGTCATCGTCATCATCGTCGCGTACGTGCTAAATTGTGCACATTTATACGTCGTACATGACAAAGACTCCGCTTGTTTCCCAACCGCCGTCGAGAAAGCTCCAACAACGTACAAGACTAACATTTAGGTCGTCATCACCTTCGTAGTAACAGAACGCAACCTCCACAAAGTCTTGTTCTCAAACGTCACAATTCGTCATCATCATCGTCGCGTACGTGCTAGGTATGCTCGTTTATACGTCGTTCATGACAAGACGAAGGCGTCTGTTATCCAACCGTATTGGAGAGTTCAATCGAAGCACGTGACAAGACCAGTGCCTTTGGCCTGCCGTCAACTTCGTCGTGGACGCCGCAGACAACGGTTTTGTTCCCAGATGTTTTCTCTTCGTCATCATCGACGCGTACGTGCTAAGTTGTGCACGTTTATACGTCGTAAATGACAAAGGCATCCGTTTGTTATCCCACCGCATTAGCAGCATCAGCAACGTACAAGACTGGCATATTTTGACCGTCATCATCTTCGTAACAGAACCCAAACCTCAACAAGTCTTGTTCTCAAACGTCAATTCGTCATCACCATCATCGTCGCGTACGTGCTTAAGAGCGCACGTTTATACGTCGTACATGTTGAAACGAAGCCGTCTGTTATCCAACCGTTTTGGAGAGTTCAAACAAAGTACATGACGTGGTCAAGCCTTTGGCCTGCCGTCAACTTCGTCGTGGACGCTTCTCAGACCGCGGTTTTGTTTCCAGGTCTTCTGTCATCGTCATCATCGTCGCGTACGTGCTAATTTCTGCACGTTTATACGTCGTACATGACGAAGACTCCGCTTGTTTCCCAACCGCCATCGAGAAAGTTCCAACAACGTACAAGACTAACATTTAGATCGTCATCACCTTCGTAGTAACAGAACCCAACCTCCACAAAGTCTTGTTCTCAAACGTCACAATTCGTCATCATCATCGTCGCGTACGTGCTAGGTATGCACGTTTATACGTCGTCCATGACAAACGAAGGCGTCTGTTATCCAACCGTATTGGAGGGTTCAATCGAAGCACGTGACAAGACCAGCGCCTTTGGCCTGCCGTCAACTTCGTCGTGGACGCCGCAGACAACGGTATTGTTTCCAGATGTTTTCTCTTCGTCATCATCGTCGCGTACGTGCTAGTTTTGCACGTTTATACGTCGTAAATGACAAAGGCATCCGTTTGTTATCCGACCGCATTAGCAGCATCAGCAACGTACAAGACTGGCATATTTTGGCCGTCATCATCTTCGTAACAGAACCCAACCTCAACAAATCTTGTTCTCAAACGTCAATTCGTGATCACCATCATCGTCGCGTACGTGCTTAAGAGTGCACGTTTATACGTCGTACATGATGAAACGAAGCCGTCTGTTATCCAACCGTTTTGGAGTGTTCAAACAAAGTACATGAGGTGGCCAAGCCTTTGGCCTGCCGTCAACTTCGTCGTGGACGCTTTTCAGACCGCGGTTTTGTTTCCAGGTCTTCTGTCATCGTCATCATCGTCGCGTACGTGCTAATTTCTGCACGTTTATACGTCGTACATGACGAAGACTCCGCTTGTTTCCCAACCGCCATCGAGAAAGCTCCAACAACGTACAAGACTAACATTTAGGTCATCACCTTCGTAGTAACAGAACCCAACCTCCACAAAGTCTTGTTCTCAAACGTCACAATTCGTCATCATCATCGTCGCGTACGTGCTAGGTATGCACGTTTATACGTCGTCCATGACAAACGAAGGCGTCTGTTATCCAACCGTATTGGAGGGTTCAATCGAAGCACGTGACAAGACCAGCGCCTTTGGCCTGCCGTCAACTTCGTCGTGGACGCCGCAGACAACGGTTTTGTTCCCGGATGTTTTCTCTTCGTCATCATCGTCGCGTACGTGCTAGTTTTGCACGTTTATACGTCGTACATGACAAAGGCATCCTATTGTTATCCAACCGCATCAGCAGCTCCGGCAACGTACAAGACTAGCATTTATCGTCATCATCGTCGTAGTAGCAGCGGCACCGTGCAGTCTTGTTCGCAAATGTTTTTTCGTCATCATCGTCGCGTACGTGCTAATCGTGCACGTTTATACGTCGTACATGACGAATGCATCTGTTATCTAACCGCATTAGCCGCTCCTGAAAACAACGTACACGACTTTTTGTCATCTTCGTCGTGGCAGCAGACTCCGTAGTATAGTTAGAAAGACCGCTTCGCTTGTTTTTCAATGCCTCATTTTGTCATCACAATCATAATATTATCAGGTAGCTCCCACGTGGAACTAAATCAATTAATATTGGCACCCGGGTTCTGCCCGTTACGGAATTTCACCTCGCCGACAAGACAACAATTCCCGGGCAGAGTGTGCCGAATGAATGCAGCGTGGTAACTGATCAATCAAACAAACACAAAACCGGGACACCTGCGTTTTAAGTCTCGTAAATATACGAGTATTATATATCCCAACATCGAGGACCGCTTGCGGTCTTTTTGCTTTAGGGATATTTAGTGATATATTCGCACACAGCTAAGTGCATATGTAAGTCGTCCGTCGCCAGACGAATAAGTGTGTCCCACATCGTTTGTTTAGGTAACGCTGTTATAGGGTATATATTATATATGTATTATGTTGTTTGACAAAGGCATTTACTAGACACGGCGATCTTGCAAAGTTCGAAAACTACAGCAACTGCTTTTACGTCGTACATGACTCGTTCTTGGAATATCAACGGCCGATCTTCATATGTGATGCAAGTTACATTACATATATGGCGAAGACCGGGCAACGGTACCGCAAATGGCTGAACGTACCGTCGACTCCGTGCGACATACCTCGAACTCAATAAATCGGATATAATGTTATTTTCGCACAATTGTGACGAAAAAACACGTTAATGATCCTTCCGCAGGTTCACCTACGGAAACCTTGTTACGACTTTTACTTCCTCTAAATGATCAAGTTCGGTCATCTTCCCAGTATCATCGACGACGTCGAAACGCC
This sequence comes from Eledona agricola, assembly GCA_964023215.1. Taxonomy (NCBI): domain Eukaryota; kingdom Metazoa; phylum Arthropoda; class Insecta; order Coleoptera; family Tenebrionidae; genus Eledona; species Eledona agricola. Next base: position 22,963,952 of record OZ026854.1, read on the forward strand.
ATCGCGCACCAGTCCGAAGACCTCACTAAATCATTCAATCGGTAGTAGCGACGGGCGGTGTGTACAAAGGGCAGGGACGTAATCAACGCGAGCTTATGACTCACGCTTACTGGGAATTCCTCGTTCATGGGGAACAATTGCAAGCCCCAATCCCTAGCACGAAGGAGGTTCAGCGGGTTACCCGGACCGTTCGGTCAGGGAGGACACGCTGATTCCTTCAGTGTAGCGCGCGTGCGGCCCAGGACATCTAAGGGCATCACAGACCTGTTATTGCTCAATCTCGTGCGGCTAGAAGCCACCTGTCCCTCTAAGAAGATATGTATGTACGCCGACAGTAAAAACCGCGCACGATTACCGAGCGAACTCGGAACCGGCGGGCCTTTGAGATGTCGAAATACGTCTATTTAGCAGGCAAGAGTCTCGTTCGTTATCGGAATTAACCAGACAAATCGCTCCACCAACTAAGAACGGCCATGCACCACCACCCACCGAATCAAGAAAGAGCTCTCAATCTGTCAATCCTTCCGGTGTCCGGGCCTGATGAGGTTTCCCGTGTTGAGTCAAATTAAGCCGCAGGCTCCACTCCTGGTGGTGCCCTTCCGTCAATTCCTTTAAGTTTCAGCTTTGCAACCATACTTCCCCCGGAACCCAAAAGCTTTGGTTTCCCGGAAGCTGCCCGCCGAGTCATCGGAGGAACGTCGGCGGATCGCTAGCTGGCATCGTTTATGGTTAGAACTAGGGCGGTATCTGATCGCCTTCGAACCTCTAACTTTCGTTCTTGATCAATGAAAGCGTTTTTGGCAAATGCTTTCGCTTCTGTCCGTCTTGCGACGATCCAAGAATTTCACCTCTAACGTCGCAATACGAATGCCCCCATCCGTTCCTATTAATCATTACCTCGGGGTTCCGAAAACCAACAAAATAGAACCGAGGTCCTATTCCATTATTCCATGCACAGAATATTCAGGCGTAATTTTAGCCTGCTTTAAGCACTCTAATTTGTTCAAAGTAAACGTGTCGGCCCACCTCGACACTCAATGAAGAGCACCGCGGCGGGAAATTAATCTTGGGCCGCCCTCGCGAGCTAAGCCCACCGACAGGACGTCCCGCAACACGCCAGTTGACACCGCGAACGATGAACCGGCGGCACGGGACACAAATTCGACTACGAGCTTTTTAACCGCAGCAACTTTAATATACGCTATTGGAGCTGGAATTACCGCGGCTGCTGGCACCAGACTTGCCCTCCAATTGATCCTCGTTAAAGGGTTTAGAGTGTACTCATTCCGATTACGGGGCCTCGGATGAGTCCCGTATCGTTATTTTTCGTCACTACCTCCCCGTGCCGGGAGTGGGTAATTTGCGCGCCTGCTGCCTTCCTTGGATGTGGTAGCCGTTTCTCAGGCTCCCTCTCCGGAATCGAACCCTGATTCCCCGTTACCCGTTACAACCATGGTAGGCGCAGAACCTACCATCGACAGTTGATAAGGCAGACATTTGAAAGATACGTCGCCTGTGCAAGACCGTGCGATCAGCATAAAGTTATTCAGATTCAACAAATTGTACGATGACGACCGAAATCGCCACCGATTGGTTTTGATCTAATAAAAGCACTCCTTCCGTCTCCAGTTGGAGCTCTGTTTGCATGTGTTAGCTCTAGAATTACCACAGTTATCCAAGTAAATCTGGGTACAATCTAAGGAACCATAACTGATTTAATGAGCCTTTCGCGGTTTCACCTTAATTTGGCTTGTACTGAGACATGCATGGCTTAATCTTTGAGACAAGCATATGACTACTGGCAGGATCAACCAGGGAACTGATTTTTGTATATACGTACGTGCGAAAAGTCAAAAAGACGAAACGCCACGCCACGTAATTTTATAATTTGTAGCAGTTGCTACATTTTACAATCGTTCATTTGTGACCGTCGTGCGTCTGAAAGTTAAAATGCCGGACGTAAACACTTTACTTTAGACAGGTCGATACAATTTTAAACATTCTCTACATTCTACGCTAGATAAGCGACTATGTGTACATTTTTCGTGAAATTATCACGATCGTTTCGTATGTTAGCGCCTGGAACGCAGTGAGTAAACGAAAATTTTTTCGAAAAAAAACTAAAGTTTTTTTCATTTCTCATACATTGAATCGCATAAGGAGAACAAACTTAAATAAATTTGTCGATTCCGCGACCACGCTGTGTGTTCAGACCAAAGTCTAACTGTAGACGGACCCCACGAGGCTTGTCGCCTACATATATAGCAAGCGGTCACGGTTCGGAGCTGTACGCGCGGACGGGGAGCGCCTATTATAACCAATGGTAAAATAAATTTTCCCGTTGGGAAATATCTTATATTTTATGGTTCAGAATTTCATGTACTTTTATTATTAATACATATTATTAATTATTGAATGTCTGTGGTACATTAAAAAGTTTAAAAAAATTATTTCTAAAAGTTACACTCCTTTACTATAATGAACGCCGACTGTTTGTCAAAATTTTACAAGTTTTCATCGGCAAAAGTTGAAATAAAATAAAAGCGACTATTTTAACGATTTATCTTTCGGAGACGAATTCATCGGGCTTAGTGTCGAATAAAGACATTTGTCGTCGAATATACTAAAGTATAATGAACGCCGACTGTTTGTCGAAATTTTACAAGTTTTCATCGGCAAAAGTTGAAATTAAATAAAAGCGACGATTTTAACGATTTATCTTTCGGAGACGAATTCATCGGACTTAGTGTCGAATAAAGACATTTGTCGTCGAATATACTAAAGTATAATGAACGCCGACGGTTTGTCAAAATTTTACAAGTTTTCATCGGCAAAAGTTGAAATAAAATAAAAGCGACTATTTTAACGATTTATCTTTCGGAGACGAATTCATCGGGCTTAGTGTCGAATAAAGACATTTGTCGTCGAATATACTAAAGTATAATGAACGCCGACTGTTTGTCGAAATTTTACAAGTTTTCATCGGCAAAAGTTGAAATTAAATAAAACCGACGATTTTAACGATTTATTCTTCGGAGACGAATTCGTCGGACTTAGTGTCGAATAAAGACATTTGTCGACGAACATACTAAAATATAATGAACGCCGACTGTTTGTCGAAATTTTACAAGTTTTCATCGGCAAAAGTTGAAATTAAATAAAACCGACGATTATCACGATTTATTCTTCGGAGACGAATTCGTCGGACTCAGTGTCGAATAAAGACATTTGTCGACGAACATACTAAAGTATAATGAACGCCGACTGTTTGTCGAAATTTTACAAGTTTTTATCGGCAAAAGTTGAAATTAAATAAAACCGACGATTATCACGATTTATTCTTCGGAGACGAATTCGTCGGACTTAGTGTCGAATAAAGACATTTGTCGACGAACATACTAAAGTATAATGAACGCCGACTGTTTGTCGAAATTTTACAAGTTTTCATCGGCAAAAGTTGAAATTAAATAAAAGCGACGATTTTCACGATTTATTCTTCGGAGACGAATTCGTCGGACTTAGTGTCGAATAAAGACATTTGTCGACCAACATACTAAAGTATAATGAACGCCGACTGTTTGTCGAAATTTTACAAGTTTTCATCGGCAAAAGTTGAAATTAAATAAAAGCGACGATTATCACGATTTATTCTTCGGAGACGAATTCGTCGGACTTAGTGTCGAATAAAGACATTTGTCGACGAACATACTAAAGTATAATGAACGCCGACTGTTTGTCGAAATTTTACAAGTTTTCATCGGCAAAAGTTGAAATTAAATAAAAGCGACGATTTCAACGATTTATCTTTCGGAGACGAATTCATCGGACTTAGTGTCGAATAAAGACATTTGTCGTCGAATATACTAAAGTATAATGAACGCCGACTGTTTGTCGAAATTTTACAAGTTTTCATCGGCAAAAGTTGAAATTAAATAAAACCGACGATTTTAACGATTTATCCTTCGGAGACGAATTCCTCGGACTTAGTGTCGAATAAAGACATTTGTCGTCGAATATACTAAAATATAATGAACGCCGACTGTTTGTCGAAATTTTACAAGTTTTCATCGGCAAAAGTTGAAATTAAATAAAACCGACGATTATCACGATTTATTCTTCGGAGACGAATTCGTCGGACTTAGTGTCGAATAAAGACATTTGTCGACGAACATACTAAAGTATAATGAACGCCGACTGTTTGTCGAAATTTTACAAGTTTTTATCGGCAAAAGTTGAAATTAAATAAAACCGACGATTATCACGATTTATTCTTCGGAGACGAATTCGTCGGACTTAGTGTCGAATAAAGACATTTGTCGTCGAATATACTAAAGTATAATGAACGCCGACTGTTTGTCGAAATTTTACAAGTTTTCATCGGCAAAAGTTGAAATTAAATAAAACCGACGATTTTAACGATTTATCCTTCGGAGACGAATTCTTCGGACTTAGTGTCGAATAAAGACATTTGTCGTCGAATATACTAAAATATAATGAACGCCGACTGTTTGTCGAAATTTTACAAGTTTTCATCGGCAAAAGTTGAAATTAAATAAAACCGACGATTATCACGATTTATTCTTCGGAGACGAATTCGTCGGACTTAGTGTCGAATAAAGACATTTGTCGTCGAATATACTAAAGTATAATGAACGCCGACTGTTTGTCGAAATTTTACAAGTTTTCATCGGCAAAAGTTGAAATTAAATAAAACCGACGATTTTAACGATTTATCCTTCGGAGACGAATTCTTCGGACTTAGTGTCGAATAAAGACATTTGTCGTCGAATATACTAAAATATAATGAACGCCGACTGTTTGTCGAAATTTTACAAGTTTTCATCGGCAAAAGTTGAAATTAAATAAAACCGACGATTATCACGATTTATTCTTCGGAGACGAATTCGTCGGACTTAGTGTCGAATAAAGACATTTGTCGACGAACATACTAAAGTATAATGAACGCCGACTGTTTGTCGAAATTTTACAAGTTTTTATCGGCAAAAGTTGAAATTAAATAAAACCGACGATTATCACGATTTATTCTTCGGAGACGAATTCGTCGGACTTAGTGTCGAATAAAGACATTTGTCGACGAACATACTAAAGTATAATGAACGCCGACTGTTTGTCGAAATTTTACAAGTTTTCATCGGCAAAAGTTGAAATTAAATAAAACCGACGATTTTAACGATTTATCCTTCGGAGACGAATTCTTCGGACTTAGTGTCGAATAAAGACATTTGTCGACAAACATACTAAAGTATAATGAACGCCGACTGTTTGTCGAAATTTTACAAGTTTTCATCGGCAAAAGTTGAAATTAAATAAAAGCGACGATTTTAA
>OZ026854.1:22979297-22989297 GCA_964023215.1 Eledona agricola
ATATATAAAAAATATTTATATATAAAGAGATAGTCAAAATCGTCGCATTTATTTTATTTGAAACGTTTCCGTTGAAAATTCGTAAAAATGCAACAATCATTCCGTATTCATTATAGTTTAGTATTCTTGTAAAAAATGCAATAAATCGAAAATAGATCCGACAAATTTATATAAATATGTATATAAATAATATTTATAATTTTTATATATAAAGAGATAATCAAAATCGTCGCATTTATTTTATTTGAAACGTTTCCGTTGAAAATTCGTAAAAATGCAAAAATCATTCCGTATTCATTATAGTTTAGTATTCTTGTGAAAAATGCAATAAATCGAAAATAAGTCTGGCAAATTTATATAAATATGTATATAAATAATATTTGTATATATAGAGATAGTCAAAATCGTCGCATTTATTTTGTTTGAAACGACTCCGAAGAAAACTTGTAAAATTTCGACAAACAGTCGGCGTTTATTATACTTTAGTATATTTGTCGACAAATGTCTTTATTCGACACTAAGTCCGACGAATTCGTCTCCGAAGAATAAATCGTGAAAATCGTCGCTTTTATTTAATTTCAACTTTTGCCGATGAAAACTTGTAAAATTTCGACAAACAGTCGGCGTTCATTATACTTTAGTATGTTCGTCGACAAATGTCTTTATTCGACACTAAGTCCGACGAATTCGTCTCCGAAGAATAAATCGTGATAATCGTCGGTTTTATTTAATTTCAACTTTTGCCGATGAAAACTTGTAAAATTTCGACAAACAGTCGGCGTTCATTATACTTTAGTATATTCGTCGACAAATGTCTTTATACGACACTAAGTCCGAAGAATTCGTCTCCGAAGAATAAATCGTGATAATCGTCGGTATTATTTAATTTCAACTTTTGCCGATGAAAACTTGTAAAATTTCGACAAACAGTCGGCGTTCATTATACTTTAGTATATTCGTCGACAAATGTCTTTATACGACACTAAGTCCGAAGAATTCGTCTCCGAAGAATAAATCGTGATAATCGTCGGTATTATTTAATTTCAACTTTTGCCGATGAAAACTTGTAAAATTTCGACAAACAGTCGGCGTTCATTATATTTTAGTATATTCGACGACAAATGTCTTTATTCGACACTAAGTCCGATGAATTCGTCTCCGAAGGATAAATCGTTAAAATCGTCGGTTTTATTTAATTTCAACTTTTGCCGATGAAAACTTGTAAAATTTCGACAAACAGTCGGCGTTCATTATACTTTAGTATATTCGACGACAAATGTCTTTATTCGACACTAAGTCCGATGAATTCGTCTCCGAAAGATAAATCGTTAAAATCGTCGCTTTTATTTAATTTCAACTTTTGCCGATGAAAACTTGTAAAATTTCGACAAACAGTCGGCGTTCATTATATTTTAGTATATTCGACGACAAATGTCTTTATTCGACACTAAGTCCGATGAATTCGTCTCCGAAGGATAAATCGTTAAAATCGTCGGTTTTATTTAATTTCAACTTTTGCCGATGAAAACTTGTAAAATTTCGACAAACAGTCGGCGTTCATTATACTTTAGTATATTCGACGACAAATGTCTTTATTCGACACTAAGTCCGACGAATTCGTCTCCGAAAGATAAATCGTTAAAATCGTCGCATTTATTTAATTTCAACTTTTGCCGATGAAAACTTGTAAAATTTCGACAAACAGTCGGCGTTCATTATACTTTAGTATGTTCGTCGACAAATGTCTTTATTCGACACTAAGTCCGACGAATTCGTCTCCGAAGAATAAATCGTGATAATCGTCGCTTTTATTTAATTTCAACTTTTGCCGATGAAAACTTGTAAAATTTCGACAAACAGTCGGCGTTCATTATATTTTAGTATGTTCGTCGACAAATGTCTTTATTCGACACTAAGTCCGACGAATTCGTCTCCGAAGAATAAATCGTTAAAATCGTCGGTTTTATTTAATTTCAACTTTTGCCGATGAAAACTTGTAAAATTTCGACAAACAGTCGGCGTTCATTATACTTTAGTATATTCGACGACAAATGTCTTTATTCGACACTAAGCCCGATGAATTCGTCTCCGAAAGATAAATCGTTAAAATAGTCGCTTTTATTTTATTTCAACTTTTGCCGATGAAAACTTGTAAAATTTTGAGAAACCGTCGGCGTTCATTATACTTTAGTATATTCGACGACAAATGTCTTTATTCGACACTAAGTCCGATGAATTCGTCTCCGAAAGATAAATCGTTAAAATCGTCGCTTTTATTTAATTTCAACTTTTGCCGATGAAAACTTGTAAAATTTCGACAAACAGTCGGCGTTCATTATACTTTAGTATATTCGACGACAAATGTCTTTATTCGACACTAAGCCCGATGAATTCGTCTCCGAAAGATAAATCGTTAAAATAGTCGCTTTTATTTTATTTCAACTTTTGCCGATGAAAACTTGTAAAATTTTGACAAACAGTCGGCGTTCATTATACTTTAGTATATTCGACGAAAAATGTCTTTATTCGACACTAAGTCCGATGAATTCGTCTCCGAAAGATAAATCGTTAAAATCGTCGCTTTTATTTAATTTCAACTTTTGCCGATGAAAACTTGTAAAATTTCGACAAACAGTCGGCGTTCATTATATTTTAGTATATTCGACGACAAATGTCTTTATTCGACACTAAGTCCGATGAATTCGTCTCCGAAGGATAAATCGTTAAAATCGTCGGTTTTATTTAATTTCAACTTTTGCCGATGAAAACTTGTAAAATTTCGACAAACAGTCGGCGTTCATTATACTTTAGTATGTTCGTCGACAAATGTCTTTATTCGACACTGAGTCCGACGAATTCGTCTCCGAAGAATAAATCGTGATAATCGTCGGTTTTATTTAATTTCAACTTTTGCCGATGAAAACTTGTAAAATTTCGACAAACAGTCGGCGTTCATTATATTTTAGTATGTTCGTCGACAAATGTCTTTATTCGACACTAAGTCCGACGAATTCGTCTCCGAAGAATAAATCGTTAAAATCGTCGGTTTTATTTAATTTCAACTTTTGCCGATGAAAACTTGTAAAATTTCGACAAACAGTCGGCGTTCATTATACTTTAGTATATTCGACGACAAATGTCTTTATTCGACACTAAGCCCGATGAATTCGTCTCCGAAAGATAAATCGTTAAAATAGTCGCTTTTATTTTATTTCAACTTTTGCCGATGAAAACTTGTAAAATTTTGAGAAACCGTCGGCGTTCATTATACTTTAGTATATTCGACGACAAATGTCTTTATTCGACACTAAGTCCGATGAATTCGTCTCCGAAAGATAAATCGTTAAAATCGTCGCTTTTATTTAATTTCAACTTTTGCCGATGAAAACTTGTAAAATTTCGACAAACAGTCGGCGTTCATTATACTTTAGTATATTCGACGACAAATGTCTTTATTCGACACTAAGCCCGATGAATTCGTCTCCGAAAGATAAATCGTTAAAATAGTCGCTTTTATTTTATTTCAACTTTTGCCGATGAAAACTTGTAAAATTTTGACAAACAGTCGGCGTTCATTATAGTAAAGGAGTGTAACTTTTAGAAATAATTTTTTTAAACTTTTTAATGTACCACAGACATTCAATAATTAATAATATGTATTAATAATAAAAGTACATGAAATTCTGAACCATAAAATATAAGATATTTCCCAACGGGAAAATTTATTTTACCATTGGTTATAATAGGCGCTCCCCGTCCGCGCGTACAGCTCCGAACCGTGACCGCTTGCTATATATGTAGGCGACAAGCCTCGTGGGGTCCGTCTACAGTTAGACTTTGGTCTGAACACACAGCGTGGTCGCGGAATCGACAAATTTATTTAAGTTTGTTCTCCTTATGCGATTCAATGTATGAGAAATGAAAAAAACTTTAGTTTTTTTTCGAAAATATTTTCGTTTACTCACTGCGTTCCAGGCGCTAACATACGAAACGATCGTGATAATTTCACGAAAAATGTACACATAGTCGCTTATCTAGCGTAGAATGTAGAGAATGTTTAAAATTGTATCGACCTGTCTAAAGTAAAGTGTTTACGTCCGGCATTTTAACTTTCAGACGCACGACGGTCACAAATGAACGATTGTAAAATGTAGCAACTGCTACAAATTATAAAATTACGTGGCGTGGCGTTTCGTCTTTTTGACTTTTCGCACGTACGTATATACAAAAATCAGTTCCCTGGTTGATCCTGCCAGTAGTCATATGCTTGTCTCAAAGATTAAGCCATGCATGTCTCAGTACAAGCCAAATTAAGGTGAAACCGCGAAAGGCTCATTAAATCAGTTATGGTTCCTTAGATTGTACCCAGATTTACTTGGATAACTGTGGTAATTCTAGAGCTAACACATGCAAACAGAGCTCCAACTGGAGACGGAAGGAGTGCTTTTATTAGATCAAAACCAATCGGTGGCGATTTCGGTCGTCATCGTACAATTTGTTGAATCTGAATAACTTTATGCTGATCGCACGGTCTTGCACCGGCGACGTATCTTTCAAATGTCTGCCTTATCAACTGTCGATGGTAGGTTCTGCGCCTACCATGGTTGTAACGGGTAACGGGGAATCAGGGTTCGATTCCGGAGAGGGAGCCTGAGAAACGGCTACCACATCCAAGGAAGGCAGCAGGCGCGCAAATTACCCACTCCCGGCACGGGGAGGTAGTGACGAAAAATAACGATACGGGACTCATCCGAGGCCCCGTAATCGGAATGAGTACACTCTAAACCCTTTAACGAGGATCAATTGGAGGGCAAGTCTGGTGCCAGCAGCCGCGGTAATTCCAGCTCCAATAGCGTATATTAAAGTTGCTGCGGTTAAAAAGCTCGTAGTCGAATTTGTGTCCCGTGCCGCCGGTTCATCGTTCGCGGTGTCAACTGGCGTGTTGCGGGACGTCCTGTCGGTGGGCTTAGCTCGCGAGGGCGGCCCAAGATTAATTTCCCGCCGCGGTGCTCTTCATTGAGTGTCGAGGTGGGCCGACACGTTTACTTTGAACAAATTAGAGTGCTTAAAGCAGGCTAAAATTACGCCTGAATATTCTGTGCATGGAATAATGGAATAGGACCTCGGTTCTATTTTGTTGGTTTTCGGAACCCCGAGGTAATGATTAATAGGAACGGATGGGGGCATTCGTATTGCGACGTTAGAGGTGAAATTCTTGGATCGTCGCAAGACGGACAGAAGCGAAAGCATTTGCCAAAAACGCTTTCATTGATCAAGAACGAAAGTTAGAGGTTCGAAGGCGATCAGATACCGCCCTAGTTCTAACCATAAACGATGCCAGCTAGCGATCCGCCGACGTTCCTCCGATGACTCGGCGGGCAGCTTCCGGGAAACCAAAGCTTTTGGGTTCCGGGGGAAGTATGGTTGCAAAGCTGAAACTTAAAGGAATTGACGGAAGGGCACCACCAGGAGTGGAGCCTGCGGCTTAATTTGACTCAACACGGGAAACCTCATCAGGCCCGGACACCGGAAGGATTGACAGATTGAGAGCTCTTTCTTGATTCGGTGGGTGGTGGTGCATGGCCGTTCTTAGTTGGTGGAGCGATTTGTCTGGTTAATTCCGATAACGAACGAGACTCTTGCCTGCTAAATAGACGTATTTCGACATCTCAAAGGCCCGCCGGTTCCGAGTTCGCTCGGTAATCGTGCGCGGTTTTTACTGTCGGCGTACATACATATCTTCTTAGAGGGACAGGTGGCTTCTAGCCGCACGAGATTGAGCAATAACAGGTCTGTGATGCCCTTAGATGTCCTGGGCCGCACGCGCGCTACACTGAAGGAATCAGCGTGTCCTCCCTGACCGAACGGTCCGGGTAACCCGCTGAACCTCCTTCGTGCTAGGGATTGGGGCTTGCAATTGTTCCCCATGAACGAGGAATTCCCAGTAAGCGTGAGTCATAAGCTCGCGTTGATTACGTCCCTGCCCTTTGTACACACCGCCCGTCGCTACTACCGATTGAATGATTTAGTGAGGTCTTCGGACTGGTGCGCGATGGCGTTTCGACGTCGTCGATGATACTGGGAAGATGACCGAACTTGATCATTTAGAGGAAGTAAAAGTCGTAACAAGGTTTCCGTAGGTGAACCTGCGGAAGGATCATTAACGTGTTTTTTCGTCACAATTGTGCGAAAATAACATTATATCCGATTTATTGAGTTCGAGGTATGTCGCACGGAGTCGACGGTACGTTCAGCCATTTGCGGTACCGTTGCCCGGTCTTCGCCATATATGTAATGTAACTTGCATCACATATGAAGATCGGCCGTTGATATTCCAAGAACGAGTCATGTACGACGTAAAAGCAGTTGCTGTAGTTTTCGAACTTTGCAAGATCGCCGTGTCTAGTAAATGCCTTTGTCAAACAACATAATACATATATAATATATACCCTATAACAGCGTTACCTAAACAAACGATGTGGGACACACTTATTCGTCTGGCGACGGACGACTTACATATGCACTTAGCTGTGTGCGAATATATCACTAAATATCCCTAAAGCAAAAAGACCGCAAGCGGTCCTCGATGTTGGGATATATAATACTCGTATATTTACGAGACTTAAAACGCAGGTGTCCCGGTTTTGTGTTTGTTTGATTGATCAGTTACCACGCTGCATTCATTCGGCACACTCTGCCCGGGAATTGTTGTCTTGTCGGCGAGGTGAGATTCCGTAACGGGCAGAACCCGGGTGCCAATATTAATTGATTTAGTTCCACGTGGGAGCTACCTGATAATATTATGATTGTGATGACAAAATGAGGCGTTGAAAAACAAGCGAAGCGGTCTTTCTAACTATACTACGGAGTCTGCTGCCACGACGAAGATGACAAAAAGTCGTGTACGTTGTTTTCAGGAGCGGCTAATGCGGTTAGATAACAGATGCATTCGTCATGTACGACGTATAAACGTGCACGATTAGCACGTACGCGACGATGATGACGAAAAAACATTTGCGAACAAGACTGCACGGTGCCGCTGCTACTACGACGATGATGACGATAAATGCTAGTCTTGTACGTTGCCGGAGCTGCTGATGCGGTTGGATAACAATAGGATGCCTTTGTCATGTACGACGTATAAACGTGCAAAACTAGCACGTACGCGACGATGATGACGAAGAGAAAACATCCGGGAACAAAACCGTTGTCTGCGGCGTCCACGACGAAGTTGACGGCAGGCCAAAGGCGCTGGTCTTGTCACGTGCTTCGATTGAACCCTCCAATACGGTTGGATAACAGACGCCTTCGTTTGTCATGGACGACGTATAAACGTGCATACCTAGCACGTACGCGACGATGATGATGACGAATTGTGACGTTTGAGAACAAGACTTTGTGGAGGTTGGGTTCTGTTACTACGAAGGTGATGACCTAAATGTTAGTCTTGTACGTTGTTGGAGCTTTCTCGATGGCGGTTGGGAAACAAGCGGAGTTTTCGTCATGTACGACGTATAAACGTGCAAAAATTAGCACGTACGCGACGATGATGACGATGACAGAAGACCTGGAAACAAAACCGCGGTCTGAAAAGCGTCCACGACGAAGTTGACGGCAGGCCAAAGGCTTGGCCACCTCATGTACTTTGTTTGAACACTCCAAAACGGTTGGATAACAGACGGCTTCGTTTCATCATGTACGACGTATAAACGTGCACTCTTAAGCACGTACGCGACGATGATGGTGATCACGAATTGACGTTTGAGAACAAGATTTGTTGAGGTTGGGTTCTGTTACGAAGATGATGACGGCCAAAATATGCCAGTCTTGTACGTTGCTGATGCTGCTAATGCGGTGGGATAACAAACGGATGCCTTTGTCATTTACGACGTATAAACGTGCAAAACTAGCACGTACGCGACGATGATGACGAAGAGAAAACATCTGGAAACAATACCGTTGTCTGCGGCGTCCACGACGAAGTTGACGGCAGGCCAAAGGCGCTGGTCTTGTCACGTGCTTCGATTGAACCCTCCAATACGGTTGGATAACAGACGCCTTCGTTTGTCATGGACGACGTATAAACGTGCATACCTAGCACGTACGCGACGATGATGATGACGAATTGTGACGTTTGAGAACAAGACTTTGTGGAGGTTGGGTTCTGTTACTACGAAGGTGATGACGATCTAAATGTTAGTCTTGTACGTTGTTGGAACTTTCTCGATGGCGGTTGGGAAACAGGCGGAGTCTTCGTCATGTACGATGTATAAACGTGCAGAAATTAGCACGTACGCGACGATGATGACGATGACAGAAGACCTGGAAACAAAACCGCGGTCTGAGAAGCGTCCACGACGAAGTTGACGGCAGGCCAAAGGCTTGACCACGTCATGTACTTTGTTTGAACTCTCCAAAACGGTTGGATAACAGACGGCTTCGTTTCAACATGTACGACGTATAAACGTGCGCTCTTAAGCACGTACGCGACGATGATGGTGATGACGAATTGACGTTTGAGAACAAGACTTGTTGAGGTTTGGGTTCTGTTACGAAGATGATGACGGTCAAAATATGCCAGTCTTGTACGTTGCTGATGCTGCTAATGCGGTGGGATAACAAACGGATGCCTTTGTCATTTACGACGTATAAACGTGCACAACTTAGCACGTACGCGTCGATGATGACGAAGAGAAAACATCTGGGAACAAAACCGTTGTCTGCGGCGTCCACGACGAAGTTGACGGCAGGCCAAAGGCACTGGTCTTGTCACGTGCTTCGATTGAACTCTCCAATACGGTTGGATAACAGACGCCTTCGTCTTGTCATGAACGACGTATAAACGAGCATACCTAGCACGTACGCGACGATGATGATGACGAATTGTGACGTTTGAGAACAAGACTTTGTGGAGGTTGCGTTCTGTTACTACGAAGGTGATGACGACCTAAATGTTAGTCTTGTACGTTGTTGGAGCTTTCTCGACGGCGGTTGGGAAACAAGCGGAGTCTTTGTCATGTACGACGTATAAATGTGCACAATTTAGCACGTACGCGACGATGATGACGATGACAGATGACCTGGAAACGAAACCGCGGTCTGAGAAGCGTCCACGACGAAGTTGACGACATGCCGAAGGCGAAGCTTGTCATGTACGTCGTTTGAACTAACTCTCCCAAACAGTCGGATAACAGACGTCTTCGTTCTTCATGTACGGCGTATAAACGTGAGTTCCCCTAAGCACGTACGCGACGATGATGATAACGAATTGATGTTCGATAACAGGACTGGTCGGAGATGTTACGACGAAGATGACTGCAAAAATGTCTACGGCCATGGTACCTAGATCTTAATAGACCGTTACACAGATGACGACAATAAGATCAGGGGTTTCGTTTTATTACAATTCGATTCCTCGAGGTTTTAAATGTTTTACGCCAGGCCAATGCGACATCTTTTTTCCTATAGTCCTAGGGAACGTTCCCAGAGGACAACGTTAATTGCCGTCAATCGACGAAACGTACTACACCAATTATAAAGTACTTTATGTATTTTTAGGTGTTCTTTCGCTTTGCGGTGTGTCGTTGATACTCTTACAATGGGTGTGCGTTCCGGACTATTTTTAAATAAACGAAACTTTTACTGGATAGACGTCGAACGTTCCTTGAGAACGATGTTCGCCTATTAATATTTAAGATTACCCTGAACGGTGGATCACTTGGCTCGTGGGTCGATGAAGAACGCAGCTAATTGCGCGTCTAAGTGTGAACTGCAGGACACATGAACATCGACATTTCGAACGCACATTGCGGTCCCCGGACATTCTGTTCCCGGACCACTCCTGGCTGAGGGTCGTGTCAATTTCAAAGACTGCTCGGTTTTGAAAGGTCGCAAGACCGATTGAAATGTCGGAGCGTGTTGGACGTGCGATACGCATGGAACGCATGTTCTGTGTGACGTCCTAAAGCGCGATAGCGAACGGTCGAATAGATAATCTTGT
>OZ026854.1:22994297-22999297 GCA_964023215.1 Eledona agricola
GCACGTACGCGACGATGATGACAGGGTAGTTGATGGACGCCGAAGAGCAAGCGAGGGGTGCTTTTTACAGATAAACTTGTTTAATTATCACCGTGTTTAGTAGCAGTTTGTCCTCTTAGTCTAATACGACGTATAAACGGGCAGTCTGTCTATTAATTACAGAGTGTGTTGAATTTTCGAACTTTAAAACGCACAATACGTAATTTTTAGAATTTGACAAGCACGTACGCGTCGATGATGACCAATGCAGTGATAGACGGCGAAAAGCAAGCGAGGGGTAATTTAACAATATAAATTTGATGTATGGGAGGGATCACCGTGTTTAGTAGGTGTACTCTAGTTAGTCATGTACGACGTATAAACGGGCAGTCTCTGTCTATTATTTACTTCAGCGTGTGTTTAACATTTCGAACTATAAAACGCACAAGTAGTAAAAGTGGATTTTTGGCAAGCACGTACGCGACGATGATGACAGCAGGGTCGAAACCGAAAGGCAAGCGTGGGGTCCGCGCTCCTTAAAATATCACAAACATTTGATTGTATACACCCATCGGGCGAAAGGGAATCCGGTTCCTATTCCGGAACCCGGCAGCGGAACCGTTTATAAATCGGGCCCTCGCAAGAGAGTTCGTCGGGGTAACCCAAAAGGACCCGGAGACGCCGTCGGGAGATCCGGGAAGAGTTTTCTTTTCTGTATGAGCGTTCGAGTTCCATGGAATCCTCTAGCAGGGAGATATGGTTTGGAACGCGAAGAGCACCGCAGTTGCGGCGGTGTCCGGATCATCCCCTCGGACCTTGAAAATCCGGGAGAGGGCCACGTGGAAACGTCGCGCCGGCTCGTACCCATATCCGCAGCAGGTCTCCAAGGTGAATAGCCTCTAGTCGATAGAATAATGTAGGTAAGGGAAGTCGGCAAATTGGATCCGTAACTTCGGGATAAGGATTGGCTCTGAGGATCGGGGCGTGTCGGGCTTGTCGGGGAAGCGGGTGACGGCTAACGTGCCGGGCCTGGGCGAGGTGAAGCTTGTCTGATCCGAGCCCGGTCCCGTGCCTTGGCCCCCCACGGAACCGTCTTGCTGCGAGGCTCCGGGTGCGCTCGAAAGAGCGTCCGGATGTCCTCTTCGGCCACCATTCAACGATCAGCTCAGAACTGGCACGGACCTGGGGAATCCGACTGTCTAATTAAAACAAAGCATTGCGATGGCCCCAACGGGTGTTGACGCAATGTGATTTCTGCCCAGTGCTCTGAATGTCAACTTGAAGAAATTCAAAAAAGCGCGGGTAAACGGCGGGAGTAACTATGACTCTTGCAACAGTTTGAAAAAAGTCATAGGGCCGACACCTTCTCGTGGTCCCGCTGAGCAATAGTGTTTCTACTATTGGCTAAGTTAATCGGCGCTTAGTGCGAGTACGGCATATATTTGTGTTTATTACTGCGTCTTTCCTCTAGTGTAATCACAAGTAGTCGTACGCATTGAGAAACTGATCTAGGACGAACATCAATATGCCTAGAATCCCGGAGAAGCCTAATACGCCTCTGGTTGAAAAGACGGCTATGGGTATAACCACTTCAAAATCGGACTCCCAGAAACCAAATTCGGGAGAGTCGAGGCCGTCTATCGGGGCCTCCGCAGGCGATGCGGGAGGCTTCGTTTGCGAATGTGGTCGGAGCTATGCCATGAAGGCAACTCTGGCTAGACATAAGAAGGAGTGCGGAAAGCGCGACACCACTAAATGTCAGTGGTGCGACGCCAAGTTCGCCACCTTCATCGGAGTGAGGCAGCACGAGAGAAGAGCACATCCTCAACTCTATACTGAGGAGCTCCAAAACAAGTTGCCGGCCTCACAAAGCGAACTCATGGGTAAGATCTCCGTAGTGGAAGCCAAAGCCAGTAACGGCATATTTTATAAAAATATGATGGCTGCCACAGGTCTGACTCACCAGCAGGTCAGATCGATCAGGGAAAAACCGGAGTACCGGGCATATTTAGAGAGAGCGAAGAGGGCGTTGGTTAGTTCCCCCCCCAAGACCAACAGCCCCACCGACGTTTCGACTGGAGCAATTCCTAAAAGAGTTGTCTCTGGAAGAACGGCGGCAGTACGCCTCTCCAGGCCGACCACCTTGCCACCGGCCCCTAGGGCCGAGAAAGCCAGCTCCGGATCGGCAAACACGGCGACCAGACTTTCCACGGTCCGCCGAGTTTCTGGAAGCACTGGTGCCGTTCCGAAAAGAACGGTCACCAGGAAAACAGAAACAAAAGCCGAGCAGAATACCCTGACCAGCGGCATGAGTAAGCAGTTGAGGCCAGATTCAAACACCGAAACCTCACCCATGGCGAACACCCAAAAAGAGACGACCATCAGTCTCATCCGCAAATCAAAAATGCTGAGTAGTAGTGAAGGTGTGGATAACTGTATTGTCCTGTTGGATTCTCCTCCACCTATAACACCTGAACAACAGCAAACGGATATCGGAGGGGGACTCCCTGCACGGGAAAAGCCCGTGGAGGACCTTGAGAAACCAAACCACCCGTCTAGGTATTCACCAACAAGCACGACCACCTGTGCTCCCGGGCCCGAAAGGGCCACGATCGTTTTAGTCCAGCAGACCAGGACAAGAGTCCTGAGAAGGCGAAGCCGCAGCGTGCCGCCTCCCACACCTGCTTCGCCAGTCTGCGCCGTCGAGGATGGGGAGCCACCCCAAGTGTTAGCCGGATACCTTGCCCGTCAGGTAGCTGATGGCGCACTTGAGGACCCCACCTTGGCCGAGCTTGTCAACGCTGCGCTTTTGCTGGACGACGAAGGTCTGTCGGCAACCATCGATCGTTGGCTATCCACGCTGCTCGATACATCTAAGCAGAGATGTAGACGGCCCGGGAAAAAGACAAGGAGGCAACCTGAAAAGCACTATGGTCAAACTAACACCGGCCACGGCCAGAGGACCACCAACTTCAACAAATTTCAGGACCTCTTTGCCAAGAATAGACGAGGTTTGGCGGAACGAGTACTTGCGGGCAGGGGGGAAGAGGCTTGCAACCTATTCCCTTCCGTAACAAGTGTAGAGGAGTTTTTCGGGGGAGCTTTGGAAACTCCTTCACCCAATGATGATGTTCCGTTTTCGCCGAAACACCAAGCGTCACACGATTTTGCACCCATCACCGAGGACGAAATACGGTTAGCGCGGGCCGGTTGGCAAATTTCTGCCCCGGGTACCGACGGCATAGCCGTAGCTACCGTGAAGACCATGTCCGAAAGGTGTTTGGCTGTCCTGTACAACGTTTTAGTGTACAGGAACATACAGCCAACATCCTGGCGAAATCTACGCACGACGCTGATTCATAAGGATGGAGATCCAAATAATCCTAGCAACTATCGCCCAATTACTATCGGTTCTGCAATGCAAAGGCTGCTCCATAGAGTCCTTGCCGCTCGTCTGTCAAGGCAGGTCGCGTTGTGTTCTTCGCAGCGGGGCTTTGCCGAGATAGACGGTACGATGGCAAACAGTATGATCCTCCACGAATATCTGAGGCAGCGCAAGCAGACGGGCAAGGCATACAGCATCCTTTCACTGGATCTACGAAAGGCATTTGACACCGTGTCCCACCACTCTATCAGTAGAGCATTACGCCGGTTTAACATCCCTTCCGAGCTATCGTCATACATCCTTGCCACTTTCGATGCCACCACCACCATCAAAGTCGGTACCGATGCGACGAGACCGATCAGGATTTGTCGTGGAGTTAGGCAGGGAGATCCTCTAAGCCCACTTCTTTTTAACATCGTAATGGATGAACTTCTGGAAAACATAAACGCTCAATACACGGGAGGCTCACTACCAAATGGCGAAAAGTGCGCCATCATGGCATTCGCCGACGACCTGGTGATTATGTCAGACAATGATCTAGACATCCCTCTTATGCTTGGAGACATTACATCCTTTCTCAAGCAAAGAGGAATGGCGTTAAACCCAGCTAAGTGCAGGGCCTTAGTAGCAGCGGTAGTGGGCGGCCGGTCCGTGGGGAGATCCAAGGCAACATATAAGATCAATGACAAGCCAATTCCAAACGTAGACTGTTTCGATACTTTCAAGTATCTGGGACACGAGTTTGGTCACTCCGGCATGGAGAAGCCTACGATCTTTAACCTATCGACCTGGCTAAATAATATTCGGAAAGCCCCTCTGAAGCCAGACCAGAAAGTTTGCCTTATTAGACAATACATCATCCCTCGCCTACTCTACGGCTTACAAAATCCGGGAGTAACATCCAAAGTTCTCCGCGCAGCTGACAGATTGATCCGAAGTAATATCAAGGGCATTTTACATCTGAACGTCCACACTCCGGACGCTCTCATACACGCAAGTGTACGAGATGGCGGTCTGGGTGTTATGGAATTGCGTAAAGCAATTCCAAGAATATTTCTGGGTCGTCTGGCAAACCTGCTAGAAAAGACCGATCAGGTTCTCGTCGCGGTACTTCAATCCGACCATGTGCGCTCCCTGATGCAACGTCTATCAGGGCTGGCGGGCGATATACCAGAGTCCGCTTTCTGGAGAGAGAGAATCGCCTCTGGCGCCCTCTCCAAAGGCCTACAACAAGCTTCTGAAGATTCTGCTAGCAGACTCTGGGTCAGCGAAAAACCTGCTGGCTGGTCGGGCCGGGACCATGTACGTGCCGTGCAATTACGCACGGCCAACCTACCCACAAAGGCAATACCATCTGTCCCGGTAGACCAAAGACGGTGCCGACACGGCTGCGCCTACGATGAATCCATTGCACATGTGTTGCAGACATGTCCCTGCACACACGAGATAAGGATTCGTAGGCACAACGCCGTCGTTGAGAAAGTAGCTCGCCACTGCCGCACAAGTGGGTGGAGCGTCGAAGATGAGCCACATTTAAGATCCTCCAGTGGCCAATTATTCAAACCCGATCTGGCAGTCCATATGCCAGACGGAAAAGTGGTCATAGCAGATGTCCAGATAGCTTGGGACTCTGAAG
>OZ026854.1:23004297-23011797 GCA_964023215.1 Eledona agricola
AATTCGTCTCCGAAGGATAAATCGTTAAAATCGTCGGTTTTATTTAATTTCAACTTTTGCCGATGAAAACTTGTAAAATTTCGACAAACAGTCGGCGTTCATTATACTTTAGTATATTCGACGACAAATGTCTTTATTCGACACTAAGTCCGACGAATTCGTCTCCGAAAGATAAATCGTTAAAATCGTCGCATTTATTTAATTTCAACTTTTGCCGATGAAAACTTGTAAAATTTCGACAAACAGTCGGCGTTCATTATACTTTAGTATGTTCGTCGACAAATGTCTTTATTCGACACTAAGTCCGACGAATTCGTCTCCGAAGAATAAATCGTGATAATCGTCGCTTTTATTTAATTTCAACTTTTGCCGATGAAAACTTGTAAAATTTCGACAAACAGTCGGCGTTCATTATATTTTAGTATGTTCGTCGACAAATGTCTTTATTCGACACTAAGTCCGACGAATTCGTCTCCGAAGAATAAATCGTTAAAATCGTCGGTTTTATTTAATTTCAACTTTTGCCGATGAAAACTTGTAAAATTTCGACAAACAGTCGGCGTTCATTATACTTTAGTATATTCGACGACAAATGTCTTTATTCGACACTAAGCCCGATGAATTCGTCTCCGAAAGATAAATCGTTAAAATAGTCGCTTTTATTTTATTTCAACTTTTGCCGATGAAAACTTGTAAAATTTTGAGAAACCGTCGGCGTTCATTATACTTTAGTATATTCGACGACAAATGTCTTTATTCGACACTAAGTCCGATGAATTCGTCTCCGAAAGATAAATCGTTAAAATCGTCGCTTTTATTTAATTTCAACTTTTGCCGATGAAAACTTGTAAAATTTCGACAAACAGTCGGCGTTCATTATACTTTAGTATATTCGACGACAAATGTCTTTATTCGACACTAAGTCCGATGAATTCGTCTCCGAAAGATAAATCGTTAAAATCGTCGCTTTTATTTAATTTCAACTTTTGCCGATGAAAACTTGTAAAATTTCGACAAACAGTCGGCGTTCATTATATTTTAGTATATTCGACGACAAATGTCTTTATTCGACACTAAGTCCGATGAATTCGTCTCCGAAGGATAAATCGTTAAAATCGTCGGTTTTATTTAATTTCAACTTTTGCCGATGAAAACTTGTAAAATTTCGACAAACAGTCGGCGTTCATTATACTTTAGTATGTTCGTCGACAAATGTCTTTATTCGACACTGAGTCCGACGAATTCGTCTCCGAAGAATTAATCGTGATAATCGTCGGTTTTATTTAATTTCAACTTTTGCCGATGAAAACTTGTAAAATTTCGACAAACAGTCGGCGTTCATTATATTTTAGTATGTTCGTCGACAAATGTCTTTATTCGACACTAAGTCCGACGAATTCGTCTCCGAAGAATAAATCGTTAAAATCGTCGGTTTTATTTAATTTCAACTTTTGCCGATGAAAACTTGTAAAATTTCGACAAACAGTCGGCGTTCATTATACTTTAGTATATTCGACGACAAATGTCTTTATTCGACACTAAGCCCGATGAATTCGTCTCCGAAAGATAAATCGTTAAAATAGTCGCTTTTATTTTATTTCAACTTTTGCCGATGAAAACTTGTAAAATTTTGAGAAACCGTCGGCGTTCATTATACTTTAGTATATTCGACGACAAATGTCTTTATTCGACACTAAGTCCGATGAATTCGTCTCCGAAAGATAAATCGTTAAAATCGTCGCTTTTATTTAATTTCAACTTTTGCCGATGAAAACTTGTAAAATTTCGACAAACAGTCGGCGTTCATTATACTTTAGTATATTCGACGACAAATGTCTTTATTCGACACTAAGCCCGATGAATTCGTCTCCGAAAGATAAATCGTTAAAATAGTCGCTTTTATTTTATTTCAACTTTTGCCGATGAAAACTTGTAAAATTTTGACAAACAGTCGGCGTTCATTATAGTAAAGGAGTGTAACTTTTAGAAATAATTTTTTTAAACTTTTTAATGTACCACAGACATTCAATAATTAATAATATGTATTAATAATAAAAGTACATGAAATTCTGAACCATAAAATATAAGATATTTCCCAACGGGAAAATTTATTTTACCATTGGTTATAATAGGCGCTCCCCGTCCGCGCGTACAGCTCCGAACCGTGACCGCTTGCTATATATGTAGGCGACAAGCCTCGTGGGGTCCGTCTACAGTTAGACTTTGGTCTGAACACACAGCGTGGTCGCGGAATCGACAAATTTATTTAAGTTTGTTCTCCTTATGCGATTCAATGTATGAGAAATGAAAAAAACTTTAGTTTTTTTTCGAAAAAATTTTCGTTTACTCACTGCGTTCCAGGCGCTAACATACGAAACGATCGTGATAATTTCACGAAAAATGTACACATAGTCGCTTATCTAGCGTAGAATGTAGAGAATGTTTAAAATTGTATCGACCTGTCTAAAGTAAAGTGTTTACGTCCGGCATTTTAACTTTCAGACGCACGACGGTCACAAATGAACGATTGTAAAATGTAGCAACTGCTACAAATTATAAAATTACGTGGCGTGGCGTTTCGTCTTTTTGACTTTTCGCACGTACGTATATACAAAAATCAGTTCCCTGGTTGATCCTGCCAGTAGTCATATGCTTGTCTCAAAGATTAAGCCATGCATGTCTCAGTACAAGCCAAATTAAGGTGAAACCGCGAAAGGCTCATTAAATCAGTTATGGTTCCTTAGATTGTACCCAGATTTACTTGGATAACTGTGGTAATTCTAGAGCTAACACATGCAAACAGAGCTCCAACTGGAGACGGAAGGAGTGCTTTTATTAGATCAAAACCAATCGGTGGCGATTTCGGTCGTCATCGTACAATTTGTTGAATCTGAATAACTTTATGCTGATCGCACGGTCTTGCACCGGCGACGTATCTTTCAAATGTCTGCCTTATCAACTGTCGATGGTAGGTTCTGCGCCTACCATGGTTGTAACGGGTAACGGGGAATCAGGGTTCGATTCCGGAGAGGGAGCCTGAGAAACGGCTACCACATCCAAGGAAGGCAGCAGGCGCGCAAATTACCCACTCCCGGCACGGGGAGGTAGTGACGAAAAATAACGATACGGGACTCATCCGAGGCCCCGTAATCGGAATGAGTACACTCTAAACCCTTTAACGAGGATCAATTGGAGGGCAAGTCTGGTGCCAGCAGCCGCGGTAATTCCAGCTCCAATAGCGTATATTAAAGTTGCTGCGGTTAAAAAGCTCGTAGTCGAATTTGTGTCCCGTGCCGCCGGTTCATCGTTCGCGGTGTCAACTGGCGTGTTGCGGGACGTCCTGTCGGTGGGCTTAGCTCGCGAGGGCGGCCCAAGATTAATTTCCCGCCGCGGTGCTCTTCATTGAGTGTCGAGGTGGGCCGACACGTTTACTTTGAACAAATTAGAGTGCTTAAAGCAGGCTAAAATTACGCCTGAATATTCTGTGCATGGAATAATGGAATAGGACCTCGGTTCTATTTTGTTGGTTTTCGGAACCCCGAGGTAATGATTAATAGGAACGGATGGGGGCATTCGTATTGCGACGTTAGAGGTGAAATTCTTGGATCGTCGCAAGACGGACAGAAGCGAAAGCATTTGCCAAAAACGCTTTCATTGATCAAGAACGAAAGTTAGAGGTTCGAAGGCGATCAGATACCGCCCTAGTTCTAACCATAAACGATGCCAGCTAGCGATCCGCCGACGTTCCTCCGATGACTCGGCGGGCAGCTTCCGGGAAACCAAAGCTTTTGGGTTCCGGGGGAAGTATGGTTGCAAAGCTGAAACTTAAAGGAATTGACGGAAGGGCACCACCAGGAGTGGAGCCTGCGGCTTAATTTGACTCAACACGGGAAACCTCATCAGGCCCGGACACCGGAAGGATTGACAGATTGAGAGCTCTTTCTTGATTCGGTGGGTGGTGGTGCATGGCCGTTCTTAGTTGGTGGAGCGATTTGTCTGGTTAATTCCGATAACGAACGAGACTCTTGCCTGCTAAATAGACGTATTTCGACATCTCAAAGGCCCGCCGGTTCCGAGTTCGCTCGGTAATCGTGCGCGGTTTTTACTGTCGGCGTACATACATATCTTCTTAGAGGGACAGGTGGCTTCTAGCCGCACGAGATTGAGCAATAACAGGTCTGTGATGCCCTTAGATGTCCTGGGCCGCACGCGCGCTACACTGAAGGAATCAGCGTGTCCTCCCTGACCGAACGGTCCGGGTAACCCGCTGAACCTCCTTCGTGCTAGGGATTGGGGCTTGCAATTGTTCCCCATGAACGAGGAATTCCCAGTAAGCGTGAGTCATAAGCTCGCGTTGATTACGTCCCTGCCCTTTGTACACACCGCCCGTCGCTACTACCGATTGAATGATTTAGTGAGGTCTTCGGACTGGTGCGCGATGGCGTTTCGACGTCGTCGATGATACTGGGAAGATGACCGAACTTGATCATTTAGAGGAAGTAAAAGTCGTAACAAGGTTTCCGTAGGTGAACCTGCGGAAGGATCATTAACGTGTTTTTTCGTCACAATTGTGCGAAAATAACATTATATCCGATTTATTGAGTTCGAGGTATGTCGCACGGAGTCGACGGTACGTTCAGCCATTTGCGGTACCGTTGCCCGGTCTTCGCCATATATGTAATGTTACTTGCATCACATATGAAGATCGGCCGTTGATATTCCAAGAACGAGTCATGTACGACGTAAAAGCAGTTGCTGTAGTTTTCGAACTTTGCAAGATCGCCGTGTCTAGTAAATGCCTTTGTCAAACAACATAATACATATATAATATATACCCTATAACAGCGTTACCTAAACAAACGATGTGGGACACACTTATTCGTCTGGCGACGGACGACTTACATATGCACTTAGCTGTGTGCGAATATATCACTAAATATCCCTAAAGCAAAAAGACCGCAAGCGGTCCTCGATGTTGGGATATATAATACTCGTATATTTACGAGACTTAAAACGCAGGTGTCCCGGTTTTGTGTTTGTTTGATTGATCAGTTACCACGCTGCATTCATTCGGCACACTCTGCCCGGGAATTGTTGTCTTGTCGGCGAGGTGAGATTCCGTAACGGGCAGAACCCGGGTGCCAATATTAATTGATTTAGTTCCACGTGGGAGCTACCTGATAATATTATGATTGTGATGACAAAATGAGGCGTTGAAAAACAAGCGAAGCGGTCTTTCTAACTATACTACGGAGTCTGCTGCCACGACGAAGATGACAAAAAGTCGTGTACGTTGTTTTCAGGAGCGGCTAATGCGGTTAGATAACAGATGCATTCGTCATGTACGACGTATAAACGTGCACGATTAGCACGTACGCGACGATGATGACGAAAAAACATTTGCGAACAAGACTGCACGGTGCCGCTGCTACTACGACGATGATGACGATAAATGCTAGTCTTGTACGTTGCCGGAGCTGCTGATGCGGTTGGATAACAATAGGATGCCTTTGTCATGTACGACGTATAAACGTGCAAAACTAGCACGTACGCGACGATGATGACGAAGAGAAAACATCCGGGAACAAAACCGTTGTCTGCGGCGTCCACGACGAAGTTGACGGCAGGCCAAAGGCGCTGGTCTTGTCACGTGCTTCGATTGAACCCTCCAATACGGTTGGATAACAGACGCCTTCGTTTGTCATGGACGACGTATAAACGTGCATACCTAGCACGTACGCGACGATGATGATGACGAATTGTGACGTTTGAGAACAAGACTTTGTGGAGGTTGGGTTCTGTTACTACGAAGGTGATGACCTAAATGTTAGTCTTGTACGTTGTTGGAGCTTTCTCGATGGCGGTTGGGAAACAAGCGGAGTTTTCGTCATGTACGACGTATAAACGTGCAAAAATTAGCACGTACGCGACGATGATGACGATGACAGAAGACCTGGAAACAAAACCGCGGTCTGAAAAGCGTCCACGACGAAGTTGACGGCAGGCCAAAGGCTTGGCCACCTCATGTACTTTGTTTGAACACTCCAAAACGGTTGGATAACAGACGGCTTCGTTTCATCATGTACGACGTATAAACGTGCACTCTTAAGCACGTACGCGACGATGATGGTGATCACGAATTGACGTTTGAGAACAAGATTTGTTGAGGTTGGGTTCTGTTACGAAGATGATGACGGCCAAAATATGCCAGTCTTGTACGTTGCTGATGCTGCTAATGCGGTGGGATAACAAACGGATGCCTTTGTCATTTACGACGTATAAACGTGCAAAACTAGCACGTACGCGACGATGATGACGAAGAGAAAACATCTGGAAACAATACCGTTGTCTGCGGCGTCCACGACGAAGTTGACGGCAGGCCAAAGGCGCTGGTCTTGTCACGTGCTTCGATTGAACCCTCCAATACGGTTGGATAACAGACGCCTTCGTTTGTCATGGACGACGTATAAACGTGCATACCTAGCACGTACGCGACGATGATGATGACGAATTGTGACGTTTGAGAACAAGACTTTGTGGAGGTTGGGTTCTGTTACTACGAAGGTGATGACGATCTAAATGTTAGTCTTGTACGTTGTTGGAACTTTCTCGATGGCGGTTGGGAAACAGGCGGAGTCTTCGTCATGTACGATGTATAAACGTGCAGAAATTAGCACGTACGCGACGATGATGACGATGACAGAAGACCTGGAAACAAAACCGCGGTCTGAGAAGCGTCCACGACGAAGTTGACGGCAGGCCAAAGGCTTGACCACGTCATGTACTTTGTTTGAACTCTCCAAAACGGTTGGATAACAGACGGCTTCGTTTCAACATGTACGACGTATAAACGTGCGCTCTTAAGCACGTACGCGACGATGATGGTGATGACGAATTGACGTTTGAGAACAAGACTTGTTGAGGTTTGGGTTCTGTTACGAAGATGATGACGGTCAAAATATGCCAGTCTTGTACGTTGCTGATGCTGCTAATGCGGTGGGATAACAAACGGATGCCTTTGTCATTTACGACGTATAAACGTGCACAACTTAGCACGTACGCGTCGATGATGACGAAGAGAAAACATCTGGGAACAAAACCGTTGTCTGCGGCGTCCACGACGAAGTTGACGGCAGGCCAAAGGCACTGGTCTTGTCACGTGCTTCGATTGAACTCTCCAATACGGTTGGATAACAGACGCCTTCGTCTTGTCATGAACGACGTATAAACGAGCATACCTAGCACGTACGCGACGATGATGATGACGAATTGTGACGTTTGAGAACAAGACTTTGTGGAGGTTGCGTTCTGTTACTACGAAGGTGATGACGACCTAAATGTTAGTCTTGTACGTTGTTGGAGCTTTCTCGACGGCGGTTGGGAAACAAGCGGAGTCTTTGTCATGTACGACGTATAAATGTGCACAATTTAGCACGTACGCGACGATGATGACGATGACAGATGACCTGGAAACGAAACCGCGGTCTGAGAAGCGTCCAC
>OZ026854.1:23016797-23024297 GCA_964023215.1 Eledona agricola
CATGTCGACGTATAAACGGGCAGTCTTTTCTATTTATTACTGAGTGTGTTGAATTTTCGAACTTTAAGACGCACAATACGTAGTTTTTAGAATTGGACACCAACACGTACGCGACGATGATGACCAGAGAAGTTGATTGAAGCCGAAAAGCAAGCGAGGGGTTCTTTAACAAATTTGTTTTAAGCATCACCGTGTTTTGTAGGTGTTTGTCCTCCTGTTCATGTACGACGTATAAACGGGCAGCCTGTCTGTTAATTACTGAGTGTGTTGAATTTCCGAACTTTAAAACGCACAATACGTAGTTTTTAGAATTTGGCAAGCACGTACGCGACGATGATGACAGGGTAGTTGATGGACGCCGAAGAGCAAGCGAGGGGTGCTTTTTACAGATAAACTTGTTTAATTATCACCGTGTTTAGTAGCAGTTTGTCCTCTTAGTCTAATACGACGTATAAACGGGCAGTCTGTCTATTAATTACAGAGTGTGTTGAATTTTCGAACTTTAAAACGCACAATACGTAATTTTTAGAATTTGACAAGCACGTACGCGTCGATGATGACCAATGCAGTGATAGACGGCGAAAAGCAAGCGAGGGGTAATTTAACAATATAAATTTGATGTATGGGAGGGATCACCGTGTTTAGTAGGTGTACTCTAGTTAGTCATGTACGACGTATAAACGGGCAGTCTCTGTCTATTATTTACTTCAGCGTGTGTTTAACATTTCGAACTATAAAACGCACAAGTAGTAAAAGTGGATTTTTGGCAAGCACGTACGCGACGATGATGACAGCAGGGTCGAAACCGAAAGGCAAGCGTGGGGTCCGCGCTCCTTAAAATATCACAAACATTTGATTGTATACACCCATCGGGCGAAAGGGAATCCGGTTCCTATTCCGGAACCCGGCAGCGGAACCGTTTATAAATCGGGCCCTCGCAAGAGAGTTCGTCGGGGTAACCCAAAAGGACCCGGAGACGCCGTCGGGAGATCCGGGAAGAGTTTTCTTTTCTGTATGAGCGTTCGAGTTCCATGGAATCCTCTAGCAGGGAGATATGGTTTGGAACGCGAAGAGCACCGCAGTTGCGGCGGTGTCCGGATCATCCCCTCGGACCTTGAAAATCCGGGAGAGGGCCACGTGGAAACGTCGCGCCGGCTCGTACCCATATCCGCAGCAGGTCTCCAAGGTGAATAGCCTCTAGTCGATAGAATAATGTAGGTAAGGGAAGTCGGCAAATTGGATCCGTAACTTCGGGATAAGGATTGGCTCTGAGGATCGGAGCGTGTCGGGCTTGTCGGGGAAGCGGGTGACGGCTAACGTGCCGGGCCTGGGCGAGGTGAAGCTTGTCTGATCCGAGCCCGGTCCCGTGCCTTGGCCCCCCACGGAACCGTCTTGCTGCGAGGCTCCGGGTGCGCTCGAAAGAGCGTCCGGATGTCCTCTTCGGCCACCATTCAACGATCAGCTCAGAACTGGCACGGACCTGGGGAATCCGACTGTCTAATTAAAACAAAGCATTGCGATGGCCCCAACGGGTGTTGACGCAATGTGATTTCTGCCCAGTGCTCTGAATGTCAACTTGAAGAAATTCAAAAAAGCGCGGGTAAACGGCGGGAGTAACTATGACTCTTGCAACAGTTTGAAAAAAGTCATAGGGCCGACACCTTCTCGTGGTCCCGCTGAGCAATAGTGTTTCTACTATTGGCTAAGTTAATCGGCGCTTAGTGCGAGTACGGCATATATTTGTGTTTATTACTGCGTCTTTCCTCTAGTGTAATCGCAAATAGTCGTACGCATTGAGAAACTGATCTAGGACGAACATCAATATGCCTAGAATCCCGGAGAAGCCTAATACGCCTCTGGTTGAAAAGACGGCTATGGGTATAACCACTTCAAAATCGGACTCCCAGAAACCAAATTCGGGAGAGTCGAGGCCGTCTATCGGGGCCTCCGCAGGCGATGCGGGAGGCTTCGTTTGCGAATGTGGTCGGAGCTATGCCATGAAGGCAACTCTGGCTAGACATAAGAAGGAGTGCGGAAAGCGCGACACCACTAAATGTCAGTGGTGCGACGCCAAGTTCGCCACCTTCATCGGAGTGAGGCAGCACGAGAGAAGAGCACATCCTCAACTCTATACTGAGGAGCTCCAAAACAAGTTGCCGGCCTCACAAAGCGAACTCATGGGTAAGATCTCCGTAGTGGAAGCCAAAGCCAGTAACGGCATATTTTATAAAAATATGATGGCTGCCACAGGTCTGACTCACCAGCAGGTCAGATCGATCAGGGAAAAACCGGAGTACCGGGCATATTTAGAGAGAGCGAAGAGGGCGTTGGTTAGTTCCCCCCCCAAGACCAACAGCCCCACCGACGTTTCGACTGGAGCAATTCCTAAAAGAGTTGTCTCTGGAAGAACGGCGGCAGTACGCCTCTCCAGGCCGACCACCTTGCCACCGGCCCCTAGGGCCGAGAAAGCCAGCTCCGGATCGGCAAACACGGCGACCAGACTTTCCACGGTCCGCCGAGTTTCTGGAAGCACTGGTGCCGTTCCGAAAAGAACGGTCACCAGGAAAACAGAAACAAAAGCCGAGCAGAATACCCTGACCAGCGGCATGAGTAAGCAGTTGAGGCCAGATTCAAACACCGAAACCTCACCCATGGCGAACACCCAAAAAGAGACGACCATCAGTCTCATCCGCAAATCAAAAATGCTGAGTAGTAGTGAAGGTGTGGATAACTGTATTGTCCTGTTGGATTCTCCTCCACCTATAACACCTGAACAACAGCAAACGGATATCGGAGGGGGACTCCCTGCACGGGAAAAGCCCGTGGAGGACCTCGAGAAACCAAACCACCCGTCTAGGTATTCACCAACAAGCACGACCACCTGTGCTCCCGGGCCCGAAAGGGCCACGATCGTTTTAGTCCAGCAGACCAGGACAAGAGTCCTGAGAAGGCGAAGCCGCAGCGTGCCGCCTCCCACACCTGCTTCGCCAGTCTGCGCCGTCGAGGATGGGGAGCCACCCCAAGTGTTAGCCGGATACCTTGCCCGTCAGGTAGCTGATGGCGCACTTGAGGACCCCACCTTGGCCGAGCTTGTCAACGCTGCGCTTTTGCTGGACGACGAAGGTCTGTCGGCAACCATCGATCGTTGGCTATCCACGCTGCTCGATACATCTAAGCAGAGATGTAGACGGCCCGGGAAAAAGACAAGGAGGCAACCTGAAAAGCACTATGGTCAAACTAACACCGGCCACGGCCAGAGGACCACCAACTTCAAAAAATTTCAGGACCTCTTTGCCAAGAATAGACGAGGTTTGGCGGAACGAGTACTTGCGGGCAGGGGGGAAGAGGCTTGCAACCTATTCCCTTCCGTAACAAGTGTAGAGGAGTTTTTCGGGGGAGCTTTGGAAACTCCTTCACCCAATGATGATGTTCCGTTTTCGCCGAAACACCAAGCGTCACACGATTTTGCACCCATCACCGAGGACGAAATACGGTTAGCGCGGGCCGGTTGGCAAATTTCTGCCCCGGGTACCGACGGCATAGCCGTAGCTACCGTGAAGACCATGTCCGAAAGGTGTTTGGCTGTCCTGTACAACGTTTTAGTGTACAGGAACATACAGCCAACATCCTGGCGAAATCTACGCACGACGCTGATTCATAAGGATGGAGATCCAAATAATCCTAGCAACTATCGCCCAATTACTATCGGTTCTGCAATGCAAAGGCTGCTCCATAGAGTCCTTGCCGCTCGTCTGTCAAAGCAGGTCGCGTTGTGTTCTTCGCAGCGGGGCTTTGCCGAGATAGACGGTACGATGGCAAACAGTATGATCCTCCACGAATATCTGAGGCAGCGCAAGCAGACGGGCAAGGCATACAGCATCCTTTCACTGGATCTACGAAAGGCATTTGACACCGTGTCCCACCACTCTATCAGTAGAGCATTACGCCGGTTTAACATCCCTTCCGAGCTATCGTCATACATCCTTGCCACTTTCGATGCCACCACTACCATCAAAGTCGGTACCGATGCGACGAGACCGATCAGGATTTGTCGTGGAGTTAGGCAGGGAGATCCTCTAAGCCCACTTCTTTTTAACATCGTAATGGATGAACTTCTGGAAAACATAAACGCTCAATACACGGGAGGCTCACTACCAAATGGCGAAAAGGGCGCCATCATGGCATTCGCCGACGACCTGGTGATTATGTCAGACAATGATCTAGACATCCCTCTTATGCTTGGAGACATTACATCCTTTCTCAAGCAAAGAGGAATGGCGTTAAACCCAGCTAAGTGCAGGGCCTTAGTAGCAGCGGTAGTGGGCGGCCGGTCCGTGGGGAGATCCAGGGCAACATATAAGATCAATGACAAGCCAATTCCAAACGTAGACTGTTTCGATACTTTCAAGTATCTGGGACACGAGTTTGGTCACTCCGGCATGGAGAAGCCTACGATCTTTAACCTATCGACCTGGCTAAATAATATTCGGAAAGCCCCTCTGAAGCCAGACCAGAAAGTTTGCCTTATTAGGCAATACATCATCCCTCGCCTACTCTACGGCTTACAAAATCCGGGAGTAACATCCAAAGTTCTCCGCGCAGCTGACAGATTGATCCGAAGTAATATCAAGGGCATTTTACATCTGAACGTCCACACTCCGGACGCTCTCATACACGCAAGTGTACGAGATGGCGGTCTGGGTGTTATGGAATTGCGTAAAGCAATTCCAAGAATATTTCTGGGTCGTCTGGCAAACCTGCTAGAAAAGACCGATCAGGTTCTCGTCGCGGTACTTCAATCCGACCATGTGCGCTCCCTGATGCAACGTCTATCAGGGCTGGCGGGCGATATACCAGAGTCCGCTTTCTGGAGAGAGAGAATCGCCTCTGGCGCCCTCTCCAAAGGCCTACAACAAGCTTCTGAAGATTCTGCTAGCAGACTCTGGGTCAGCGAAAAACCTGCTGGCTGGTCGGGCCGGGACCATGTACGTGCCGTGCAATTACGCACGGCCAACCTACCCACAAAGGCAATACCATCTGTCCCGGTAGACCAAAGACGGTGCCGACACGGCTGCGCCTACGATGAATCCATTGCACATGTGTTGCAGACATGTCCCTGCACACACGAGATAAGGATTCGTAGGCACAACGCCGTCGTTGAGAAAGTAGCTCGCCACTGCCGCA
The DNA here is from genome assembly GCA_964023215.1 of Eledona agricola. Classification (NCBI taxonomy): domain Eukaryota; kingdom Metazoa; phylum Arthropoda; class Insecta; order Coleoptera; family Tenebrionidae; genus Eledona; species Eledona agricola. The sequence goes on from OZ026854.1 coordinate 23,021,982, forward strand.
CAAGTGGGTGGAGCGTCGAAGATGAGGAAAAGGGGAGAGGAAAAGCGAAGACGCTGGTCAAATCCAGCCACCGCTCGATTCAGGTGACTCAATATTCTTCGGATAATTGTGTTACAGTGAGAATCGAGGACGGAGACAGCAGTGTGACGGCGATCAATGTCTACGTCGAGCCTACAGGACCCTGGGACAGCGTCCTAGCTCAGCTGGAGGCAGCAACCAGGGAACTGGACGGGCCGATCATCATCGGAGGGGACTTCAACGCCAAACACGAGGCCTGGGGAGGGAACATCACTGACCAGAGGGGTTTAACTCTGATGGATGTCGTCGGCGCAGCAAACCTGAAGGTCGAAAACGACGCGGACTCCCCACCGACGTTCGAGACGGCTAACGGGAGAAGTTGGGTAGACGTCACGCTGTCCAAGACAGCGGAAGTGGATTCCTGGACCGTCAGGGATGAGGAGGTCCTCAGCGACCATAAACTTATCTGTTACAGGTTAGGGAGGGAAGCAGAAGCAGAGGAAAGCGGCAACGAGAAGAGGATGGTGTTGACAGCGGCAAACTGGGACATTTTCCACCAGGTCCTAACCGAGATGAGACACGACGGAGGCGACTTGGACGTGGAAGCAAGGGCCGAAGCTTTCCAGGCGGGCGCTCTGGAAGCATGCAGACAGAGCATCCCCATGAAGAGGACGAGGGCGACCAAATCCAAAACATGGTGGACGGCGGATCTGCGCCGAAAGAGGACGCAAGTCAGGCGAGCGCGAACCCAAGCGCAAGCGGAAAGGGATCAGGAACGGCGTCGAGTTCTTTTTCAGGATTTTCAGCGGGAGAGGCTGTCCTACAAGAAAGCGATCAAGGAGGCAAAAGTGGCGGCGCTCCGGAGGACCTTAGAGGAAGGAAGCCCGGAGGATCCTTGGGGTTTTACTTACAGGATCATCGCAGCGACCAAGAGGAGGAAGCCAACTGCCTGGGAAACCATGCAGAAGGCTGAAGGGGGGTGGACCACATCGCGGAGAGAGACAGCGTTGGCACTCCTTCAAAAGTACTTCCCGGAGGACGACTTAGAGACGGACACGGAAGGAAATCGTTTGGACCGAGATCGCGAGGAGGAACTGGAATGGAACCAGGATCGAGATTTACCGATTTCGTTTCAGGAGGTCCAGGAGGTCATCAGGCTACGACCGAAGAGGAAGGCACCTGGGATAGACGGGTTTCCAACGGCAGGACTGACGCACCTGATGGAGGCGGCCGGCGAGGAGATGGTGGCTGTCTTCAACCAGTGTCTCAGCGAAGGTCGTTTCCCGAGGGTGTGGAAGTCCGCCGGAGTGACCTGGCTTCCCAAACCAAGCGGCGAAGGAGTCAGACCGGTGTGTCTACTTCCGGTGATCGGGAAGGTGTACGACAAGATTCTGGCGGCACGAATGTCGTATCACCTGGAGCGAGGTAAGAAAATTTCTAACCGGCAGTTTGGTTTCAGGAAAGGCAGGGGGACAGCGGAAGCTCTAGACAGAGCCGTCGAGGGAATCAGGGCGGCGAAAGCGGCTGGGAAGCACGCGTTTTTGGTGGCGCTAGACATCAAGAATGCGTTCAACTCGGCATGGTACCCAAGACTGAAGCAGCGGATCGCCGACTGCGGATGTCCGGGGGATTTGAGCAGGGCCGTGGCGGACTTCCTAGAAGGACGGACGGTCTCATCGGAGGGGGAAACTTTGGCCACCCAGAGGGGTTGTCCACAAGGGTCGTGTTTGGGTCCGATCTTGTGGCTTCTCATCATGGAGGACTGGTTTCGCGAGATCGACGCCGTCGTGACGGATCGGGCGGTCCAAGTGGACGTGCAAGCGTTCGCGGACGACCAACTGATCACGATCGTCGGGCCGTCGGTCAAGAAGATCGAGGCGGCTTGGGAAGCGGTTTGGCGGGGCTGTTCGACATGGGCAGCAGCGCACAAGTTGCAGTACGCTCCGGAGAAGACAGCAGCACTTTTTTCAGGAGCACGGAAGGTGGAGCGGGAGCCACGGATCAAAGTTGGTTCGACGACGATTGAGCCACAGCCTACTATGAAGTACCTGGGGGTCATCATCGATCGGAAGCTTTTGTGGGTGGAGCATGCCGTCTACGTGCGAGGGAAAATCGCGGCAGCAGGTCATCGGGTAAGAGCGGTGGTCGGGAAAACCTGGGGGACGGACCGGAAGGTCCTCCAGGAGATCTACAACAAGGCGGTCAAACCGGCGATGTTGTACGGGGCGGAAATTTGGGGCGACCGAGCGCACGACTCGCGGATCCGACGCCATTTGACGGCGGCACAAAGGCCGTTCT
>OZ026854.1:23029297-23036797 GCA_964023215.1 Eledona agricola
GTCTCCGAAAGATAAATCGTTAAAATCGTCGCTTTTATTTAATTTCAACTTTTGCCGATGAAAACTTGTAAAATTTCGACAAACAGTCGGCGTTCATTATACTTTAGTATGTTCGTCGACAAATGTCTTTATTCGACACTAAGTCCGACGAATTCGTCTCCGAAGAATAAATCGTGATAATCGTCGGTTTTATTTAATTTCAACTTTTGCCGATGAAAACTTGTAAAATTTCGACAAACAGTCGGCGTTCATTATATTTTAGTATATTCGACGACAAATGTCTTTATTCGACACTAAGTCCGATGAATTCGTCTCCGAAGGATAAATCGTTAAAATCGTCGGTTTTATTTAATTTCAACTTTTGCCGATGAAAACTTGTAAAATTTCGACAAACAGTCGGCGTTCATTATATTTTAGTATATTCGACGACAAATGTCTTTATTCGACACTAAGTCCGATGAATTCGTCTCCGAAGGATAAATCGTTAAAATCGTCGGTTTTATTTAATTTCAACTTTTGCCGATGAAAACTTGTAAAATTTCGACAAACAGTCGGCGTTCATTATACTTTAGTATGTTCGTCGACAAATGTCTTTATTCGACACTAAGTCCGATGAATTCGTCTCCGAAGGATAAATCGTTAAAATCGTCGGTTTTATTTAATTTCAACTTTTGCCGATGAAAACTTGTAAAATTTCGACAAACAGTCGGCGTTCGTTATACTTTAGTATATTCGACGACAAATGTCTTTATTCGACATTAAGTCCGATGAATTCGTCTCCGAAAGATAAATCGTTAAAATCGTCGCTTTTATTTAATTTCAACTTTTGCCGATGAAAACTTGTAAAATTTCGACAAACAGTCGCCGTTCATTATACTTTAGTATATTCGACGACAAATGTCTTTATTCGACATTAAGTCCGATGAATTCGTCTCCGAAAGATAAATCGTTAAAATCGTCGCTTTTATTTAATTTCAACTTTTGCCGATGAAAACTTGTAAAATTTCGACAAACAGTCGGCGTTCATTATACTTTAGTATATTCGTCGACAAATGTCTTTATTCGACACTAAGTCCGACGAATTCGTCTCCGAAGAATAAATCGTGATAATCGTCGGTTTTATTTAATTTCAACTTTTGCCGATGAAAACTTGTAAAATTTCGACAAACAGTCGGCGTTCATTATACTTTAGTATGTTCGTCGACAAATGTCTTTATTCGACACTAAGTCCGACGAATTCGTCTCCGAAGAATAAATCGTGAAAATCGTCGCTTCTATTTAATTTCAACTTTTGCCGATGAAATCTTTTAAAATTTCGACAAACAGTCGGCGTTCATTATACTTTAGTATGTTCGTCGACAAATGTCTTTATTCGACACTAAGTCCGACGAATTCGTCTCCGAAGAATAAATCGTGAAAATCGTCGCTTCTATATAATTTCAACTTTTGCCGATGAAATCTTTTAAAATTTCGACAAACAGTCGGCGTTCATTATACTTTAGTATGTTCGTCGACAAATGTCTTTATTCGACACTAAGTCCGACGAATTCGTCTCCGAAGAATAAATCGTGATAATCGTCGGTTTTATTTAATTTCAACTTTTGCCGATGAAAACTTGTAAAATTTCGACAAACAGTCGGCGTTCATTATACTTTAGTATGTTCGTCGACAAATGTCTTTATTCGACACTAAGTCCGACGAATTCGTCTCCGAAGAATAAATCGTGAAAATCGTCGCTTCTATTTAATTTCAACTTTTGCCGATGAAATCTTTTAAAATTTCGACAAACAGTCGGCGTTCATTATACTTTAGTATATTCGACGACAAATGTCTTTATTCGACACTAAGTCCGATGAATTCGTCTCCGAAAGATAAATCGTTAAAATCGTCGCTTTTATTTAATTTCAACTTTTGCCGATGAAAACTTGTAAAATTTCGACAAACAGTCGGCGTTCATTATACTTTAGTATATTTGACGACAAATGTCTTTATTCGACACTAAGCCCGATGAATTCGTCTCCGAAAGATAAATCGTTAAAATAGTCGCTTTTATTTTATTTCAACTTTTGCCGATGAAAACTTGTAAAATTTTGACAAACAGTCGGCGTTCATTATATTAAAGGAGTGTAACTTTTAGAAATAATTTTTTTAAACTTTTTAATGTACCACAGACATTCAATAATTAATAATATGTATTAATAATAAAAGTACATGAAATTCTGAACCATAAAATATAAGATATTTCCCAACGGGAAAATTTATTTTACCATTGGTTATAATAGGCGCTCCCCGTCCGCGCGTACAGCTCCGAACCGTGACCGCTTGCTATATATGTAGGCGACAAGCCTCGTGGGGTCCGTCTACAGTTAGACTTTGGTCTGAACACACAGCGTGGTCGCGGAATCGACAAATTTATTTAAGTTTGTTCTCCTTATGCGATTCAATGTATGAGAAATGAAAAAAACTTTAGTTTTTTTTCGAAAAAATTTTCGTTTACTCACTGCGTTCCAGGCGCTAACATACGAAACGATCGTGATAATTTCACGAAAAATGTACACATAGTCGCTTATCTAGCGTAGAATGTAGAGAATGTTTAAAATTGTATCGACCTGTCTAAAGTAAAGTGTTTACGTCCGGCATTTTAACTTTCAGACGCACGACGGTCACAAATGAACGAATGTAAAATGTAGCAACTGCTACAAATTATAAAATTACGTGGCGTGGCGTTTCGTCTTTTTGACTTTTCGCACGTACGTATATACAAAAATCAGTTCCCTGGTTGATCCTGCCAGTAGTCATATGCTTGTCTCAAAGATTAAGCCATGCATGTCTCAGTACAAGCCAAATTAAGGTGAAACCGCGAAAGGCTCATTAAATCAGTTATGGTTCCTTAGATTGTACCCAGATTTACTTGGATAACTGTGGTAATTCTAGAGCTAACACATGCAAACAGAGCTCCAACTGGAGACGGAAGGAGTGCTTTTATTAGATCAAAACCAATCGGTGGCGATTTCGGTCGTCATCGTACAATTTGTTGAATCTGAATAACTTTATGCTGATCGCACGGTCTTGCACCGGCGACGTATCTTTCAAATGTCTGCCTTATCAACTGTCGATGGTAGGTTCTGCGCCTACCATGGTTGTAACGGGTAACGGGGAATCAGGGTTCGATTCCGGAGAGGGAGCCTGAGAAACGGCTACCACATCCAAGGAAGGCAGCAGGCGCGCAAATTACCCACTCCCGGCACGGGGAGGTAGTGACGAAAAATAACGATACGGGACTCATCCGAGGCCCCGTAATCGGAATGAGTACACTCTAAACCCTTTAACGAGGATCAATTGGAGGGCAAGTCTGGTGCCAGCAGCCGCGGTAATTCCAGCTCCAATAGCGTATATTAAAGTTGCTGCGGTTAAAAAGCTCGTAGTCGAATTTGTGTCCCGTGCCGCCGGTTCATCGTTCGCGGTGTCAACTGGCGTGTTGCGGGACGTCCTGTCGGTGGGCTTAGCTCGCGAGGGCGGCCCAAGATTAATTTCCCGCCGCGGTGCTCTTCATTGAGTGTCGAGGTGGGCCGACACGTTTACTTTGAACAAATTAGAGTGCTTAAAGCAGGCTAAAATTACGCCTGAATATTCTGTGCATGGAATAATGGAATAGGACCTCGGTTCTATTTTGTTGGTTTTCGGAACCCCGAGGTAATGATTAATAGGAACGGATGGGGGCATTCGTATTGCGACGTTAGAGGTGAAATTCTTGGATCGTCGCAAGACGGACAGAAGCGAAAGCATTTGCCAAAAACGCTTTCATTGATCAAGAACGAAAGTTAGAGGTTCGAAGGCGATCAGATACCGCCCTAGTTCTAACCATAAACGATGCCAGCTAGCGATCCGCCGACGTTCCTCCGATGACTCGGCGGGCAGCTTCCGGGAAACCAAAGCTTTTGGGTTCCGGGGGAAGTATGGTTGCAAAGCTGAAACTTAAAGGAATTGACGGAAGGGCACCACCAGGAGTGGAGCCTGCGGCTTAATTTGACTCAACACGGGAAACCTCATCAGGCCCGGACACCGGAAGGATTGACAGATTGAGAGCTCTTTCTTGATTCGGTGGGTGGTGGTGCATGGCCGTTCTTAGTTGGTGGAGCGATTTGTCTGGTTAATTCCGATAACGAACGAGACTCTTGCCTGCTAAATAGACGTATTTCGACATCTCAAAGGCCCGCCGGTTCCGAGTTCGCTCGGTAATCGTGCGCGGTTTTTACTGTCGGCGTACATACATATCTTCTTAGAGGGACAGGTGGCTTCTAGCCGCACGAGATTGAGCAATAACAGGTCTGTGATGCCCTTAGATGTCCTGGGCCGCACGCGCGCTACACTGAAGGAATCAGCGTGTCCTCCCTGACCGAACGGTCCGGGTAACCCGCTGAACCTCCTTCGTGCTAGGGATTGGGGCTTGCAATTGTTCCCCATGAACGAGGAATTCCCAGTAAGCGTGAGTCATAAGCTCGCGTTGATTACGTCCCTGCCCTTTGTACACACCGCCCGTCGCTACTACCGATTGAATGATTTAGTGAGGTCTTCGGACTGGTGCGCGATGGCGTTTCGACGTCGTCGATGATACTGGGAAGATGACCGAACTTGATCATTTAGAGGAAGTAAAAGTCGTAACAAGGTTTCCGTAGGTGAACCTGCGGAAGGATCATTAACGTGTTTTTTCGTCACAATTGTGCGAAAATAACATTATATCCGATTTATTGAGTTCGAGGTATGTCGCACGGAGTCGACGGTACGTTCAGCCATTTGCGGTACCGTTGCCCGGTCTTCGCCATATATGTAATGTAACTTGCATCACATATGAAGATCGGCCGTTGATATTCCAAGAACGAGTCATGTACGACGTAAAAGCAGTTGCTGTAGTTTTCGAACTTTGCAAGATCGCCGTGTCTAGTAAATGCCTTTGTCAAACAACATAATACATATATAATATATATACCCTATAACAGCGTTACCTAAACAAACGATGTGGGACACACTTATTCGTCTGGCGACGGACGACTTACATATGCACTTAGCTGTGTGCGAATATATCACTAAATATCCCTAAAGCAAAAAGACCGCAAGCGGTCCTCGATGTTGGGATATATAATACTCGTATATTTACGAGACTTAAAACGCAGGTGTCCCGGTTTTGTGTTTGTTTGATTGATCAGTTACCACGCTGCATTCATTCGGCACACTCTGCCCGGGAATTGTTGTCTTGTCGGCGAGGTGAGATTCCGTAACGGGCAGAACCCGGGTGCCAATATTAATTGATTTAGTTCCACGTGGGAGCTACCTGATAATATTATGATTGTGATGACAAAATGAGGCATTGAAAAACAAGCGAAGCGGTCTTTCTAACTATACTACGGAGTCTGCTGCCACGACGAAGATGACAAAAAGTCGTGTACGTTGTTTTCAGGAGCGGCTAATGCGGTTAGATAACAGATGCATTCGTCATGTACGACGTATAAACGTGCACGATTAGCACGTACGCGACGATGATGACGAAAAAACATTTGCGAACAAGACTGCACGGTGCCGCTGCTACTACGACGATGATGACGATAAATGCTAGTCTTGTACGTTGCCGGAGCTGCTGATGCGGTTGGATAACAATAGGATGCCTTTGCCATGTACGACGTATAAACGTGCAAAACTAGCACGTACGCGACGATGATGACGAAGAGAAAACATCCGGGAACAAAACCGTTGTCTGCGGCGTCCACGACGAAGTTGACGGCAGGCCAAAGGCGCTGGTCTTGTCACGTGCTTCGATTGAACCCTCCAATACGGTTGGATAACAGACGCCTTCGTTTGTCATGGACGACGTATAAACGTGCATACCTAGCACGTACGCGACGATGATGATGACGAATTGTGACGTTTGAGAACAAGACTTTGTGGAGGTTGGGTTCTGTTACTACGAAGGTGATGACCTAAATGTTAGTCTTGTACGTTGTTGGAGCTTTCTCGATGGCGGTTGGGAAACAAGCGGAGTCTTCGTCATGTACGACGTATAAACGTGCAGAAATTAGCACGTACGCGACGATGATGACGATGACAGAAAACCTGGAAACAAAACCGCGGTCTGAAAAGCGTCCACGACGAAGTTGACGGCAGGCCAAAGGCTTGGCCACCTCATGTACTTTGTTTGAACACTCCAAAACGGTTGGATAACAGACGGCTTCGTTTCATCATGTACGACGTATAAACGTGCACTCTTAAGCACGTACGCGACGATGATGGTGATCACGAATTGACGTTTGAGAACAAGATTTGTTGAGGTTGGGTTCTGTTACGAAGATGATGACGGCCAAAATATGCCAGTCTTGTACGTTGCTGATGCTGCTAATGCGGTGGGATAACAAACGGATGCCTTTGTCATTTACGACGTATAAACGTGCAAAACTAGCACGTACGCGACGATGATGACGAAGAGAAAACATCTGGAAACAAAACCGTTGTCTGCGGCGTCCACGACGAAGTTGACGGCAGGCCAAAGGCGCTGGTCTTGTCACGTGCTTCGATTGAACCCTCCAATACGGTTGGATAACAGACGCCTTCGTTTGTCATGGACGACGTATAAACGTGCATACCTAGCACGTACGCGACGATGATGATGACGAATTGTGACGTTTGAGAACAAGACTTTGTGGAGGTTGGGTTCTGTTACTACGAAGGTGATGACGATCTAAATGTTAGTCTTGTACGTTGTTGGAGCTTTCTCGATGGCGGTTGGGAAACAAGCGGAGTCTTCGTCATGTACGACGTATAAACGTGCAGAAATTAGCACGTACGCGACGATGATGACGATGACAGAAGACCTGGAAACAAAACCGCGGTCTGAGAAGCGTCCACGACGAAGTTGACGGCAGGCCAAAGGCTTGACCACGTCATGTACTTTGTTTGAACTCTCCAAAACGGTTGGATAACAGACGGCTTCGTTTCAACATGTACGACGTATAAACGTGCGCTCTTAAGCACGTACGCGACGATGATGGTGATGACGAATTGACGTTTGAGAACAAGACTTGTTGAGGTTTGGGTTCTGTTACGAAGATGATGACGGTCAAAATATGCCAGTCTTGTACGTTGCTGATGCTGCTAATGCGGTGGGATAACAAACGGATGCCTTTGTCATTTACGACGTATAAACGTGCACAACTTAGCACGTACGCGTCGATGATGACGAAGAGAAAACATCTGGGAACAAAACCGTTGTCTGCGGCGTCCACGACGAAGTTGACGGCAGGCCAAAGGCACTGGTCTTGTCACGTGCTTCGATTGAACTCTCCAATACGGTTGGATAACAGACGCCTTCGTCTTGTCATGAAACGACGTATAAACGAGCATACCTAGCACGTACGCGACGATGATGATGACGAATTGTGACGTTTGAGAACAAGACTTTGTGGAGGTTGCGTTCTGTTACTACGAAGGTGATGACGACCTAAATGTTAGTCT
>OZ026854.1:23041797-23044297 GCA_964023215.1 Eledona agricola
CTTTAATAAATAAATTTGTTTTAAACATCACCGTGTTTTGTAGGTGTTTGTCCTCCTGATCATGAACGACGTATAAACGGGCAGCCTGTCTATTAATTACTGAGTGTGTTGAATTTTCGAACTTTAAAACGCACAATACGTAGTCTTTAGAATTTGGCAAGCACGTACGCGACGATGATGACCACAGGAGTGATGGACGCCGAAGAGCAAGCGAGGGGTGTTTTTTACAGCTAAAATTGTCTAAGGATCACCGTGTTTAGTAGGTGTTTGTCCTCCTGATCATGTCGACGTATAAACGGGCAGTCTTTTCTATTTATTACTGAGTGTGTTGAATTTTCGAACTTTAAGACGCACAATACGTAGTTTTTAGAATTGGACACCAGCACGTACGCGACGATGATGACCAGAGAAGTTGATTGAAGCCGAAACGCAAGCGAGGGGTTCTTTAACAAATTTGTTTTAAGCATCACCGTGTTTTGTAGGTGTTTGTCCTCCTGTTCATGTACGGACGTATAAACGGGCAGCCTGTCTGTTAATTACTGAGTGTGTTGAATTTTCGAACTTTAAAACGCACAATACGTAGTTTTTAGAATTTGGCAAGCACGTACGCGACGATGATGACAGGGTAGTTGATGGACGCCGAAGAGCAAGCGAGGGGTGCTTTTTACAGATAAACTTGTTTAATTATCACCGTGTTTAGTAGCAGTTTGTCCTCTTAGTCTAATACGACGTATAAACGGGCAGTCTGTCTATTAATTACAGAGTGTGTTGAATTTTCGAACTTTAAAACGCACAATACGTAATTTTTAGAATTTGACAAGCACGTACGCGTCGATGATGACCAATGCAGTGATAGACGGCGAAAAGCAAGCGAGGGGTAATTTAACAATATAAATTTGATGTATGGGAGGGATCACCGTGTTTAGTAGGTGTACTCTAGTTAGTCATGTACGACGTATAAACGGGCAGTCTCTGTCTATTATTTACTTCAGCGTGTGTTTAACATTTCGAACTATAAAACGCACAAGTAGTAAAAGTGGATTTTTGGCAAGCACGTACGCGACGATGATGACAGCAGGGTCGAAACCGAAAGGCAAGCGTGGGGTCCGCGCTCCTTAAAATATCACAAACATTTGATTGTATACACCCATCGGGCGAAAGGGAATCCGGTTCCTATTCCGGAACCCGGCAGCGGAACCGTTTATAAATCGGGCCCTCGCAAGAGAGTTCGTCGGGGTAACCCAAAAGGACCCGGAGACGCCGTCGGGAGATCCGGGAAGAGTTTTCTTTTCTGTATGAGCGTTCGAGTTCCATGGAATCCTCTAGCAGGGAGATATGGTTTGGAACGCGAAGAGCACCGCAGTTGCGGCGGTGTCCGGATCATCCCCTCGGACCTTGAAAATCCGGGAGAGGGCCACGTGGAAACGTCGCGCCGGCTCGTACCCATATCCGCAGCAGGTCTCCAAGGTGAATAGCCTCTAGTCGATAGAATAATGTAGGTAAGGGAAGTCGGCAAATTGGATCCGTAACTTCGGGATAAGGATTGGCTCTGAGGATCGGGGCGTGTCGGGCTTGTCGGGGAAGCGGGTGACGGCTAACGTGCCGGGCCTGGGCGAGGTGAAGCTTGTCTGATCCGAGCCCGGTCCCGTGCCTTGGCCCCCCACGGAACCGTCTTGCTGCGAGGCTCCGGGTGCGCTCGAAAGAGCGTCCGGATGTCCTCTTCGGCCACCATTCAACGATCAGCTCAGAACTGGCACGGACCTGGGGAATCCGACTGTCTAATTAAAACAAAGCATTGCGATGGCCCCAACGGGTGTTGACGCAATGTGATTTCTGCCCAGTGCTCTGAATGTCAACTTGAAGAAATTCAAAAAAGCGCGGGTAAACGGCGGGAGTAACTATGACTCTCTTCGAAAAATCCAGTCTGATTGCCGACGTACTAAAGGGCGGTTGGACTATCCACCGTGAGTTCAGCCGTCATGTCTGGGAGACACCGGGCTAGCGTGCAGAACCTAGCCTTAAAATTACCTTTTCTCTTTTCCGTTCTTCCCTTTTTTTTTTTTTTTTTTTTCTTTTTGTTATATATCTCTGTTTACCTTTTCTTTTTTTTTTTTCTCTTTAAGGAGATGGCCTTCGTTAAGCCAGAATGTCTGCACGCAGATTTGTTTATAGCCAAATGCCTCGTCATCTAATTAGTGACGCGCATGAATGGATTAACGAGATTCCCTCTGTCCCTACCTACTAGTTGTGTTTGGGAAAGAGGAGGAGGGTGTGCATCTCCTCCTTGAAAGTGGGCGGCGTAGAAATGAACGGCTGGAGAGGATGCATGGACGTTTTGTTAGAGAGGTTTTTTCCTCGATGCGAAGGAGAACATGGCGTTTTTGGTGGAAGCCCTGCCCCATTCCCGGTGGCTTCGCGGCAGCCGGCGCCGCAGGTCGGCTTCGATGAGGTCGATCGGGCGGTTGCTCGACTGGCTCGCGGTAGGGCTCCGGGGCCGGAC
>OZ026854.1:23049297-23061797 GCA_964023215.1 Eledona agricola
AAAATTTCGACAAACAGTCGGCGTTCATTATACTTTAGTATATTCGACGACAAATGTCTTTATTCGACACTAAGTCCGAAGAATTCGTCTCCGAAGGATAAATCGTTAAAATCGTCGCTTTTATTTAATTTCAACTTTTGCCGATGTAAACTTGTAAAATTTCGACAAACAGTCGGCGTTCATTATACTTTAGTATGTTCGTCGACAAATGTCTTTATTCGACACTAAGTCCGAAGAATTCGTCTCCGAAGAATAAATCGTGATAATCGTCGGTTTTATTTAATTTCAACTTTTGCCGATGAAAACTTGTAAAATTTCGACAAACAGTCGGCGTTCATTATACTTTAGTATATTCGACGACAAATGTCTTTATTCGACACTAAGTCCGACGAATTCGTCTCCGAAGAATAAATCGTCAAAATCGTCGCTTTTATTTAATTTCAACTTTTGCCGATGAAAACTTGTAAAATTTCGACAAACAGTCGGCGTTCATTATATTTTAGTATATTCGACGACAAATGTCTTTATTCGACACTAAGTCCGATGAATTCGTCTCCGAAGGATAAATCGTTAAAATCATCGGTTTTATTTAATTTCAACTTTTGCCGATGAAAAGTTGTAAAATTTCGACAAACAGTCGGCGTTCATTATACTTTAGTATGTTCGTCGACAAATGTCTTTATTCGACACTAAGTCCGACGAATTCGTCTCCGAAGAATAAATCGTGATAATCGTCGGTTTTATTTAATTTCAACTTTTGCCGATGAAATCTTTTAAAATTTCGACAAACAGTCGGCGTTCATTATACTTTAGTATTTTCGACGACAAATGTCTTTATTCGACACTAAGTCCGACGAATTCGTCTCCGAAGAATAAATCGTGATAATCGTCGGTTTTATTTAATTTCAACTTTTGCCGATAAAAACTTGTAAAATTTCGACAAACAGTCGGCGTTCATTATATTTTAGTATGTTCGTCGACAAATGTCTTTATTCGACACTAAGTCCGACGAATTCGTCTCCGAAGAATAAATCGTGAAAATCGTCGGTTTTATTTAATTTCAACTTTTGCCGATGAAAACTTGTAAAATTTCGACAAACAGTCGGCGTTCATTATATTTTAGTATATTCGACGACAAATGTCTTTATTCGACACTAAGTCCGACGAATTCGTCTCCGAAGAATAAATCGTGATAATCGTCGGTTTTATTTAATTTCAACTTTTGCCGATGAAAACTTGTAAAATTTCGACAAACAGTCGGCGTTCATTATATTTTAGTATATTCGACGACAAATGTCTTTATTCGACACTAAGTCCGACGAATTCGTCTCCGAAAAATAAATCGTGAAAGTCGTCGCTTTATTTAATTTCAACTTGTGCCGATGAAAACTTGTAAAATTTCGACAAACAGTCGGCGTTCATTATACTTTAGTATGTTCGTCGACAAATGTCTTTATTCTACACTAAGTCCGACGAATTCGTCTCCGAAGAATAAATCGTGATAATCGTCGGTTTTATTTAATTTCAACTTTTGCCGATGAAAACTTGTAAAATTTCGACAAACAGTCGGCGTTCATTATATTTTAGTATATTCGACGACAAATGTCTTTATTCGATACTAAGTCCGACGAATTCGTCTCCGAAAAATAAATCGTGAAAGTCGTCGCTTTATTTAATTTCAACTTGTGCCGATGAAAACTTGTAAAATTTCGACAAACAGTCGGCGTTCATTATACTTTAGTATGTTCGTCGACAAATGTCTTTATTCTACACTAAGTCCGACGAATTCGTCTCCGAAGAATAAATCGTGATAATCGTCGGTTTTATTTAATTTCAACTTTTGCCGATGAAAACTTGTAAAATTTCGACAAACAGTCGGCGTTCATTATACTTTAGTATATTCGACGACAAATGTCTTTATTCGACACTAAGTCCGACGAATTCGTCTCCGAAGAATAAATCGTCAAAATCGTCGCTTTTATTTAATTTCAACTTTTGCCGATGAAAACTTGTAAAATTTCGACAAACAGTCGGCGTTCATTATATTTTAGTATATTCGACGACAAATGTCTTTATTCGACACTAAGTCCGATGAATTCGTCTCCGAAGGATAAATCGTTAAAATCGTCGGTTTTATTTAATTTCAACTTTTGCCGATGAAAACTTGTAAAATTTCGACAAACAGTCGGCGTTCATTATACTTTAGTATGTTCGTCGACAAATGTCTTTATTCGACACTAAGTCCGACGAATTCGTCTCCGAAGAATAAATCGTGATAATCGTCGGTTTTATTTAATTTCAACTTTTGCCGATGAAAACTTGTAAAATTTCGACAAACAGTCGGCGTTCATTATACTTTAGTATATTCGACGACAAATGTCTTTATTCGGCATTAAGTCCGATGAATTCGTCTCCGAAAGATAAATCGTTAAAATCGTCGCTTTTATTTAATTTCAACTTTTGCCGATGAAAACTTGTAAAATTTCGACAAACAGTCGGCGTTCATTATACTTTAGTATGTTCGTCGACAAATGTCTTTATTCGACACTAAGTCCGATGAATTCGTCTCCGAAAGATAAATCGTCAAAATCGTCGCTTTTATTTAATTTCAACTTTTGCCGATGAAAACTTGTAAAATTTCGACAAACAGTCGGCGTTCATTATATTTTAGTATATTCGACGACAAATGTCTTTATTCGACACTAAGTCCGACGAATTCGTCTCCGAAGGATAAATCGTTAAAATCGTCGGTTTTATTTAATTTCAACTTTTGCCGATGAAAACTTGTAAAATTTCGACAAACAGTCGGCGTTCATTATACTTTAGTATGTTCGTCGACAAATGTCTTTATTCGACACTAAGTCCGACGAATTCGTCTCCGAAGAATAAATCGTGATAATCGTCGGTTTTATTTAATTTCAACTTTTGCCGATAAAAACTTGTAAAATTTCGACAAACAGTCGGCGTTCATTATATTTTAGTATGTTCGTCGACAAATGTCTTTATTCGACACTAAGTCCGACGAATTCGTCTCCGAAGAATAAATCGTGAAAATCGTCGGTTTTATTTAATTTCAACTTTTGCCGATGAAAACTTGTAAAATTTCGACAAACAGTCGGCGTTCATTATATTTTAGTATATTCGACGACAAATGTCTTTATTCGACACTAAGTCCGACGAATTCGTCTCCGAAGAATAAATCGTGATAATCGTCGGTTTTATTTAATTTCAACTTTTGCCGATGAAAACTTGTAAAATTTCGACAAACAGTCGGCGTTCATTATATTTTAGTATATTCGACGAC
Source organism: Eledona agricola (assembly GCA_964023215.1). NCBI lineage: Eukaryota > Metazoa > Arthropoda > Insecta > Coleoptera > Tenebrionidae > Eledona > Eledona agricola. The sequence goes on from OZ026854.1 coordinate 23,052,602, forward strand.
AAATGTCTTTATTCGACACTAAGTCCGACGAATTCGTCTCCGAAAAATAAATCGTGAAAGTCGTCGCTTTATTTAATTTCAACTTGTGCCGATGAAAACTTGTAAAATTTCGACAAACAGTCGGCGTTCATTATACTTTAGTATGTTCGTCGACAAATGTCTTTATTCTACACTAAGTCCGACGAATTCGTCTCCGAAGAATAAATCGTGATAATCGTCGGTTTTATTTAATTTCAACTTTTGCCGATGAAAACTTGTAAAATTTCGACAAACAGTCGGCGTTCATTATATTTTAGTATATTCGACGACAAATGTCTTTATTCGACACTAAGTCCGACGAATTCGTCTCCGAAAAATAAATCGTGAAAGTCGTCGCTTTATTTAATTTCAACTTGTGCCGATGAAAACTTGTAAAATTTCGACAAACAGTCGGCGTTCATTATACTTTAGTATGTTCGTCGACAAATGTCTTTATTCTACACTAAGTCCGACGAATTCGTCTCCGAAGAATAAATCGTGATAATCGTCGGTTTTATTTAATTTCAACTTTTGCCGATGAAAACTTGTAAAATTTCGACAAACAGTCGGCGTTCATTATACTTTAGTATATTCGACGACAAATGTCTTTATTCGACACTAAGTCCGACGAATTCGTCTCCGAAGAATAAATCGTCAAAATCGTCGCTTTTATTTAATTTCAACTTTTGCCGATGAAAACTTGTAAAATTTCGACAAACAGTCGGCGTTCATTATATTTTAGTATATTCGACGACAAATGTCTTTATTCGACACTAAGTCCGATGAATTCGTCTCCGAAGGATAAATCGTTAAAATCGTCGGTTTTATTTAATTTCAACTTTTGCCGATGAAAACTTGTAAAATTTCGACAAACAGTCGGCGTTCATTATACTTTAGTATGTTCGTCGACAAATGTCTTTATTCGACACTAAGTCCGACGAATTCGTCTCCGAAGAATAAATCGTGATAATCGTCGGTTTTATTTAATTTCAACTTTTGCCGATGAAAACTTGTAAAATTTCGACAAACAGTCGGCGTTCATTATACTTTAGTATATTCGACGACAAATGTCTTTATTCGGCATAAAGTCCGATGAATTCGTCTCCGAAAGATAAATCGTTAAAATCGTCGCTTTTATTTAATTTCAACTTTTGCCGATGAAAACTTGTAAAATTTCGACAAACAGTCGGCGTTCATTATACTTTAGTATGTTCGTCGACAAATGTCTTTATTCGACACTAAGTCCGATGAATTCGTCTCCGAAAGATAAATCGTCAAAATCGTCGCTTTTATTTAATTTCAACTTTTGCCGATGAAAACTTGTAAAATTTCGACAAACAGTCGGCGTTCATTATATTTTAGTATATTCGACGACAAATGTCTTTATTCGACACTAAGTCCGACGAATTCGTCTCCGAAGGATAAATCGTTAAAATCGTCGGTTTTATTTAATTTCAACTTTTGCCGATGAAAACTTGTAAAATTTCGACAAACAGTCGGCGTTCATTATACTTTAGTATGTTCGTCGACAAATGTCTTTATTCGACACTAAGTCCGACGAATTCGTCTCCGAAGAATAAATCGTGATAATCGTCGGTTTTATTTAATTTCAACTTTTGCCGATGAAAACTTGTAAAATTTCGACAAACAGTCGGCGTTCATTATACTTTAGTATATTCGACGACAAATGTCTTTATTCGGCATTAAGTCCGATGAATTCGTCTCCGAAGGATAAATCGTTAAAATCATCGGTTTTATTTAATTTCAACTTTTGCCGATGAAAACTTGTAAAATTTCGACAAACAGTCGGCGTTCATTATACTTTAGTATGTTCGTCGACAAATGTCTTTATTCGACACTAAGTCCGACGAATTCGTCTCCGAAGAATAAATCGTGATAATCGTCGGTTTTATTTAATTTCAACTTTTGCCGATGAAATCTTTTAAAATTTCGACAAACAGTCGGCGTTCATTATACTTTAGTATTTTCGACGACAAATGTCTTTATTCGACACTAAGTCCGACGAATTCGTCTCCGAAGAATAAATCGTGATAATCGTCGGTTTTATTTAATTTCAACTTTTGCCGATAAAAACTTGTAAAATTTCGACAAACAGTCGGCGTTCATTATATTTTAGTATGTTCGTCGACAAATGTCTTTATTCGACACTAAGTCCGACGAATTCGTCTCCGAAGAATAAATCGTGAAAATCGTCGCTTTTATTTAATTTCAACTTTTGCCGATGAAAACTTGTAAAATTTCGACAAACAGTCGGCGTTCATTATATTTTAGTATATTCGACGACAAATGTCTTTATTCGACACTAAGTCCGACGAATTCGTCTCCGAAAAATAAATCGTGAAAGTCGTCGCTTTATTTAATTTCAACTTGTGCCGATGAAAACTTGTAAAATTTCGACAAACAGTCGGCGTTCATTATACTTTAGTATGTTCGTCGACAAATGTCTTTATTCTACACTAAGTCCGACGAATTCGTCTCCGAAGAATAAATCGTGATAATCGTCGGTTTTATTTAATTTCAACTTTTGCCGATGAAAACTTGTAAAATTTCGACAAACAGTCGGCGTTCATTATACTTTAGTATATTCGACGACAAATGTCTTTATTCGACACTAAGTCCGACGAATTCGTCTCCGAAGAATAAATCGTCAAAATCGTCGCTTTTATTTAATTTCAACTTTTGCCGATGAAAACTTGTAAAATTTCGACAAACAGTCGGCGTTCATTATATTTTAGTATATTCGACGACAAATGTCTTTATTCGACACTAAGTCCGATGAATTCGTCTCCGAAGGATAAATCGTTAAAATCGTCGGTTTTATTTAATTTCAACTTTTGCCGATGAAAACTTGTAAAATTTCGACAAACAGTCGGCGTTCATTATACTTTAGTATGTTCGTCGACAAATGTCTTTATTCGACACTAAGTCCGACGAATTCGTCTCCGAAGAATAAATCGTGATAATCGTCGGTTTTATTTAATTTCAAATTTTGCCGATGAAAACTTGTAAAATTTCGACAAACAGTCGGCGTTCATTATACTTTAGTATATTCGACGACAAATGTCTTTATTCGGCATTAAGTCCGATGAATTCGTCTCCGAAAGATAAATCGTTAAAATCGTCGCTTTTATTTAATTTCAACTTTTGCCGATGAAAACTTGTAAAATTTCGACAAACAGTCGGCGTTCATTATACTTTAGTATGTTCGTCGACAAATGTCTTTATTCGACACTAAGTCCGATGAATTCGTCTCCGAAAGATAAATCGTCAAAATCGTCGCTTTTATTTAATTTCAACTTTTGCCGATGAAAACTTGTAAAATTTCGACAAACAGTCGGCGTTCATTATATTTTAGTATATTCGACGACAAATGTCTTTATTCGACACTAAGTCCGACGAATTCGTCTCCGAAGGATAAATCGTTAAAATCGTCGGTTTTATTTAATTTCAACTTTTGCCGATGAAAACTTGTAAAATTTCGACAAACAGTCGGCGTTCATTATACTTTAGTATGTTCGTCGACAAATGTCTTTATTCGACACTAAGTCCGACGAATTCGTCTCCGAAGAATAAATCGTGATAATCGTCGGTTTTATTTAATTTCAACTTTTGCCGATGAAATCTTTTAAAATTTCGACAAACAGTCGGCGTTCATTATACTTTAGTATGTTCGTCGACAAATGTCTTTATTCGACACTAAGTCCGATGAATTCGTCTCCGAAAGATAAATCGTTAAAATCGTCGCTTTTATTTAATTTCAACTTTTGCCGATGAAAACTTGTAAAATTTCGACAAACAGTCGGCGTTCATTATACTTTAGTATATTTGACGACAAATGTCTTTATTCGACACTAAGCCCGATGAATTCGTCTCCGAAAGATAAATCGTTAAAATAGTCGCTTTTATTTTATTTCAACTTTTGCCGATGAAAACTTGTAAAATTTTGACAAACAGTCGGCGTTCATTATAGTAAAGGAGTGTAACTTTTAGAAATAATTTTTTTAAACTTTTTAATGTACCACAGACATTCAATAATTAATAATATGTATTAATAATAAAAGTACATGAAATTCTGAACCATAAAATATAAGATATTTCCCAACGGGAAAATTTATTTTACCATTGGTTATAATAGGCGCTCCCCGTCCGCGCGTACAGCTCCGAACCGTGACCGCTTGCTATATATGTAGGCGACAAGCCTCGTGGGGTCCGTCTACAGTTAGACTTTGGTCTGAACACACAGCGTGGTCGCGGAATCGACAAATTTATTTAAGTTTGTTCTCCTTATGCGATTCAATGTATGAGAAATGAAAAAAACTTTAGTTTTTTTTCGAAAAAATTTTCGTTTACTCACTGCGTTCCAGGCGCTAACATACGAAACGATCGTGATAATTTCACGAAAAATGTACACATAGTCGCTTATCTAGCGTAGAATGTAGAGAATGTTTAAAATTGTATCGACCTGTCTAAAGTAAAGTGTTTACGTCCGGCATTTTAACTTTCAGACGCACGACGGTCACAAATGAACGATTGTAAAATGTAGCAACTGCTACAAATTATAAAATTACGTGGCGTGGCGTTTCGTCTTTTTGACTTTTCGCACGTACGTATATACAAAAATCAGTTCCCTGGTTGATCCTGCCAGTAGTCATATGCTTGTCTCAAAGATTAAGCCATGCATGTCTCAGTACAAGCCAAATTAAGGTGAAACCGCGAAAGGCTCATTAAATCAGTTATGGTTCCTTAGATTGTACCCAGATTTACTTGGATAACTGTGGTAATTCTAGAGCTAACACATGCAAACAGAGCTCCAACTGGAGACGGAAGGAGTGCTTTTATTAGATCAAAACCAATCGGTGGCGATTTCGGTCGTCATCGTACAATTTGTTGAATCTGAATAACTTTATGCTGATCGCACGGTCTTGCACCGGCGACGTATCTTTCAAATGTCTGCCTTATCAACTGTCGATGGTAGGTTCTGCGCCTACCATGGTTGTAACGGGTAACGGGGAATCAGGGTTCGATTCCGGAGAGGGAGCCTGAGAAACGGCTACCACATCCAAGGAAGGCAGCAGGCGCGCAAATTACCCACTCCCGTCACGGGGAGGTAGTGACGAAAAATAACGATACGGGACTCATCCGAGGCCCCGTAATCGGAATGAGTACACTCTAAACCCTTTAACGAGGATCAATTGGAGGGCAAGTCTGGTGCCAGCAGCCGCGGTAATTCCAGCTCCAATAGCGTATATTAAAGTTGCTGCGGTTAAAAAGCTCGTAGTCGAATTTGTGTCCCGTGCCGCCGGTTCATCGTTCGCGGTGTCAACTGGCGTGTTGCGGGACGTCCTGTCGGTGGGCTTAGCTCGCGAGGGCGGCCCAAGATTAATTTCCCGCCGCGGTGCTCTTCATTGAGTGTCGAGGTGGGCCGACACGTTTACTTTGAACAAATTAGAGTGCTTAAAGCAGGCTAAAATTACGCCTGAATATTCTGTGCATGGAATAATGGAATAGGACCTCGGTTCTATTTTGTTGGTTTTCGGAACCCCGAGGTAATGATTAATAGGAACGGATGGGGGCATTCGTATTGCGACGTTAGAGGTGAAATTCTTGGATCGTCGCAAGACGGACAGAAGCGAAAGCATTTGCCAAAAACGCTTTCATTGATCAAGAACGAAAGTTAGAGGTTCGAAGGCGATCAGATACCGCCCTAGTTCTAACCATAAACGATGCCAGCTAGCGATCCGCCGACGTTCCTCCGATGACTCGGCGGGCAGCTTCCGGGAAACCAAAGCTTTTGGGTTCCGGGGGAAGTATGGTTGCAAAGCTGAAACTTAAAGGAATTGACGGAAGGGCACCACCAGGAGTGGAGCCTGCGGCTTAATTTGACTCAACACGGGAAACCTCATCAGGCCCGGACACCGGAAGGATTGACAGATTGAGAGCTCTTTCTTGATTCGGTGGGTGGTGGTGCATGGCCGTTCTTAGTTGGTGGAGCGATTTGTCTGGTTAATTCCGATAACGAACGAGACTCTTGCCTGCTAAATAGACGTATTTCGACATCTCAAAGGCCCGCCGGTTCCGAGTTCGCTCGGTAATCGTGCGCGGTTTTTACTGTCGGCGTACATACATATCTTCTTAGAGGGACAGGTGGCTTCTAGCCGCACGAGATTGAGCAATAACAGGTCTGTGATGCCCTTAGATGTCCTGGGCCGCACGCGCGCTACACTGAAGGAATCAGCGTGTCCTCCCTGACCGAACGGTCCGGGTAACCCGCTGAACCTCCTTCGTGCTAGGGATTGGGGCTTGCAATTGTTCCCCATGAACGAGGAATTCCCAGTAAGCGTGAGTCATAAGCTCGCGTTGATTACGTCCCTGCCCTTTGTACACACCGCCCGTCGCTACTACCGATTGAATGATTTAGTGAGGTCTTCGGACTGGTGCGCGATGGCGTTTCGACGTCGTCGATGATACTGGGAAGATGACCGAACTTGATCATTTAGAGGAAGTAAAAGTCGTAACAAGGTTTCCGTAGGTGAACCTGCGGAAGGATCATTAACGTGTTTTTTCGTCACATTTGTGCGAAAATAACATTATATCCGATTTATTGAGTTCGAGGTATGTCGCACGGAGTCGACGGTACGTTCAGCCATTTGCGGTACCGTTGCCCGGTCTTCGCCATATATGTAATGTAACTTGCATCACATATGAAGATCGGCCGTTGATATTCCAAGAACGAGTCATGTACGACGTAAAAGCAGTTGCTGTAGTTTTCGAACTTTGCAAGATCGCCGTGTCTAGTAAATGCCTTTGTCAAACAACATAATACATATATAATATATACCCTATAACAGCGTTACCTAAACAAACGATGTGGGACACACTTATTCGTCTGGCGACGGACGACTTACATATGCACTTAGCTGTGTGCGAATATATCACTAAATATCCCTAAAGCAAAAAGACCACAAGCGGTCCTCGATGTTGGGATATATAATACTCGTATATTTACGAGACTTAAAACGTAGGTGTCCCGGTTTTGTGTTTGTTTGATTGATCAGTTACCACGCTGCATTCATTCGGCACACTCTGCCCGGGAATTGTTGTCTTGTCGGCGAGATGAGATTCCGTAACGGGCAGAACCCGGGTGCCAATATTAATTGATTTAGTTCCACGTGGGAGCTACCTGATAATATTATGATTGTGATGATAAAATGAGGCATTGAAAAACAAGCGAAGCGGTCTTTCTAACTATACTACGGAGTCTGCTGCCACGACGAAGATGACAAAAAGTCGTGTACGTTGTTTTCAGGAGCGGCTAATGCGGTTAGATAACAGATGCATTCGTCATGTACGACGTATAAACGTGCACGATTAGCACGTACGCGACGATGATGACGAAAAAACATTTGCGAACAAGACTGCACGGTGCCGCTGCTACTACGACGATGATGACGATAAATGCTAGTCTTGTACGTTGCCGGAGCTGCTGATGCGGTTGGATAACAATAGGATGCCTTTGTCATGTACGACGTATAAACGTGCAAAATTAGCACGTACGCGACGATGATGACGAAGAGAAAACATCCGGGAACAAAACCGTTGTCTGCGGCGTCCACGACGAAGTTGACGGCAGGCCAAAGGCGCTGGTCTTGTCACGTGCTTCGATTGAACCCTCCAATACGGTTGGATAACAGACGCCTTCGTTTGTCATGGACGACGTATAAACGTGCATACCTAGCACGTATGCGACGATGATGATGACGAATTGTGACGTTTGAGAACAAGACTTTGTGGAGGTTGGGTTCTGTTACTACGAAGGTGATGACCTAAATGTTAGTCTTGCACGTTGTTGGAGCTTTCTCGATGGCGGTTGGGAAACAAGCGGAGTCTTCGTCATGTACGACGTATAAACGTGCAGAAATTAGCACGTACGCGACGATGATGACGATGACAGAAGACCTGGAAACAAAACCGCGGTCTGAAAAGCGTCCACGACGAAGTTGACGGCAGGCCAAAGGCTTGGCCACCTCATGTACTTTGTTTGAACACTCCAAAACGGTTGGATAACAGACGGCTTCGTTTCATCATGTACGACGTATAAACGTGCACTCTTAAGCACGTACGCGACGATGATGGTGATCACGAATTGACGTTTGAGAACAAGATTTGTTGAGGTTGGGTTCTGTTACGAAGATGATGACGGCCAAAATATGCCAGTCTTGTACGTTGCTGATGCTGCTAATGCGGTGGGATAACAAACGGATGCCTTTGTCATTTACGACGTATAAACGTGCAAAACTAGCACGTACGCGACGATGATGACGAAGAGAAAACATCTGGAAACAATACCGTTGTCTGCGGCGTCCACGACGAAGTTGACGGCAGGCCAAAGGCGCTGGTCTTGTCACGTGCTTCGATTGAACCCTCCAATACGGTTGGATAACAGACGCCTTCGTTTGTCATGGACGACGTATAAACGTGCATACCTAGCACGTATGCGACGATGATGATGGCGAATTGTGACGTTTGAGAACAAGACTTTGTGGAGGTTGGGTTCTGTTACTACGAAGGTGATGACGATCTAAATGTTAGTCTTGTACGTTGTTGGAACTTTCTCGATGGCGGTTGGGAAACAAGCGGAGTCTTCGTCATGTACGACGTATAAACGTGCAGAAATTAGCACGTACGCGACGATGATGACGATGACAGAAGACCTGGAAACAAAACCGCGGTCTGAGAAGCGTCCACGACGAAGTTGACGGCAGGCCAAAGGCTTGACCACGTCATGTACTTTGTTTGAACTCTCCAAAACGGTTGGATAACAGACGGCTTCGTTTCAACATGTACGACGTATAAACGTGCGCTCTTAAGCACGTACGCGACGATGATGGTGATGACGAATTGACGTTTGAGAACAAGACTTGTTGAGGTTTGGGTTCTGTTACGAAGATGATGACGGTCAAAATATGCCAGTCTTGTACGTTGCTGATGCTGCTAATGCGGTGGGATAACAAACGGATGCCTTTGTCATTTACGACGTATAAACGTGCACAACTTAGCACGTACGCGTCGATGATGACGAAGAGAAAACATCTGGGAACAAAACCGTTGTCTGCGGCGTCCACGACGAAGTTGACGGCAGGCCAAAGGCACTGGTCTT
>OZ026854.1:23066797-23071797 GCA_964023215.1 Eledona agricola
CCGTGTGTAGTAGATGATCCCTTGATGGTCTTGTACGACGTATAAACGGGCAGTCTTATCTAATTATTATTGAGTGTGTTGACTTTTCGAACTTTAAAACGCACAATACGTAATTTTTAGAATTTGACACGAGCACGTACGCGCCGCGAATAAGACTAGCGGGCAGTCGAAAAGCAAGCGTGGGATCTTTAATAAATAAATTTGTTTTAAACATCACCGTGTTTTGTAGGTGTTTGTCCTCCTGATCATGAACGACGTATAAACGGGCAGCCTGTCTATTAATTACTGAGTGTGTTGAATTTTCGAACTTTAAAACGCACAATACGTAGTCTTTAGAATTTGGCAAGCACGTACGCGACGATGATGACCACAGGAGTGATGGACGCCGAAGAGCAAGCGAGGGGTGTTTTTTACAGCTAAAATTGTCGAAGGATCACCGTGTTTAGTAGGTGTTTGTCCTCCTGATCATGTCGACGTATAAACGGGCAGTCTTTTCTATTTATTACTGAGTGTGTTGAATTTTCGAACTTTAAGACGCACAATACGTAGTTTTTAGAATTGGACACCAGCACGTACGCGACGATGATGACCAGAGAAGTTGATTGAAGCCGAAACGCAAGCGAGGGGTTCTTTAACAAATTTGTTTTAAGCATCACCGTGTTTTGTAGGTGTTTGTCCTCCTGTTCATGTACGACGTATAAACGGGCAGCCTGTCTGTTAATTACTGAGTGTGTTGAATTTTCGAACTTTAAAACGCACAATACGTAGTTTTTAGAATTTGGCAAGCACGTACGCGACGATGATGACAGGGTAGTTGATGGACGCCGAAGAGCAAGCGAGGGGTGCTTTTTACAGATAAACTTGTTTAATTATCACCGTGTTTAGTAGCAGTTTGTCCTCTTAGTCTAATACGACGTATAAACGGGCAGTCTGTCTATTAATTACAGAGTGTGTTGAATTTTCGAACTTTAAAACGCACAATACGTAATTTTTAGAATTTGACAAGCACGTACGCGTCGATGATGACCAATGCAGTGATAGACGGCGAAAAGCAAGCGAGGGGTAATTTAACAATATAAATTTGATGTATGGGAGGGATCACCGTGTTTAGTAGGTGTACTCTAGTTAGTCATGTACGACGTATAAACGGGCAGTCTCTGTCTATTATTTACTTCAGCGTGTGTTTAACATTTCGAACTATAAAACGCACAAGCAGTAAAAGTGGATTTTTGGCAAGCACGTACGCGACGATGATGACAGAGCAGGGTCGAAACCGAAAGGCAAGCGTGGGGTCCGCGCTCCTTAAAATATCACAAACATTTGATTGTATACACCCATCGGGCGAAAGGGAATCCGGTTCCTATTCCGGAACCCGGCAGCGGAACCGTTTATAAATCGGGCCCTCGCAAGAGAGTTCGTCGGGGTAACCCAAAAGGACCCGGAGACGCCGTCGGGAGATCCGGGAAGAGTTTTCTTTTCTGTATGAGCGTTCGAGTTCCATGGAATCCTCTAGCAGGGAGATATGGTTTGGAACGCGAAGAGCACCGCAGTTGCGGCGGTGTCCGGATCATCCCCTCGGACCTTGAAAATCCGGGAGAGGGCCACGTGGAAACGTCGCGCCGGCTCGTACCCATATCCGCAGCAGGTCTCCAAGGTGAATAGCCTCTAGTCGATAGAATAATGTAGGTAAGGGAAGTCGGCAAATTGGATCCGTAACTTCGGGATAAGGATTGGCTCTGAGGATCGGGGCGTGTCGGGCTTGTCGGGGAAGCGGGTGACGGCTAACGTGCCGGGCCTGGGCGAGGTGAAGCTTGTCTGATCCGAGCCCGGTCCCGTGCCTTGGCCCCCCACGGAACCGTCTTGCTGCGAGGCTCCGGGTGCGCTCGAAAGAGCGTCCGGATGTCCTCTTCGGCCACCATTCAACGATCAGCTCAGAACTGGCACGGACCTGGGGAATCCGACTGTCTAATTAAAACAAAGCATTGCGATGGCCCCAACGGGTGTTGACGCAATGTGATTTCTGCCCAGTGCTCTGAATGTCAACTTGAAGAAATTCAAAAAAGCGCGGGTAAACGGCGGGAGTAACTATGACTCTTGCAACAGTTTGAAAAAAGTCATAGGGCCGACACCTTCTCGTGGTCCCGCTGAGCAATAGTGTTTCTACTATTGGCTAAGTTAATCGGCGCTTAGTGCGAGTACGGCATATATTTGTGTTTATTACTGCGTCATTCCTCTAGTGTAATCACAAGTAGTCGTACGCATTGAGAAACTGATCTAGGACGAACATCAATATGCCTAGAATCCCGGAGAAGCTTAATACGCCTCTGGTTGAAAAGACGGCTATGGGTATAACCACTTCAAAATCGGACTCCCAGAAACCAAATTCGGGAGAGTCGAGGCCGTCTATCGGGGCCTCCGCAGGCGATGCGGGAGGCTTCGTTTGCGAATGTGGTCGGAGCTATGCCATGAAGGCAACTCTGGCTAGACATAAGAAGGAGTGCGGAAAGCGCGACACCACTAAATGTCAGTGGTGCGACGCCAAGTTCGCCACCTTCATCGGAGTGAGGCAGCACGAGAGAAGAGCACATCCTCAACTCTATACTGAGGAGCTCCAAAACAAGTTGCCGGCCTCACAAAGCGAACTCATGGGTAAGATCTCCGTAGTGGAAGCCAAAGCCAGTAACGGCATATTTTATAAAAATATGATGGCTGCCACAGGTCTGACTCACCAGCAGGTCAGATCGATCAGGGAAAAACCGGAGTACCGGGCATATTTAGAGAGAGCGAAGAGGGCGTTGGTTAGTTCCCCCCCCAAGACCAACAGCCCCACCGACGTTTCGACTGGAGCAATTCCTAAAAGAGTTGTCTCTGGAAGAACGGCGGCAGTACGCCTCTCCAGGCCGACCACCTTGCCACCGGCCCCTAGGGCCGAGAAAGCCAGCTCCGGATCGGCAAACACGGCGACCAGACTTTCCACGGTCCGCCGAGTTTCTGGAAGCACTGGTGCCGTTCCGAAAAGAACGGTCACCAGGAAAACAGAAACAAAAGCCGAGCAGAATACCCTGACCAGCGGCATGAGTAAGCAGTTGAGGCCAGATTCTAACACCGAAACCTCACCCATGGCGAACACCCAAAAAGAGACGACCATCAGTCTCATCCGCAAATCAAAAATGCTGAGTAGTAGTGAAGGTGTGGATAACTGTATTGTCCTGTTGGATTCTCCTCCACCTATAACAACTGAACAACAGCAAACGGATATCGGAGAGGGACTCCCTGCACGGGAAAAGCCCGTGGAGGACCTCGAGAAACCAAACCACCCGTCTAGGTATTCACCAACAAGCACGACCACCTGTGCTCCCGGGCCCGAAAGGGCCACGATCGTTTTAGTCCAGCAGACCAGGACAAGAGTCCTGAGAAGGCGAAGCCGCAGCGTGCCGCCTCCCACACCTGCTTCGCCAGTCTGCGCCGTCGAGGATGGGGAGCCACCCCAAGTGTTAGCCGGATACCTTGCCCGTCAGGTAGCTGATGGCGCACTTGAGGACCCCACCTTGGCCGAGCTTGTCAACGCTGCGCTTTTGCTGGACGACGAAGGTCTGTCGGCAACCATCGATCGTTGGCTATCCACGCTGCTCGATACATCTAAGCAGAGATGTAGACGGCCCGGGAAAAGGACAAGGAGGCAACCTGAAAAGCACTATGGTCAAACTAACACCGGCCACGGCCAGAGGACCACCAACTTCAAAAAATTTCAGGACCTCTTTGCCAAGAATAGACGAGGTTTGGCGGAACGAGTACTTGCGGGCAGGGGGGAAGAGGCTTGCAACCTATTCCCTTCCGTAACAAGTGTAGAGGAGTTTTTCGGGGGAGCCTTGGAAACTCCTTCACCCAATGATGATGTTCCGTTTTCGCCGAAACACCAAGCGTCACACGATTTTGCACCCATCACCGAGGACGAAATACGGTTAGCGCGGGCCGGTTGGCAAATTTCTGCCCCGGGTACCGACGGCATAGCCGTAGCTACCGTGAAGACCATGTCCGAAAGGTGTTTGGCTGTCCTGTACAACGTTTTAGTGTACAGGAACATACAGCCAACATCCTGGCGAAATCTACGCACGACGCTGATTCATAAGGATGGAGATCCAAATAATCCTAGCAACTATCGCCCAATTACTATCGGTTCTGCAATGCAAAGGCTGCTCCATAGAGTCCTTGCCGCTCGTCTGTCAAAGCAGGTCGCGTTGTGTTCTTCGCAGCGGGGCTTTGCCGAGATAGACGGTACGATGGCAAACAGTATGATCCTCCACGAATATCTGAGGCAGCGCAAGCAGACGGGCAAGGCATACAGCATCCTTTCACTGGATCTACGAAAGGCATTTGACACCGTGTCCCACCACTCTATCAGTAGAGCATTACGCCGGTTTAACATCCCTTCCGAGCTATCGTCATACATCCTTGCCACTTTCGATGCCACCACTACCATCAAAGTCGGTACCGATGCGACGAGACCGATCAGGATTTGTCGTGGAGTTAGGCAGGGAGATCCTCTAAGCCCACTTCTTTTTAACATCATAATGGATGAACTTCTGGAAAACATAAACGCTCAATACACGGGAGGCTCACTACCAAATGGCGAAAAGTGCGCCATCATGGCATTCGCCGACGACCTGGTGATTATGTCAGACAATGATCTAGACATCCCTCTTATGCTTGGAGACATTACATCCTTTCTCAAGCAAAGAGGAATGGCGTTAAACCCAGCTAAGTGCAGGGCCTTAGTAGCAGCGGTAGTGGGCGGCCGGTCCGTGGGGAGATCCAGGGCAACATATAAGATCAATGACAAGCCAATTCCAAACGTAGACTGTTTCGATACTTTCAAGTATCTGGGACACGAGTTTGGTCACTCCGGCATGGAGAAGCCTACGATCTTTAACCTATCGACCTGGCTAAATAACATTCGGAAAGCCCCTCTGAAGCCAGACCAGAAAGTTTGCCTTATCAGG
>OZ026854.1:23076797-23101797 GCA_964023215.1 Eledona agricola
AATCAACTAAACGTATCGAACACCAAACAGTCAACGTAAACGTCTCTATAAGCCGAGATAAGGCAATGCAATATCTGCAATTACTCAATGCCGATCAAACAAAAGCTTATAACGTAATAATGAAAGCCATTCTGGATTACGTAGATAAGGGGAAATGTAATCGTAACATATTTTACGTAGCCGAACCTGGTGGGACTGGGAAGACCTTTTTGTATAATGTAATACAAGAAGTTACCAAGACGGTTCTCCAAAAAAATTACTTAGCAATTGCTTGGACTGGAATGGCTGCATCACTGCTGAAGGAAGGCAGAACGGTGCATAATGCCTTTAAGTTACCGCTAACCCTAAAAGAGAATAGTGTCGCTGGACACGCCGAAGGAACACTTCAATCCAAAGCCATATATAACGCAGTGCTCATAATTTGGGACGAAGCACCGATGGCATCCCAAAAGGAGGTGCAGGCAAAAGATCAATATCTGAAAAAACTTATGGGAAGCGAACAGACGAGAGGAGGCAAAATTGTAGTATTTGGCGGTGATTTTAGGCAATTGCTCCCCGTTATTTCAGGATCTCATCCCTGTGAAGCCGTAGGAGAAAGTCTCCAAGCTCTATACATTTGGCCGGAAATCGCCAAAAAAAAATTGGTTGAAAACATGCGATTTCGGAACGCCCCTGTGAACCAAATTGGACGGGACAATAAATTTTTGACGATTCTGACTGCTGTGGGTGACGATAAGTTGCCGGAAATAAAGATGTCTGCCTGCTGCTAGGGTGCCCCCAACGATTTAATCGAAATACCAAGAAGATATCTTGCCCGAGATTTGGAGGAAATCATGTGTTTTGTTTTTGGAGTGGGGCTTCATAGAGAAGAGTGTAAAGGTTCGTTATCTGGGGTCCGAGGATAGTTTCGACACAAACACTTTGTAATCAAATTAGATTTATTTGGCACAGACTTGACGAGGAAGCGTTCGCAATGGAACGACCTCTTCGATACATTTTACAATCGATTTTATATTGACAAACTTATACATCAGCAATCTTATTACTCGCACCTTAAAATTCTGCAGTAAATGAAGTAAATTGAAATATCCTTGAAACTATGTCGGGCGAATCCAGGACCTATTTTGCAACTGATGAATATCTGGAAAATGCAGCAGACGATTTACATGTGCCCCAGGACTTTTTAAATTCCATCGAAGCAGCGCATTTACTTCCTTTCGATCTTAAGCTTAAATTAGGTGCCATTGTTATGCTTCTGCGAAATATCGATATCGAATCGGGACGGTGTAACGAAACTCGGTTAAAAATTAGGGCACTTCTAGATCATGCGATAACCGTTCAAGTTATCTCCGGTCGCGACAAAGGTAGAAAGGTCCACTTTCCAAATCTTAAAACGGTAGCAAGTAAAGGTACGGGGTTGCCGCGTCCAATGTCAGAAAAACAGTTTCCAATTAAGTTGGTTTAGGCCATGGAAGGAAATTGGAAATTGCCTTAAAATTTTTATCAACGACGGAACACAACAAGGAAAATTTTGGTACAGAGACGGACGAATGTTTACCCGAAATGTGGTCTACAGAAATGTAATTTTTTGTGCCGGAAGAGACTGACGCGAGGCAAACTTCCGAAGTTCCTATACTTTTAAGAAAATGTGCCGACGACATTAATGTGACGGTAAATGCAGCACCTCCTGTATTAACGGTAAGACCTAAATATATCAAATTAATAACAAAAATTTAATAATTTAATTCAAATGTTATAGGCTCCATTAAGCTCCGATTTATCCAACATTCAAACTACACTTACAGGTAAAGATTTTTCTTTTTGAAAAACGAGGGAATTTCTGTTTAATTTTGTGCTTAAAATTACAGGTTCGATAAGTCCAAGTCATCCACGTGGAAGGCAATTCCCGATAGAAAATAAAACGGAAACCTACGCGAGTCTAGGTACAGGCATGTCTGCCACTGAGATATCAGAGACGGGACCAGACATTATTGGTATAATTTGTTTTCCGACAAAGGACATCAACAATTGAATTTGTTTTTTTTTAGCCAATGTACCATCAGAAACTAAAATATTTTCCACAGAGAGATGATTATGCTTGACAAACGAACAAGCAGCAGAAACTTCGGTGGCTATATACCTTTCGATGTTAACGGTAAGGGCAAATGTTTTCATCACATAATTAGATTCTTTTAAAAATTCCATAATTTTTAGTGATAATATTACCACAGGCAGAGCCTTTTGCTTATAGTGACAATTTGTCCGATTAATAAAAATATTAAGCGAACCAAAACCAAATAAATCACACAATTGAATACCAAGAAACATGAAAATATGCTTCCCGCTTGTAATTCGGCGTAGTTCTACAAACCTTCTATGGATATTACACAAAACAATTTTTAATGTTTCAAACTTTTTTGGCATTTGTTATTATATTATACACGTTTTGAATATACTATTTTGCAATGAGCATTTTTATGGGTATTTGCTTTAAACGAATTTTTACGTAAGATTATAAAATGCAGGGATATTGAAACCTAACGGCGTTTTCCGATACCAAAACGTCCTGACCTAACGTCTTTGTATGTCGACTGTCTACAAACATTCATCGCCGCAGTATTCGGGGACCACACATAAGTATCATAGACGTAAATATACTGTCCACACAGCTACTGTTTACTAGATTCGAAGTCCGCACACATCTACTGTTTTTACGCCCCGAGGTCCACGTATGTTCTTCACCCGCTAATAGGGAACGTGAGCTGGGTTTAGACCGTCGTGAGACAGGTTAGTTTTACCCTATTGATGACTCGTCGTTGCGATAGTAATCCTGCTCAGTACGAGAGGAACCGCAGGTTCGGACATTTGGTTCACGCACTCGCTCGAGCGGGCGGTGGTGCGAAGCTACCATCCGTGGGATTATGCCTGAACGCCTCTAAGGCCGTATTCTTTCTAGTCAAAGGTGGCAACGATTTCTGAGAGTTTCCAATATCGACAGGCTCAAAACAATGTGAATTTGCTAGGCGTTCGATCTCCGGATCGTGCGTCGCACAAGCCTTTCTTGCCGTCTAGAGTCATAGATGAACGGTGGGATCGATCCTAACTATGTTCATCAGACTTTCTAACGGTCGACCATGGGTCAATGTTCGATGTAGGGACTCTGAATTGTCTGTAGACGACTTAAGTACCTGGCAGGGTGTTGTATTCGGTAGAGCAGTTTCCACGCTGCGATCTGTTGAGACTCAGCCTTCCGCCTGGGGATTCGTCATGTCGGCGTGACGAATTCCATACATATGTGTTTGTGTATAGTTTCGACTATGCCAACTCATAGGCGGACAAAAGCCAGGTACGTTCGTAAAGCATCTCGTATATTAATGCTCCACGTGGGGGCTCCTAAAAATCTATTCTACTAAATGACAAAAATCAGCATAAACAAAGGAAAGCGCACAGCATAAAGTGTGGTAATGTTTGTGTAAGCTTTCCGAGGAAAAATAATGTCACAAAAATAAGTAAATAAGTATAAGAAATGATTGAATGTTTGCGGGAGCAAACTTATAGAAAAGAGAAAAATAATACACAATTATTAGACTCTATGGCATAAAATACAAAAGAAAATACAAAGTATGAAATAGAGCATAAAAGTATAAAGACATAATATAAGAGTAGAATAGAATAAGAAGTAATAAGAAAGAATTTATTATAGAATATAAAATGAACATATTAGAATAACTGAACACAGAACGTGCACCAAAGAATGGAACTCGAAATTTTTTTGTTTGAAAAAAATTATAAAAAATGATGCGCGTATGGGCGCCCCTGGGGCGCCCATACGCGCATCATTTTTCATAATTTTTTTCAAACAAAAAAATTTCGAGTTCCATTTTTTTCTGCACTCGCAAAATTTGCCTGCCGCCGCGTGCAAAATGTTTACATTTCCAACAAAATTAGTCTTTTGGCTTTCATTATAGTTTAGTTTACTAAAAATTCTTAAAATTCTTCCATCACCCAGCATTCATTATTGTTTAGTATTCTTCTGAAAAATATAATAAAGCGAAGTGTCCTCACTGACACACTCATTCATTCACTCATTCATCTACACATCTACACACTGATTCATAATCAACCCACAGCCCAAACCGTGAGGGCTGGAGACTTGAAATTTTAGACACGGGTGTATCATGTGCCGAAACTGAACACTAAGAAGGGATTTTGCGAAATTCGGCCCGGTTCCTTTGTAATTCAATAAAAACCGGCTAAAATAAACAAAAAATGATCGGATCGCGGAGACCGTGTTTATGTTAGAAGCACGTATCTAGCCAAAACAACTTCGACGACGGGCGACCGGTTTACATTAAAAGCACTTATTTAACCTAAACAATTTCAACGTCGAGTTTCTGCTTTCGTGATCATACTTTTGCCGTACCTAGCGAGGCCGCAGATATTTCAATTATAATTTTGATTTCAATTATAATGTCGATCCGTGACTCAATTAAAAATTACCAAATCACTCTAAATTTAATCCGTCAACATTAAACATCCTCAAATATCTCTTACCACTGCAAACTTTACCAAATCAACCCCAAAAAATTCCCGAACTATGCCAAACTGACATAAACTAGATCCGTTATTTTAAATCATCCCTTACCACCCCTTAGCAACCCCAAGTAACTCCAATCACTTTAAAATAAAACAAAATGACACAAATCATGGCAGATTATGTCCAACTCACACATATTATTTCGTCTACCAAAAATCACCCCCAACTACCCCTTACCACCCCAAAATAAGCCCAATCACTTTAAAATTACAAAAAAATTCTACAAACCGTAGCAAACTATGCCAAACTCATCTAAATTACTTTGACTTCCATAAATCACCCCAAACTACCCCTTACCACCCCAAAATAAGCCCAATCACTTTAAAATTACAAAAAAATTCTACAAACCGTAGCAAACTATGCCAAACTCATCTAAATTACTTTGACTTCCATAAATCACCCCAAACTACCCCTTACCACCCCAAAATAAGCCCAATCACTTTAAAATTATCAAAAATGCTACAAACCATAGCAAACTATGCCTAACTCACCTAAATTACTTCGGCTAACATAAATCACCCCCAACAACCCCTTACTACCCCAAAATAAGCCCAATCACTTTAAAATTACAAAAAATGCTACAAACCATAGCAAACTATGCCAAACTCACTTAAATTACTTCGGCTATCATAAATCACCCCCAACTACCCCTTACCACCCCTAACTCATCCCAATCACTTTAAAATTACAAAAAATGCTACAAACCATAGCAAACTATGCCTAACTCACCCAAATTACTTCGGCTAACATAAATCACCCCCAACAACCCCTTACTACCCCAAAATAAGCCCAATCACTTTAAAATTACAAAAAATGCTACAAACCATAGCAAACTATGCCAAACTCACTTAAATTACTTCGGCTATCATAAATCACCCCCAACTACCCCTTACCGCCCCTAACTCATCCCAATCACTTTAAAATTACAAAAAATGCTACAAACCATAGCAAACTATGCCTAACTCACTTAAATTACTTCGGCTAACATAAATCACCCCCAACTACCCCTTACCACCCCTAACTCATCCCAATCACTTTAAAATTACAAAAAATGCTACAAACCATAGCAAACTATGCCTAACTCACTTAAATTACTTCGGCTAACATAAATCACCCCCAACAACCCCTTACTACCCCAAAATAAGCCCAATCACTTTAAAATTACAAAAAAATGCTACAAACCATAGCAAACTATGCCTAACTCACCTAAATTACTTCGGCTACCATAAATCAGCCCCAACTACCCCTTACCACCCCAAAATAAGCCCAATCACTTTAAAATTACAAAAAATGCTACAAACCATAGCAAACTATGCCAAACTCACTTAAATTACTTCGGCTAACATAAATCACCCCCAACAACCCCTTACTACCCCAAAATAAGCCCAATCACTTTAAAATTACAAAAAAATGCTACAAACTATAGCAAACGATGCCTAACTCACCTAAATTACTTCGGCTAACATAAATCACCCCCAACAACCCCTTACTACCCCAAAATAAGCCCAATCACTTTAAAATTACAAAAAATGCTACAAACCATAGCAAACTATGCCAAACTCACTTAAATTACTTCGGCTATCATAAATCACCCCCAACTACCCCTTACCACCCCAAACTCAGCCCAATCACTTTAAAATTACAAAAAATGTTACAAGCCTTATCAAACTATGCCAAACTCATCTAAATTACTTTGGCTTCCATAAATCACCCCCAACTACCCCTTACCACCCCAAAATAGGCTCAATCACTTTAAAATTACAAAAAAATTCTACAAACCGTAGCAAACTATGCCCTACTCCCCTAAATTACTTCGGCTACCATAAATCACCCCGAACTACCCCTTACAACCCCAAAATAAGCCCAATCACTTTAAAATTACAAAATATTCAACAAATCATAGCAAACTATGCCTAACTCACCTAAATTACTTCGGCTACCATAAATCACCCCCAACTACCCCTTACCACCCCAAAATAAGCCCAATCACTTTAAAATTACAAAAAATGCTACAAACCATAGCAAACTATGCCTAACTTACCTAATTTCCTTCGGCTACCATAAATCACCCCCAACTACCCCTTACCACCCCAAAATAAGCCCAATCACTTTAATTTTACAAAAAATGCTACAAACCATAGCAAACTATGCCGAACCCACTTAAATTACTGCGGCTACCATAAATCACCCCCAACTACCCCTTACCAACCACAAACTAAACCCAATCACTTTAAAATTACAAAAAATGCTACAAACCATAGCAAACTATGCCAAACTCACTTAAATTACTTCGGCTATCATAAATCACCCCCAACTACCCCTTACCACCCCAAACTCAGCCCAATCACTTTAAAATTACAAAAAATGTTACAAGCCATATCAAACTATGCCAAACTCATCTAAATTACTTTGGCTTCCATAAATCACCCCCAACTACCCCTTACCACCCCAAAATAGGCTCAATCACTTTAAAATTACAAAAAAATTCTACAAACCGTAGCAAACTATCTCAAACTCACCTGAATTACTTCGGCTACCATAAATCACCCCCAACTACCCCTTACCAACCACAAACTAAACCCAATCACTTTAAAATTACAAAAAATGCTACAAACCATAGCAAACTATGCCTAACTCACCTAAATTACTTCGGCTACCATAAATCACCCCCAAAATAAGCCCAATCACTTTAAAATTACAAAAAATGCTACAAACCATAGCAAACTATGCCTAACTCACCTAAATTACTTCGGCTACCATAAATCACCCCCAACTACCCCTTACCATCCCAAAATAAGCCCAATCACTTTAAAATTACGAAAAATGCTACAAGCCATAGCAAACTATCTCAAACTCACCTGAATTACTTCGGCTACCATAAATCACCCCCAACTACCCCTTACCACCCCAAACTAAGCCCAATCACTTTAAAATAACAAAAAATGCTACAAACCATAGCAAACTATTCCAAACTCACCTAAATTACTTCGGCTACTATAAATCACCCCCAACTACCCCTTACCGCCCCAAAATTAGCCTAATCACTTTAAAATTACAAAAATGCTACAAAACATAGCAAGCTATGCCAAACTCACTTAAATTACTTCGGCTACCATAAATTAATAATCGTTTTCAATCAAAATCTTGTATTTGGTTGTGTTATTTATAAATGCCTTATCGTATTAAATCATAAAATATTAATAAATATCTGCACATAAAATATATTGTTCCGACTAATAGTCGTTATTCTGAATATTAAATAGGCTGATACCTATTTCGATTCTCTTCCACCTTCCAATAAATATTTGTTCCAGTTGAGATGCAAACATAAACGTATTTCTGAATTGCAACACGCTGACGGGGCAAGCCCTACCTTTTCAACATGCGTGCATTTGTATAAACAGCTCTATGGTTTTTAACTTTAAAGAGGTATAAAGGCGGTGTAAGCGCTAGAGTTTCGTAAAAATATCTGAAAAATTCGAAATTCTGCAATTGAATCAGAACTATCTTTGTGTTCGATAGTAAATTTATACTTGGAGTGGCACTGCCAACCCTGCCACCCCTGACGAGGCACCTGCTGACTACTCTCCTTCCAGGGAAACTTTATAAATCAACGTCAAAATAATTTAGGGCGCCTGAATGTGAAAATATCACTGTGTAATAAGTTCAGACTGACATGGAACACTTGAAATTTCGATATTTGTTTGTAATTCGTCACAGGTCCATGAAGGAATGCATGTTAATGTAAACAAGTGTTAGTTTGTCGGAGAGACCGAATAAGATTTTTAACATTCCCGTCAAAATATTTATTTACTTTAGAATGTTAATTTCTTAAATTGATTTTGTGAAAATTATGACGGGCCATACGAGTACACCTGTGCGAGTATTATTTGGTACATACAAATTAATCTCTTTTGTTATCCAAATTGTTTTTATACGCACTAGGCACGTGCACCTCATATAATTGTGAAAATTGCTGCTTCAGCGTCTGGAACGCTGGTACTCAACGTCGCCAAGGTCGAGGCGACGCATCGGTATTCAAAGTTCTATCGCTATTAAATAAATTATTTTAATATAATATTCCCGATTTGTTCTTGCCGTTAACCAAAACTCTCCCCAATCGATTTTCGAAAAATTTCCAGCATCGGACCGGACTTCACTTATTTTCGTACGCTAATTTTTACCGTTCAGTTAATGATAGTGGTGTATTTGTTCTTCACCAAACCTGCTCCGGCCGAAATCCGAAATTTTCACTGACATCATACGCTTAAGTATTGTATGCTTAGACACGATTTATTTACACTATTTATTTTACGTACATTGCGTTCATTATTGTTCTGCATTATTTATAAGATGGAGCAGTTTGAAAATCTAATAGTAAGCGGAGAACAAATACCACCACGTATAATTCTCGTGCAAAGTGATGGAAATAGTCTTTCTTACTATCTTTCCTATTGCATTTTTAATACCGGAAATAGAGCTCAAGAGCGAAGAATAACTTCGACTTTTTTTATACATAATTCCTAAATACTTCGTTTTTATGGTGTAAAATTTTGTATTTATATATTTCAACATTGTCTTTAACGTTGTCAGAGAACTAAATGGGAATAATTTGGAATAATTTAGCTTCTATGTCAACTCTCCTTCTCTTGGAACTTTTGAAAACAACGACAAAATTCTTTAGGGCGCCTGGATTTGAAAATATAACTCTGTGTAATAAGTTTAGACTGACTAGAGTGAAAATAAAGGAGCTTGCACCCAGAAACGAAATTAGATGGAACACTTGAAGTTGAAATATTTGTTTGTAATTCGTCACAAGTCCATGAGGGAATGCGTGTTAATGTAAACAAATGTGAGTTTATTGGAGAGGCCGAATAAGATTTTTACATTATTGAAGCAGCTGGAGCCTGCCACGTCAAGGGCAAGGTCAGAAACGTGAAAAGGCGATGCTCGATTTAGTTTGATTGAGTGTCTATGCAGAAATTCGCACATACCAAGCGTTGGATAAGCCTTTCTTATCGTTTCTTAGAATTCGAGAATTGCTGGTTCAGCGTGTGGAGCAGTACTCGATCGCGGTGTTTAATTTTAACACAACTACAATTGTGAAAATTGCTGCTCCAGCGTCGGAAACTGTTCGCAAAGTCGCCAAATTCGCTGAGGCGACGCAACAGTGTTCGAAGGTCTACCGCTATCAAATAAAGTATTTTAATTTAACATTTGATCCTCGCGTTAACCAAATCTGCCCCCAATCAATTTTCGAAAAATTATCAGCATCGGACCGGACTCCACTTATATTTGTACGCTAATTTTTACGTTTAGTTAATGATAGTGGTGTATTTGTTTTTCACCAAATTTGCCCCGAAATTTTCACCGTTGTATGTACCAGATATCACTGACATTCATACCAGTGGCGGTGTAAGCGCTAAATTTTCGTGAAAATATCTGAAAAATTCATAATTCTGCAACTGAATTACAGAACTAATTTTGTGTTCGATAGTAAATTTATACTTGGAGTGGCACTGCCAACCCTGCCACCCCTGACGAGCCCTACTGCTGACTACTTTCCTTCCAGAAAAATTTTTGAAATCAGCGGCAAAATAAATTTAGGGCACCTGGATGTGAAAATATCACTATGTAATAATTTCAGACTGACAAGAGTGAAAAAAACCGCTTGCATCCAGAAACGAAATCAAATGGAACACTTGAAATTTAGATATTTGTTTGTAATTCGTCACAGGTCCATGAAGGCATGCATGTTAATGTAAACAAGTGTTAGTTTGTCGGAGAGGCCGAATAAGATTTTTACACCCACCACATTCCCGTCAAAATATTTATATACTTTAGTATGTTAATTCATTTTGTGCAAATTATGACGGGCCAGTCGAGTACACCTGCGCGAGTATTATTTGGTAATCCAAATTTTTTTAATACGCACTAGGCACGTGCACCTAATATAATTGTTAAAATTGCTGCTTCAGCGTCTGGTACGCTGGTACTCAACGTCGCCAAGGTCGAGGCGACGCATCAGTATTCGAAGTTCTATCGCTATTAAATAAATTTTTTTAATATAATATTCCCGATTTGTTCTTGACGTTAAGTAAATATCTCCCCAATCGATTTTCGAAAAATTACCATCGTCGTACCGGTCTCCACTTATATACCGTACGCTAATTTTTACGTTCATATAATGATAGTGGTGTATTTGATCTTCACCAAACCTGCTCCGGCCAAAATCCGAAATTTGTAGTTTTATCCGATTTCACTGACATCATAAGTAATGTGTGCTTATACACGATTTACACTATTTATTTTATGTACATTGTGTTCATTATTGTTCTGCATTATTTATAACTAAGATGGAGGAATAGTAAGCGGGGTACAAATACCACCACGTATAATTCCTCTGAAAAGTGATGGAAATAGTCTTTTTTACTATCTTTCCTATTGCATTTTATTACCGAAAATAGAGCTCAAGAGGTTCGCACTATAATTGTTCATTTTAAAATTACCAAATTTTCTGTATATGTTACCTGAATACGTTAAACACCCCTAAACATAATGTACCATTCCAAACTACTCTCAAAAATCATACACTTGCCATTCCAAACTACCCCACATCAACGTAAAATGTAAAAAAATTACGAATTCCAAGCAAACTACGCTAAACTCGCATAAATTACTTCGACTTCCGCTATATCACCCCAACCACTTCTTACCAAGCCAAACTAAACCCAATCCCATTAAAATTACCAAAAGTTTCGTTTAATCCGCCAAAGCTAAACCCCGCCAACCATCAATAACCATTCAAAACAATCCCCAAAAAAACCCTTATCATCCAAAACTACACCAAATACATCGTTTTTATGGTGTGAAATTATGTATTTATTTCAACATTCTTCGACGACATTCTTTAACGTTGTTAGAGAACTAAATGGGAATAATTTGGAATAATTCAGCTTCTCTGTCAACTCTCCTTCTCTTGAAGAGTGAAAAAGAGTGAAAAAAAAGGAGCTTGCACCCAGAAACGAAATTATCGTCATTTTCCAAATCATATTGAAGTACCCGGTCCTGGCAATGCAGGTTAATTTCAGCTAATTTGTTTATTTTGTGATTGGAAAAGTAGAGCATTTTTGTTTAATTGTATTATAATGTCGATTAGTCTACATCACAAATACACCACTTTTGTCAACACTGCGTTTATTTAATCTACGTCCGGGCAACGCCGGGTACATTCAGCTAGTACGTTAATAAAGGCAGCGATCAGGCGGCCTTTGCACTACAAAATGAACTAGATGAGGTGGCAATCTATAAAACGGGAAGGTATATAAGCACTTCGGAAGCTGTTTGGCGCATTCTATGTTTTCCCATTCACGAAAGGTTTCCTCCTGTTGTTCATCTTTCCGTCCATTTGGAAAATGGACAGAGAATCTATTTTAATGAAGACAATCTTTTGGATAGGGTCAATAACCCTCCAAAAACCACATTAATGGCCTTTTTTGATTTATGCACAAACGACGATTTTGCCAAAACACTTTTTTACCACGAAGTGCCTTCATATTATACGTGGAACAAGAATAAATTTCAACGTAGAAAGCTAGGAAAAAATATTGATGAATATCCGGGTGTAAAAAAAGATAACGTCCTTGGAAGGGTTTATACAGTACATCCCAACAATGCCGAGTGTTACTACCTTCGCCTACTATTGCATGAGGTTCGTGGACCTACTTCTTTCTTAAGTATTAGGACGGTTAATGGCGTAGTACATTCTACTTTTCAATCCGCATGTAAAGCCCTGGGATTGTTGGAAGATGACAAACATTGGGACAACACACTAGAAGATGCTACTATCTCAGAATCACCGATTAAACTGAGAGAATTGTTTGCAATAATGTTAGTGTTTTGTCATGTATCCGACCCATTGCAGCTTTGGGAGAAATACAAAGACAGTATGTCCGAGGATATTCTCAGAAGGGTGGCAAGAGAGCTGGCAGTTGAAGAATTACATGCCAAAACGGAGGTGTACAACAAGGCATTGATTCTTCTAGAAGATGTTATTCTAACAATCGGTGATCAACCCTTAACACATTTTGGATTGCCGCAACTGAAACGCAATACCAACGAGATTACGGAAAATTTGGTTTATATTAGAGAAAAGAACTACGATATTGAAGTTTTATTACAAATGGTCGAAGAAAACGAACCGTTACTTACAAGTGAACAGAAAGAGGTTTACTTAGAAATTTTAGAAAACTTAGACTACGGCAAAGTTTTCTTTTTAGATGCACCTGGGGGTACAGGAAAAACATTCCTTATAAATTTGTTATTATCGAAAATACGCAGTTCCAATAAAATTGCTATCACGGTGGCCTCTTCGGGAATTGCAGCAACTTTGCTACAGGGTGGTAGAACAGCCCATTCTGTTTTTAAATTGCCCCTAAATTTAAACTCCACAGATAATCCGTTATGCAACATATCAAAACAAAGCGACGTGGCTCGATTGCTTTATGACTGCAGTCTAATTGTGTGGGACGAATGTACCATGGCGCACAAAAAAGCGGTTGAGGCTCTTGACCGTACATTAAGAGACATTAGAAATAATGATTCGATTATGGGAAAAGTTACCGTTGTATTAGCAGGAGATTTCAGACAAACGCTGCCTGTTGTACCGAGAGGAACTCGGGCTGATGAAGTTAATGCTTGCTTGAAATCGTCCTATTTGTGGCCCAAAATACAAAAAATTTCATTATCTAAAAACATGCGAGTATACCTAAGAGGTGATACTGGAGCTGGTGAATATGCGCAACTTTTATTAAATTTAGGTGAGGGTCGTACGCCAGAAATAGATGGGAAAATTGAAATTTCGTCAAGTCTGGCAACGGTGGTTCAAAATGTTGCCGATTTAATAGATAAAATTTATCCGGATATTCGAAATTTGAAATATAAATCTATGTCCTGGTTGCGAGAACAAGCCATTTTATCACCGAAAAATGATAGTGCTAATGAATTAAATAACATTATCCTTGATGGCTTTGAGAGTGAAGAGTTGACATACAAATCTGTCGACTCGGTATTGAATACTGATGAAGCCGTCAATTATCCGGTGGAATTTTTGAATTCATTAAATCCTCCTGGAATGCCTGTCCATAAACTCAAATTGAAGATTGGCGCTCCAATAATGTTGCTGCGTAACTTGAAACCGCCCAAACTTTGCAATGGTACAAGGCTTCAGATCACGAAACTGTACCAAAACGTAATTGAAGCAAGTATATTTACTGGTTGTGCGCAGGGCGAGTCTGTATTCATCCCCCGAATCCCGCTCATTCCATCGGATTACCCCTTTGAATTTAAAAGATTGCAATTCCCTGTGAAGGTATGTTTTGCAATGACGATAAATAAATCTCAGGGACAGTCTTTAAAAGAAGCAGGGATCGATCTGAGGGGGGATTGTTTTTCGCATGGGCAGTTGTATGTGGCATGCTCAAGAGTCAGTAATCCATCTTCTTTGGTTATATTGGCACCGGATAATAAAGCTGCCAATATTGTTTACAAAGAAGCGATCTCAAAATGAGAACAGAATAATAAATACAGAATAAAAGTGGCGTTTCATTTTTAGATTAAACGTCATTTTCGATGTCCTATAATCGCTTCTGAGTGTTTAGAGCTTTGGATATTTCTTTGGGCTGGTTGAGTTGGATTTTACATATTATATTATTCTTGAAAAAAAATTTTTTTGGGATAGGACACCGCCTATTTCCATTGGATTTTTACTGTGCGCAGGCATACGCCTGATATTTGATGCATATAAAAATATTGTGGGGTTCATGTTATGGTATGTTATGCTTTATAAGGTTTATTTGGATCATTTACATTCATATTTGCAATGCAAAAACTAGAATGTAAAAAAACACACGATAACCAAAAACCAAATCTGTGAAGATTTAATATGTGCTGTGAACTTGGCCCCACTTATTTTTATTTTAGTCTGACATAACATTTCATGTAATTGAAGAGTTCATTGATGTGAACAGAAATGTAAAATACTGCTCTGCTCTGGCCGGAATCCAAAGAAAATATTCAAGTGATGTCTAATGTAAAAATCCTAGAATTTACAAACTTTCAAATATTAAATAGTGAAAGAAACAATTGCTGTTTCTTCAGTACTTTCTAATTAATCGACACTCTCCCTTACTGATACACAATTTTTCCTTATCAATCCACAAGTTTCTTTATCAATCCATAATTTTTACTTATGACTTATCGTTATCCTTTTTCCTTCCTTCTATCCCTATCCTGGCAAGAAAGCTCTACACCTTCCCGTTGGTTCTTGCTGAACAATTGCAAATTTTTTATCATGCGATTGACTAAGTAGAGCATTCCTGTTTCATTGTATTATAATGTCGATTGGTCAACTTCGTTAATGCAACACCTTTGTCAACAGAGCATTTATTTAATCTACGTCCGGGCAACGCCGGGTAGATTCAGCTAGTATATATATAAAGTCTATATATTTATATAAAAAGAATTAAAATTTTCGCATTTATTTTATTTGAACGGTTTCCGTTGAAAATTCGTAAAAATTAAACAATCATTCCGTATTCATTATAGTTTAGTATTCTTGTAAAATACAATAAATCAAAAATAAGCCCGACAAATTTATATAAATATATATATAAATAATATTTATATATAAAGAGATAGTCAAAATCGTCGCATTTATTTTATTTGAAATATTTCCGTTGAAAATTCGTAAAAATGCAACAATCATTCCGTATTCATTATAGTTTAGTATTCTTGTGAAAAATGCAATAAATCGAAAATAGATCCGACAAATTTATATAAATATATATATAAATAATATTTATATATAAAGAGATAGTCAAAATCGTCGCATTTATTTTATTTGAAACGTTTCCGTTGAAAATTCGTAAAAATGCAACAATCATTCCGTATTCATTATAGTTTAGTATTCTTGTGAAAAATGCAATAAATCGAAAATAGATCCGACAAATTTATATAAATATGTATATAAATAATATTTATAATTTTTATATATAAAGAGATAGTCAAAATCGTCGCATTTATTTTATTTGAAACGACTCCGATGAAAACTTGTAAAATTTCGACAAACAGTCGGCGTTTATTATACTTTAGTATATTTGTCGACAAATGTCTTTATTTGACACTAAGTCCGAAGAATTCGTCTCCGAAGGATAAATCGTTAAAATCGTCGCTTTTATTTAATTTCAACTTTTGCCGATGAAAACTTGTAAAATTTCGACAAACAGTCGGCGTTCATTATACTTTAGTATGTTCGTCGACAAATGTCTTTATTCGACACTAAGTCCGACGAATTCGTCTCCGAAGAATAAATCGTGATAATCGTCGGTTTTATTTAATTTCAACTTTTGCCGATGAAAACTTGTAAAATTTCGACAAACAGTCGGCGTTCATTATACTTTAGTATATTCGACGACAAATGTCTTTATTCGGCATTAAGTCCGATGAATTCGTCTCCGAAGGATAAATCGTTAAAATCGTCGGTTTTATTTAATTTCAACTTTTGCCGATGAAAACTTGTAAAATTTCGACAAACAGTCGGCGTTCATTATACTTTAGTATGTTCGTCGACAAATGTCTTTATTCGACACTAAGTCCGACGAATTCGTCTCCGAAGAATAAATCGTGATAATCGTCGGTTTTATTTAATTTCAACTTTTGCCGATGAAATCTTTTAAAATTTCGACAAACAGTCGGCGTTCATTATACTTTAGTATTTTCGACGACAAATGTCTTTATTCGACACTAAGTCCGACGAATTCGTCTCCGAAGAATAAATCGTGATAATCGTCGGTTTTATTTAATTTCAACTTTTGCCGATAAAAACTTGTAAAATTTCGACAAACAGTCGGCGTTCATTATATTTTAGTATGTTCGTCGACAAATGTCTTTATTCGACACTAAGTCCGACGAATTCGTCTCCGAAGAATAAATCGTGAAAATCGTCGCTTTTATTTAATTTCAACTTTTGCCGATGAAAACTTGTAAAATTTCGACAAACAGTCGGCGTTCATTATACTTTAGTATATTCGACGACAAATGTCTTTATTCGGCATTAAGTCCGATGAATTCGTCTCCGAAAGATAAATCGTGATAATCGTCGGTTTTATTTAATTTCAACTTTTGCCGATGAAATCTTTTAAAATTTCGACAAACAGTCGGCGTTCATTATACTTTAGTATTTTCGACGACAAATGTCTTTATTCGACACTAAGTCCGACGAATTCGTCTCCGAAGAATAAATCGTGATAATCGTCGGTTTTATTTAATTTCAACTTTTGCCGATGAAAACTTGTAAAATTTCGACAAACAGTCGGCGTTCATTATACTTTAGTATGTTCGTCGACAAATGTCTTTATTCGACACTAAGTCCGACGAATTCGTCTCCGAAGAATAAATCGTGATAATCGTCGCTTTTATTTAATTTCAACTTTTGCCGATGAAATCTTTTAAAATTTCGACAAACAGTCGGCGTTCATTATATTTTAGTATATTCGACGACAAATGTCTTTATTCGACACTAAGTCCGATGAATTCGTCTCCGAAGAATAAATCGTTAAAATCGTCGGTTTTATTTAATTTCAACTTTTGCCGATGAAAACTTGTAAAATTTCGACAAACAGTCGGCGTTCATTATACTTTAGTATGTTCGTCGACAAATGTCTTTATTCGACACTAAGTCCGACGAATTCGTCTCCGAAGAATAAATCGTTAAAATCGTCGCTTTTATTTAATTTCAACTTTTGCCGATGAAAACTTGTAAAATTTCGACAAACAGTCGGCGTTCATTATACTTTAGTATGTTCGTCGACAAATGTCTTTATTCGACACTAAGTCCGACGAATTCGTCTCCGAAGAATAAATCGTGATAATCGTCGGTTTTATTTAATTTCAACTTTTGCCGATGAAAACTTGTAAAATTTCGACAAACAGTCGGCGTTCATTATACTTTAGTATATTCGACGACAAATGTCTTTATTCGGCATTAAGTCCGATGAATTCGTCTCCGAAGGATAAATCGTTAAAATCGTCGGTTTTATTTAATTTCAACTTTTGCCGATGAAAACTTGTAAAATTTCGACAAACAGTCGGCGTTCATTATACTTTAGTATGTTCGTCGACAAATGTCTTTATTCGACACTAAGTCCGACGAATTCGTCTCCGAAGAATAAATCGTGATAATCGTCGGTTTTATTTAATTTCAACTTTTGCCGATGAAATCTTTTAAAATTTCGACAAACAGTCGGCGTTCATTATACTTTAGTATTTTCGACGACAAATGTCTTTATTCGACACTAAGTCCGACGAATTCGTCTCCGAAGAATAAATCGTGATAATCGTCGGTTTTATTTAATTTCAACTTTTGCCGATAAAAACTTGTAAAATTTCGACAAACAGTCGGCGTTCATTATATTTTAGTATGTTCGTCGACAAATGTCTTTATTCGACACTAAGTCCGACGAATTCGTCTCCGAAGAATAAATCGTGAAAATCGTCGCTTTTATTTAATTTCAACTTTTGCCGATGAAAACTTGTAAAATTTCGACAAACAGTCGGCGTTCATTATACTTTAGTATATTCGACGACAAATGTCTTTATTCGGCATTAAGTCCGATGAATTCGTCTCCGAAAGATAAATCGTTAAAATCGTCGCTTTTATTTAATTTCAACTTTTGCCGATGAAAACTTGTAAAATTTCGACAAACAGTCGGCGTTCATTATACTTTAGTATGTTCGTCGACAAATGTCTTTATTCGACACTAAGTCCGATGAATTCGTCTCCGAAAGATAAATCGTCAAAATCGTCGCTTTTATTTAATTTCAACTTTTGCCGATGAAAACTTGTAAAATTTCGACAAACAGTCGGCGTTCATTATATTTTAGTATATTCGACGACAAATGTCTTTATTCGACACTAAGTCCGATGAATTCGTCTCCGAAGGATAAATCGTTAAAATCGTCGGTTTTATTTAATTTCAACTTTTGCCGATGAAAACTTGTAAAATTTCGACAAACAGTCGGCGTTCATTATACTTTAGTATGTTCGTCGACAAATGTCTTTATTCGACACTAAGTCCGACGAATTCGTCTCCGAAGAATAAATCGTGATAATCGTCGGTTTTATTTAATTTCAACTTTTGCCGATGAAATCTTTTAAAATTTCGACAAACAGTCGGCGTTCATTATACTTTAGTATTTTCGACGACAAATGTCTTTATTCGACACTAAGTCCGACGAATTCGTCTCCGAAGAATAAATCGTGATAATCGTCGGTTTTATTTAATTTCAACTTTTGCCGATAAAAACTTGTAAAATTTCGACAAACAGTCGGCGTTCATTATATTTTAGTATGTTCGTCGACAAATGTCTTTATTCGACACTAAGTCCGACGAATTCGTCTCCGAAGAATAAATCGTGAAAATCGTCGCTTTTATTTAATTTCAACTTTTACCGATGAAAACTTGTAAAATTTCGACAAACAGTCGGCGTTCATTATATTTTAGTATATTCGACGACAAATGTCTTTATTCGACACTAAGTCCGATGAATTCGTCTCCGAAGAATAAATCGTTAAAATCGTCGGTTTTATTTAATTTCAACTTTTGCCGATGAAAACTTGTAAAATTTCGACAAACAGTCGGCGTTCATTATACTTTAGTATGTTCGTCGACAAATGTCTTTATTCGACACTAAGTCCGACGAATTCGTCTCCGAAGAATAAATCGTGATAATCGTCGGTTTTATTTAATTTCAACTTTTGCCGATAAAAACTTGTAAAATTTCGACGAACAGTCGGCGTTCATTATATTTTAGTATGTTCGTCGACAAATGTCTTTATTCGACACTAAGTCCGACGAATTCGTCTCCGAAGAATAAATCGTGAAAATCGTCGCTTTTATTTAATTTCAACTTTTGCCGATGAAAACTTGTAAAATTTCGACAAACAGTCGGCGTTCATTATATTTTAGTATATTCGACGACAAATGTCTTTATTCGACACTAAGTCCGATGAATTCGTCTCCGAAGAATAAATCGTTAAAATCGTCGGTTTTATTTAATTTCAACTTTTGCCGATGAAAACTTGTAAAATTTCGACAAACAGTCGGCGTTCATTATACTTTAGTATGTTCGTCGACAAATGTCTTTATTCGACACTAAGTCCGACGAATTCGTCTCCGAAGAATAAATCGTGATAATCGTCGCTTTTATTTAATTTCAACTTTTGCCGATGAAATCTTTTAAAATTTCGACAAACA
This sequence comes from Eledona agricola, assembly GCA_964023215.1. Lineage (NCBI taxonomy): Eukaryota > Metazoa > Arthropoda > Insecta > Coleoptera > Tenebrionidae > Eledona > Eledona agricola. The sequence goes on from OZ026854.1 coordinate 23,096,709, forward strand.
GTCGGCGTTCATTATACTTTAGTATATTCGACGACAAATGTCTTTATTCGACACTAAGTCCGATGAATTCGTCTCCGAAAGATAAATCGTTAAAATCGTCGCTTTTATTTAATTTCAACTTTTGCCGATGAAAACTTGTAAAATTTCGACAAACAGTCGGCGTTCATTATACTTTAGTATATTTGACGACAAATGTCTTTATTCGACACTAAGCCCGATGAATTCGTCTCCGAAAGATAAATCGTTAAAATAGTCGCTTTTATTTTATTTCAACTTTTGCCGATGAAAACTTGTAAAATTTTGACAAACAGTCGGCGTTCATTATAGTAAAGGAGTGTAACTTTTAGAAATAATTTTTTAAAACTTTTTAATGTACCACAGACATTCAATAATTAATAATATGTATTAATAATAAAAGTACATGAAATTCTGAACCATAAAATATAAGATATTTCCCAACGGGAAAATTTATTTTACCATTGGTTATAATAGGCGCTCCCCGTCCGCGCGTACAGCTCCGAACCGTGACCGCTTGCTATATATGTAGGCGACAAGCCTCGTGGGGTCCGTCTACAGTTAGACTTTGGTCTGAACACACAGCGTGGTCGCGGAATCGACAAATTTATTTAAGTTTGTTCTCCTTATGCGATTCAATGTATGAGAAATGAAAAAAACTTTAGTTTTTTTTCGAAAAAATTTTCGTTTACTCACTGCGTTCCAGGCGCTAACATACGAAACGATCGTGATAATTTCACGAAAAATGTACACATAGTCGCTTATCTAGCGTAGAATGTAGAGAATGTTTAAAATTGTATCGACCTGTCTAAAGTAAAGTGTTTACGTCCGGCATTTTAACTTTCAGACGCACGACGGTCACAAATGAACGATTGTAAAATGTAGCAACTGCTACAAATTATAAAATTACGTGGCGTGGCGTTTCGTCTTTTTGACTTTTCGCACGTACGTATATACAAAAATCAGTTCCCTGGTTGATCCTGCCAGTAGTCATATGCTTGTCTCAAAGATTAAGCCATGCATGTCTCAGTACAAGCCAAATTAAGGTGAAACCGCGAAAGGCTCATTAAATCAGTTATGGTTCCTTAGATTGTACCCAGATTTACTTGGATAACTGTGGTAATTCTAGAGCTAACACATGCAAACAGAGCTCCAACTGGAGACGGAAGGAGTGCTTTTATTAGATCAAAACCAATCGGTGGCGATTTCGGTCGTCATCGTACAATTTGTTGAATCTGAATAACTTTATGCTGATCGCACGGTCTTGCACCGGCGACGTATCTTTCAAATGTCTGCCTTATCAACTGTCGATGGTAGGTTCTGCGCCTACCATGGTTGTAACGGGTAACGGGGAATCAGGGTTCGATTCCGGAGAGGGAGCCTGAGAAACGGCTACCACATCCAAGGAAGGCAGCAGGCGCGCAAATTACCCACTCCCGGCACGGGGAGGTAGTGACGAAAAATAACGATACGGGACTCATCCGAGGCCCCGTAATCGGAATGAGTACACTCTAAACCCTTTAACGAGGATCAATTGGAGGGCAAGTCTGGTGCCAGCAGCCGCGGTAATTCCAGCTCCAATAGCGTATATTAAAGTTGCTGCGGTTAAAAAGCTCGTAGTCGAATTTGTGTCCCGTGCCGCCGGTTCATCGTTCGCGGTGTCAACTGGCGTGTTGCGGGACGTCCTGTCGGTGGGCTTAGCTCGCGAGGGCGGCCCAAGATTAATTTCCCGCCGCGGTGCTCTTCATTGAGTGTCGAGGTGGGCCGACACGTTTACTTTGAACAAATTAGAGTGCTTAAAGCAGGCTAAAATTACGCCTGAATATTCTGTGCATGGAATAATGGAATAGGACCTCGGTTCTATTTTGTTGGTTTTCGGAACCCCGAGGTAATGATTAATAGGAACGGATGGGGGCATTCGTATTGCGACGTTAGAGGTGAAATTCTTGGATCGTCGCAAGACGGACAGAAGCGAAAGCATTTGCCAAAAACGCTTTCATTGATCAAGAACGAAAGTTAGAGGTTCGAAGGCGATCAGATACCGCCCTAGTTCTAACCATAAACGATGCCAGCTAGCGATCCGCCGACGTTCCTCCGATGACTCGGCGGGCAGCTTCCGGGAAACCAAAGCTTTTGGGTTCCGGGGGAAGTATGGTTGCAAAGCTGAAACTTAAAGGAATTGACGGAAGGGCACCACCAGGAGTGGAGCCTGCGGCTTAATTTGACTCAACACGGGAAACCTCATCAGGCCCGGACACCGGAAGGATTGACAGATTGAGAGCTCTTTCTTGATTCGGTGGGTGGTGGTGCATGGCCGTTCTTAGTTGGTGGAGCGATTTGTCTGGTTAATTCCGATAACGAACGAGACTCTTGCCTGCTAAATAGACGTATTTCGACATCTCAAAGGCCCGCCGGTTCCGAGTTCGCTCGGTAATCGTGCGCGGTTTTTACTGTCGGCGTACATACATATCTTCTTAGAGGGACAGGTGGCTTCTAGCCGCACGAGATTGAGCAATAACAGGTCTGTGATGCCCTTAGATGTCCTGGGCCGCACGCGCGCTACACTGAAGGAATCAGCGTGTCCTCCCTGACCGAACGGTCCGGGTAACCCGCTGAACCTCCTTCGTGCTAGGGATTGGGGCTTGCAATTGTTCCCCATGAACGAGGAATTCCCAGTAAGCGTGAGTCATAAGCTCGCGTTGATTACGTCCCTGCCCTTTGTACACACCGCCCGTCGCTACTACCGATTGAATGATTTAGTGAGGTCTTCGGACTGGTGCGCGATGGCGTTTCGACGTCGTCGATGATACTGGGAAGATGACCGAACTTGATCATTTAGAGGAAGTAAAAGTCGTAACAAGGTTTCCGTAGGTGAACCTGCGGAAGGATCATTAACGTGTTTTTTCGTCACATTTGTGCGAAAATAACATTATATCCGATTTATTGAGTTCGAGGTATGTCGCACGGAGTCGACGGTACGTTCAGCCATTTGCGGTACCGTTGCCCGGTCTTCGCCATATATGTAATGTAACTTGCATCACATATGAAGATCGGCCGTTGATATTCCAAGAACGAGTCATGTACGACGTAAAAGCAGTTGCTGTAGTTTTCGAACTTTGCAAGATCGCCGTGTCTAGTAAATGCCTTTGTCAAACAACATAATACATATATAATATATACCCTATAACAGCGTTACCTAAACAAACGATGTGGGACACACTTATTCGTCTGGCGACGGACGACTTACATATGCACTTAGCTGTGTGCGAATATATCACTAAATATCCCTAAAGCAAAAAGACCGCAAGCGGTCCTCGATGTTGGGATATATAATACTCGTATATTTACGAGACTTAAAACGTAGGTGTCCCGGTTTTGTGTTTGTTTGATTGATCAGTTACCACGCTGCATTCATTTGGCACACTCTGCCCGGGAATTGTTGTCTTGTCGGCGAGATGAAATTCCGTAACGGGCAGAACCCGGGTGCCAATATTAATTGATTTAGTTCCACGTGGGAGCTACCTGATAATATTATGATTGTGATGATAAAATGAGGCATTGAAAAACAAGCGAAGCGGTCTTTCTAACTATACTACGGAGTCTGCTGCCACGACGAAGATGACAAAAAGTCGTGTACGTTGTTTTCAGGAGCGGCTAATGCGGTTAGATAACAGATGCATTCGTCATGTACGACGTATAAACGTGCACGATTAGCACGTACGCGACGATGATGACGAAAAAACATTTGCGAACAAGACTGCACGGTGCCGCTGCTACTACGACGATGATGACGATAAATGCTAGTCTTGTACGTTGCCGGAGCTGCTGATGCGGTTGGATAACAATAGGATGCCTTTGTCATGTACGACGTATAAACGTGCAAAACTAGCACGTACGCGACGATGATGACGAAGAGAAAACATCCGGGAACAAAACCGTTGTCTGCGGCGTCCACGACGAAGTTGACGGCAGGCCAAAGGCGCTGGTCTTGTCACGTGCTTCGATTGAACCCTCCAATACGGTTGGATAACAGACGCCTTCGTTTGTCATGGACGACGTATAAACGTGCATACCTAGCACGTACGCGACGATGATGATGACGAATTGTGACGTTTGAGAACAAGACTTTGTGGAGGTTGGGTTCTGTTACTACGAAGGTGATGACCTAAATGTTAGTCTTGCACGTTGTTGGAGCTTTCTCGATGGCGGTTGGGAAACAAGCGGAGTCTTCGTCATGTACGACGTATAAACGTGCAGAAATTAGCACGTACGCGACGATGATGACGATGACAGAAGACCTGGAAACAAAACCGCGGTCTGAAAAGCGTCCACGACGAAGTTGACGGCAGGCCAAAGGCTTGGCCACCTCATGTACTTTGTTTGAACACTCCAAAACGGTTGGATAACAGACGGCTTCGTTTCATCATGTACGACGTATAAACGTGCACTCTTAAGCACGTACGCGACGATGATGGTGATCACGAATTGACGTTTGAGAACAAGATTTGTTGAGGTTGGGTTCTGTTACGAAGATGATGACGGCCAAAATATGCCAGTCTTGTACGTTGCTGATGCTGCTAATGCGGTGGGATAACAAACGGATGCCTTTGTCATTTACGACGTATAAACGTGCAAAACTAGCACGTACGCGACGATGATGACGAAGAGAAAACATCTGGAAACAATACCGTTGTCTGCGGCGTCCACGACGAAGTTGACGGCAGGCCAAAGGCGCTGGTCTTGTCACGTGCTTCGATTGAACCCTCCAATACGGTTGGATAACAGACGCCTTCGTTTGTCATGGACGACGTATAAACGTGCATACCTAGCACGTATGCGACGATGATGATGGCGAATTGTGACGTTTGAGAACAAGACTTTGTGGAGGTTGGGTTCTGTTACTACGAAGGTGATGACGATCTAAATGTTAGTCTTGTACGTTGTTGGAACTTTCTCGATGGCGGTTGGGAAACAAGCGGAGTCTTCGTCATGTACGACGTATAAACGTGCAGAAATTAGCACGTACGCGACGATGATGACGATGACAGAAGACCTGGAAACAAAACCGCGGTCT
>OZ026854.1:23106797-23109297 GCA_964023215.1 Eledona agricola
GTCCGAAACCAAATGAATTTTTTGATCGCAGTTAAAGATCACCGTGTGTAGTAGATGATCCCTTGATGGTCTTGTACGACGTATAAACGGGCAGTCTTATCTAATTATTATTGAGTGTGTTGACTTTTCGAACTTTAAAACGCACAATACGTAATTTTTAGAATTTGACACGAGCACGTACGCGCCGCAAATAAGACTAGCGGGCAGTCGAAAAGCAAGCGTGGGATCTTTAATAAATAAATTTGTTTTAAACATCACCGTGTTTTGTAGGTGTTTGTCCTCCTGATCATGAACGACGTATAAACGGGCAGCCTGTCTATTAATTACTGAGTGTGTTGAATTTTCGAACTTTAAAACGCACAATACGTAGTCTTTAGAATTTGGCAAGCACGTACGCGACGATGATGACCACAGGAGTGATGGACGCCGAAGAGCAAGCGAGGGGTGTTTTTTACAGCTAAAATTGTCGAAGGATCACCGTGTTTAGTAGGTGTTTGTCCTCCTGATCATGTCGACGTATAAACGGGCAGTCTTTTCTATTTATTACTGAGTGTGTTGAATTTTCGAACTTTAAGACGCACAATACGTAGTTTTTAGAATTGGACACCAGCACGTACGCGACGATGATGACCAGAGAAGTTGATTGAAGCCGAAACGCAAGCGAGGGGTTCTTTAACAAATTTGTTTTAAGCATCACCGTGTTTTGTAGGTGTTTGTCCTTCTGTTCATGTACGACGTATAAACGGGCAGCCTGTCTGTTAATTACTGAGTGTGTTGAATTTTCGAACTTTAAAACGCACAATACGTAGTTTTTAGAATTTGGCAAGCACGTACGCGACGATGATGACAGGGTAGTTGATGGACGCCGAAGAGCAAGCGAGGGGTGCTTTTTACAGATAAACTTGTTTAATTATCACCGTGTTTAGTAGCAGTTTGTCCTCTTAGTCTAATACGACGTATAAACGGGCAGTCTGTCTATTAATTACAGAGTGTGTTGAATTTTCGAACTTTAAAACGCACAATACGTAATTTTTAGAATTTGACAAGCACGTACGCGTCGATGATGACCAATGCAGTGATAGACGGCGAAAAGCAAGCGAGGGGTAATTTAACAATATAAATTTGATGATGTATGGGAGGGATCACCGTGTTTAGTAGGTGTACTCTAGTTAGTAGTCATGTACGACGTATAAACGGGCAGTCTCTGTCTATTATTTACTTCAGCGTGTGTTTAACATTTCGAACTATAAAACGCACAAGCAGTAAAAGTGGATTTTTGGCAAGCACGTACGCGACGATGATGACAGCAGGGTCGAAACCGAAAGGCAAGCGTGGGGTCCGCGCTCCTTAAAAAATCACAAACATTTGATTGTATACACCCATCGGGCGAAAGGGAATCCGGTTCCTATTCCGGAACCCGGCAGCGGAACCGTTTATAAATCGGGCCCTCGCAAGAGAGTTCGTCGGGGTAACCCAAAAGGACCCGGAGACGCCGTCGGGAGATCCGGAAAGAGTTTTCTTTTCTGTATGAGCGTTCGAGTTCCATGGAATCCTCTAGCAGGGAGATATGGTTTGGAACGCGAAGAGCACCGCAGTTGCGGCGGTGTCCGGATCATCCCCTCGGACCTTGAAAATCCGGGAGAGGGCCACGTGGAAACGTCGCGCCGGCTCGTACCCATATCCGCAGCAGGTCTCCAAGGTGAATAGCCTCTAGTCGATAGAATAATGTAGGTAAGGGAAGTCGGCAAATTGGATCCGTAACTTCGGGATAAGGATTGGCTCTGAGGATCGGGGCGTGTCGGGCTTGTCGGGGAAGCGGGCGACGGCTAACGTGCCGGGCCTGGGCGAGGTGAAGCTTGTCTGATCCGAGCCCGGTCCCGTGCCTTGGCCCCCCACGGAACCGTCTTGCTGCGAGGCTCCGGGTGCGCTCGAAAGAGCGTCCGGATGTCCTCTTCGGCCACCATTCAACGATCAGCTCGCTGTCGGTGGGCTTAGCTCGCGAGGGCGGCCCAAGATTAATTTCCCGCCGCGGTGCTCTTCATTGAGTGTCGAGGTGGGCCGACACGTTTACTTTGAACAAATTAGAGTGCTTAAAGCAGGCTAAAATTACGCCTGAATATTCTGTGCATGGAATAATGGAATAGGACCTCGGTTCTATTTTGTTGGTTTTCGGAACCCCGAGGTAATGATTAATAGGAACGGATGGGGGCATTCGTATTGCGACGTTAGAGGTGAAATTCTTGGATCGTCGCAAGACGGACAGAAGCGAAAGCATTTGCCAAAAACGCTTTCATTGATCAAGAACGAAAGTTAGAGGTTCGAAGGCGATCAGATACCGCCCTAGTTCTAACCATAAACGATGCCAGCTAGCGATCCGCCGACGTTCCTCCGATGACTCGGCGGGCAGCTTCCGGGAAACCAAAGCTTTTGGGTTCCGGGGGAAGTATGGTTGCAAAGCTGAAACTTAAAGGAATTGACGGAAGGGCACCACCAGGAGTGG
>OZ026854.1:23114297-23119297 GCA_964023215.1 Eledona agricola
GTCCGACGAATTCGTCTCCGAAGAATTAATCGTGATAATCGTCGGTTTTATTTAATTTCAACTTTTGCCGATGAAAACTTGTAAAATTTCGACAAACAGTCGGCGTTCATTATACTTTAGTATATTCGACGACAAATGTCTTTATTCGGCATTAAGTCCGATGAATTCGTCTCCGAAAGATAAATCGTTAAAATCGTCGCTTTTATTTAATTTCAACTTTTGCCGATGAAAACTTGTAAAATTTCGACAAACAGTCGGCGTTCATTATACTTTAGTATGTTCGTCGACAAATGTCTTTATTCGACACTAAGTCCGATGAATTCGTCTCCGAAAGATAAATCGTCAAAATCGTCGCTTTTATTTAATTTCAACTTTTGCCGATGAAAACTTGTAAAATTTCGACAAACAGTCGGCGTTCATTATATTTTAGTATATTCGACGACAAATGTCTTTATTCGACACTAAGTCCGATGAATTCGTCTCCGAAGGATAAATCGTTAAAATCGTCGGTTTTATTTAATTTCAACTTTTGCCGATGAAAACTTGTAAAATTTCGACAAACAGTCGGCGTTCATTATACTTTAGTATGTTCGTCGACAAATGTCTTTATTCGACACTAAGTCCGACGAATTCGTCTCCGAAGAATAAATCGTGATAATCGTCGGTTTTATTTAATTTCAACTTTTGCCGATGAAATCTTTTAAAATTTCGACAAACAGTCGGCGTTCATTATACTTTAGTATTTTCGACGACAAATGTCTTTATTCGACACTAAGTCCGACGAATTCGTCTCCGAAGAATAAATCGTGATAATCGTCGGTTTTATTTAATTTCAACTTTTGCCGATAAAAACTTGTAAAATTTCGACAAACAGTCGGCGTTCATTATATTTTAGTATGTTCGTCGACAAATGTCTTTATTCGACACTAAGTCCGACGAATTCGTCTCCGAAGAATAAATCGTGAAAATCGTCGCTTTTATTTAATTTCACCTTTTACCGATGAAAACTTGTAAAATTTCGACAAACAGTCGGCGTTCATTATATTTTAGTATATTCGACGACAAATGTCTTTATTCGACACTAAGTCCGATGAATTCGTCTCCGAAGAATAAATCGTTAAAATCGTCGGTTTTATTTAATTTCAACTTTTGCCGATGAAAACTTGTAAAATTTCGACAAACAGTCGGCGTTCATTATACTTTAGTATGTTTGTCGACAAATGTCTTTATTCGACACTAAGTCCGACGAATTCGTCTCCGAAGAATAAATCGTGATAATCGTCGGTTTTATTTAATTTCAACTTTTGCCGATAAAAACTTGTAAAATTTCGACGAACAGTCGGCGTTCATTATATTTTAGTATGTTCGTCGACAAATGTCTTTATTCGACACTAAGTCCGACGAATTCGTCTCCGAAGAATAAATCGTGAAAATCGTCGCTTTTATTTAATTTCAACTTTTGCCGATGAAAACTTGTAAAATTTCGACAAACAGTCGGCGTTCATTATATTTTAGTATATTCGACGACAAATGTCTTTATTCGACACTAAGTCCGATGAATTCGTCTCCGAAGAATAAATCGTTAAAATCGTCGGTTTTATTTAATTTCAACTTTTGCCGATGAAAACTTGTAAAATTTCGACAAACAGTCGGCGTTCATTATACTTTAGTATGTTCGTCGACAAATGTCTTTATTCGACACTAAGTCCGACGAATTCGTCTCCGAAGAATAAATCGTGATAATCGTCGCTTTTATTTAATTTCAACTTTTGCCGATGAAATCTTTTAAAATTTCGACAAACAGTCGGCGTTCATTATACTTTAGTATATTCGACGACAAATGTCTTTATTCGACACTAAGTCCGATGAATTCGTCTCCGAAAGATAAATCGTTAAAATCGTCGCTTTTATTTAATTTCAACTTTTGCCGATGAAAACTTGTAAAATTTTGACAAACAGTCGGCGTTCATTATACTTTAGTATATTTGACGACAAATGTCTTTATTCGACACTAAGCCCGATGAATTCGTCTCCGAAAGATAAATCGTTAAAATAGTCGCTTTTATTTTATTTCAACTTTTGCCGATGAAAACTTGTAAAATTTTGACAAACAGTCGGCGTTCATTATAGTAAAGGAGTGTAACTTTTAGAAATAATTTTTTTAAACTTTTTAATGTACCACAGACATTCAATAATTAATAATATGTATTAATAATAAAAGTACATGAAATTCTGAACCATAAAATATAAGATATTTCCCAACGGGAAAATTTATTTTACCATTGGTTATAATAGGCGCTCCCCGTCCGCGCGTACAGCTCCGAACCGTGACCGCTTGCTATATATGTAGGCGACAAGCCTCGTGGGGTCCGTCTACAGTTAGACTTTGGTCTGAACACACAGCGTGGTCGCGGAATCGACAAATTTATTTAAGTTTGTTCTCCTTATGCGATTCAATGTATGAGAAATGAAAAAAACTTTAGTTTTTTTTCGAAAAAATTTTCGTTTACTCACTGCGTTCCAGGCGCTAACATACGAAACGATCGTGATAATTTCACGAAAAATGTACACATAGTCGCTTATCTAGCGTAGAATGTAGAGAATGTTTAAAATTGTATCGACCTGTCTAAAGTAAAGTGTTTACGTCCGGCATTTTAACTTTCAGACGCACGACGGTCACAAATGAACGATTGTAAAATGTAGCAACTGCTACAAATTATAAAATTACGTGGCGTGGCGTTTCGTCTTTTTGACTTTTCGCACGTACGTATATACAAAAATCAGTTCCCTGGTTGATCCTGCCAGTAGTCATATGCTTGTCTCAAAGATTAAGCCATGCATGTCTCAGTACAAGCCAAATTAAGGTGAAACCGCGAAAGGCTCATTAAATCAGTTATGGTTCCTTAGATTGTACCCAGATTTACTTGGATAACTGTGGTAATTCTAGAGCTAACACATGCAAACAGAGCTCCAACTGGAGACGGAAGGAGTGCTTTTATTAGATCAAAACCAATCGGTGGCGATTTCGGTCGTCATCGTACAATTTGTTGAATCTGAATAACTTTATGCTGATCGCACGGTCTTGCACCGGCGACGTATCTATCAAATGTCTGCCTTATCAACTGTCGATGGTAGGTTCTGCGCCTACCATGGTTGTAACGGGTAACGGGGAATCAGGGTTCGATTCCGGAGAGGGAGCCTGAGAAACGGCTACCACATCCAAGGAAGGCAGCAGGCGCGCAAATTACCCACTCCCGGCACGGGGAGGTAGTGACGAAAAATAACGATACGGGACTCATCCGAGGCCCCGTAATCGGAATGAGTACACTCTAAACCCTTTAACGAGGATCAATTGGAGGGCAAGTCTGGTGCCAGCGGCCGCGGTAATTCCAGCTCCAATAGCGTATATTAAAGTTGCTGCGGTTAAAAAGCTCGTAGTCGAATTTGTGTCCCGTGCCGCCGGTTCATCGTTCGCGGTGTCAACTGGCGTGTTGCGGGACGTCCTGTCGGTGGGCTTAGCTCGCGAGGGCGGCCCAAGATTAATTTCCCGCCGCGGTGCTCTTCATTGAGTGTCGAGGTGGGCCGACACGTTTACTTTGAACAAATTAGAGTGCTTAAAGCAGGCTAAAATTACGCCTGAATATTCTGTGCATGGAATAATGGAATAGGACCTCGGTTCTATTTTGTTGGTTTTCGGAACCCCGAGGTAATGATTAATAGGAACGGATGGGGGCATTCGTATTGCGACGTTAGAGGTGAAATTCTTGGATCGTCGCAAGACGGACAGAAGCGAAAGCATTTGCCAAAAACGCTTTCATTGATCAAGAACGAAAGTTAGAGGTTCGAAGGCGATCAGATACCGCCCTAGTTCTAACCATAAACGATGCCAGCTAGCGATCCGCCGACGTTCCTCCGATGACTCGGCGGGCAGCTTCCGGGAAACCAAAGCTTTTGGGTTCCGGGGGAAGTATGGTTGCAAAGCTGAAACTTAAAGGAATTGACGGAAGGGCACCACCAGGAGTGGAGCCTGCGGCTTAATTTGACTCAACACGGGAAACCTCATCAGGCCCGGACACCGGAAGGATTGACAGATTGAGAGCTCTTTCTTGATTCGGTGGGTGGTGGTGCATGGCCGTTCTTAGTTGGTGGAGCGATTTGTCTGGTTAATTCCGATAACGAACGAGACTCTTGCCTGCTAAATAGACGTATTTCGACATCTCAAAGGCCCGCCGGTTCCGAGTTCGCTCGGTAATCGTGCGCGGTTTTTACTGTCGGTCAAGAAGATCGAGGGGGCTTGGGAAGCGGTTTGGCGGGGCTGTTCGACATGGGCAGCAGCGCACAAGTTGCAGTACGCTCCGGAGAAGACAGCAGCACTTTTTTCAGGAGCACGGAAGGTGGAGCGGGAGCCACGGATCAAAGTTGGTTCGACGACGATTGAGCCACAGCCTACTATGAAGTACCTGGGGGTCATCATCGATCGGAAGCTTTTGTGGGTGGAGCATGCCGTCTACGTGCGAGGGAAAATCGCGGCAGCAGGTCATCGGGTAAGAGCGGTGGTCGGAAAAACCTGGGGGACGGACCGGAAGGTCCTCCAGGAGATCTACAGCAAGGCGGTCAAACCGGCGATGCTGTACGGGGCGGAAATTTGGGGCGACCGAGCGCACGACTCGCGGATCCGACGCCATTTGACGGCGGCACAAAGGCCGTTCTTGTTAGGGGTAACAAGAGCGTACCGGACCACTTCGAACGCGGCAATCCAGGTGCTTGCGGGCTCAGCGCCGCTGTACTTGGAGGCAAAGTCGCGGTTTGAGAAGTGGAAAGGGATGAAGTCCGAAAGCTTTGAAGGAAAGCCGCGGTGGGCAGATGGTCCACATCCGGCTCTCCCGAAAAGGATGATTTTTTGTTTACAGGAAGGCGGAAACGACAGCAGGCCAGGCCTATGGATCTACTCCGATGCTTCAGCAAAGGATGGACAAGTGGGAATCGGCATCGTTACGAGG
>OZ026854.1:23121797-23134297 GCA_964023215.1 Eledona agricola
AGTAATTAAAAGCATTTTTTACATTGGCCCACCACCCCCCTCCCCCCAAAAAAAAATCCTAAATTTTTTTTTTTTTAATTTCAAAATTTTTTTTCTCAAATGCACTAAAATTGTGTTTTATAAAAATTTCATTAATAATATCATACCCCAACTCCTTTAATTTTGTGACCTTGAATCTTATTTTTGTTATTTTTAAATATTTCTTTTTCACTTCGTATAGAGCTTGAAATGCTGATAAATAATGATATATAACTTTTTTTTCTATCTCGAACCATTTTCGTAAAAAAACGTTTTTTTAGATTTTTTTAAATTTAATGCAGGTTTGTTGATAGCCCATGTGCTGAGAATGCATAAACTCAAATCGGATTTGTTTAGAAAACATCGAGGAAAATTGTAAAAATTTAAATTTACCATGCCCCTCGCCCCCCTCCAAGTTAAAAATAAATAAAAAACCATACTTTCGATTTTTTTAAATTTTAAATAGGTAGGCGGAAGTGTCCAATATTCTAAATTTAAAACAAATATATAAATAAGGGTCCGCAAGAGAAGTTGTAAAAGCCTTAAATCCACCCTGCCACTCGCCGAATTTCACATCAAAAAACAAATAAAATTGGTTTTTGATTTTTTGATATTTTATGTAGGTAGGCGGAAGTGCTGAATATTCTAAATTTAAAACAGATATATGTAGGGATCTTGAGGGAAATTGTAAAAACATATCTTCACCGCGCTCTATCGCCCCCTTCTACCTCAAAAAAAATTCCAATTTTTTTAAAATTATTATTGGGTTTGTTGATTGTCGAAGTGCTGAAAATGGCCAAACTATCATCAGATTTGTGTATATAAAAACCTACATTCACCCTGCCCTCTCCCTTAATGTCCAAACTAATATTGAATTCGGGTAGAAGAACACAAGGAAAGTAATAAAACTCAGTTTTAACAACGGCCTACATTTTTAAAGCGGATTATTATAGAACCTTCTTTATCGATTCGAAAAACAGACCACAACGACATCCACTTCCAATGCCAAAAGGCATAGCGTTTTTAACTAATAATAATTTTATAATCTAAAAATGTAAATATGGAGCTAATTTAGACAAAACATTAAAAATTAAATTAATATCAAACATATTTTAAAATGTGTAAGACTGTTAATATTATTGAAATGCATTAAAGAACCAATAATTTAATACTGGGTTTTTTAAATTATGTAATATTTTCACTCCCATATTATTAAAAAATCGGAATATGCCACGGCTTTTAAAAAAACCGGTTCTGCTGTAAATTGTGCTTTGATATTAAATAATGCAGCCTCTGTAAAGAAAATCAAAATTTTACTAAGCTACAGAAAATTGTATTTTGAATTAGTCGTGATTCAAACCTTCTTGAAATTCTTACGCCCTCCGCTAGAGTGCACCCTCCAATCAGTTACAGATTTCTTTCAAAACATCGGTCACTTGCTGATAAATGGCTCCGTTGTCCGGCACCAAATTCGTCCGAGCTAAAGGCCCCATTTTGATGTAAGATATATTAGAAAATCAAAATTTCGAATCGAATTGCGGAACCTGGAACGATAGAATTTTAATTTTTTTTATGAAAACAATTAGAGGTATATGTCGCGGTACAGGGGGAACTTAATATTATAAATTATCTATACAAATTAGGTCAGAAAAACGTGTTGCTGCATCAGGAGAGCTTTTAATTATTATCTCTACATGGAGATGAATGTAATGCACAATTGATCAGTTTCAGAAAAGCTGCCGTCGAGTTAACAAGTAGAAAAACAAGACCAAGTGGTTCAAAAAGTACTTTGTGTAGTGAATTAGTGAGGACATAAAACAAAAGACAAAGTAAGTAAATTATTACTGAATCCTATTGCTGTTTCAATTAGCCCCATCTAAAATTTTGTGTTCTCTTGGTGCCGCGTTACAACCGGCATTAACATTTTCTGTTGTTTCGGTTATATTTTCAATTAATAACATCTTCATGGAATTGATTTAATTTGTGTTGCTCCAGGTAAAAAAAATTTTTCTTTTTGTTTGTTAATGTTTCTTTGCTTGGTTACACTCACAAATGGCATCATCTTCAGGGAATTGTTCTAAATTGTGTTGTTCCAGCTCCAGCAGGGAATTCTATTAACGTCATCTTCTTAGATATCGTATAATTTTATGTTTTCTTAATGCCGTGGCACTTTATCCAACACCTTTAAGGAATTGTTTTAAATTATGATGCCTCAAGTTCAGCAAATTTTTTCTGTTTGATTGTTAATGTTTCTTTGCTTGGTTACGCTCACAAATAACATCATCTTCAGGGAATTGTCGCCGTTCCACATTAGAGAAATGTTTGCATTAACATATTATTGCATGTTGAGCGAAAGCGCGGATCTGGGTGTAAAAAGGGGCATGTATGAGAAATTCCGGGATTATATTTTGCAGGATTTTGTAAGTGTGGAGGACGAGAGCAGAGAACTGGCCGAACAAAAAACACTATCATATTTTGAAACATTTGCATCGTACTAATCTACAACCGCCACCGTCATTGGATATTTTGGGATTACTAATAATAACTGTGGAAAATGAAGATATACTGGCCACAGTTCCGCTTAATTTTAGGGAATCAACTAAACGTATCGAACACCAAACAGTTAACGTAAACGTCTCTATAAGCCGAGATAAGGCAATGCAATATCTGCAATTACTCAATGCCGATCAAACAAAAGCTTATAACGTAATAATGAAAGTCATTCTGGATTACGTAGATAAGGGGAAATGTAATCGCAACATATTTTACGTAGACGAACCTGGTGGGACTGGGAAGACCTTTTTGTATAATGTAATACAAGAAGTTACCAAGACGGTTCTCCAAAAAAATTACTTAGCAGTTGCTTGGACTGGAATGGCTGCATCACTGCTGAAGGAAGGCAGAACGGTGCATAATGCCTTTAAGTTACCGCTAACCCTATAAGAGAATAGTGTCACTGGACACGCCGAAGGAACACTTCAATCCAAAGCCATATATAACGCAGTGCTCATAATTTGGGACGAAGCACCGATGGCATCCCAAAAGGAGGTGCAGGCAAAAGATCAATATCTGAAAAAACTTATGGGAAGCGAACAGACGAGAGGAGGCAAAATTGTAGTATTTGGCGGTGATTTGAGGCAATTGCTCCCCGTTATTTCAGGATCTCATCCCTGTGAAGCCGTAGGAGAAAGTCTCCAAGCTCTATACATTTGGCCGGAAATCGCCAAACAAAAATTGGTTGAAAACATGCGATTTCGGAACGCCCCTGTGAACGAAATTGGACGGGACAATAAATTTTTGACGATTCTGACTGCTGTGGGTGACGATAAGTTGCCGGAAATAAAGATGTCTGCCTGCTGCTAGGGTGCCCCCAACGATTTAATCGAAATACCAAGAAGATATCTTGCCCGAGATTTGGAGAAAATCATGTGTTTTGTTTTTGGAGTGGGGCTTCATAGAGAAGAGTGTAAAGGTTCGTTATCTGGGGTCCGAGGATAGTTTCGACACAAACACTTTGTAATCAAATTAGATTTATTTGGCACAGACTCGACGAGCAAGCGTTCGCAATGGAACGACCTCTTCGATACATTTTACAATCGATTTTATATTGTCAAACTTATACATCAGCAATCTTATTACTCGCACCTTAAAATTCTGCAGTGAATGAAGTAAATTGAAATATCCTTGAAACTATGTCGGGCGAATCCAGGACCTATTTTGCAACTGATGAATATCTGGAAAATGCAGCAGACGATTTACATGTGCCCCAGGACTTTTTAAATTCCATCGAAACAGCGCATTTACTTCCTTTCGATCTTAAGCTTAAATTAGGTGCCATTGTTATGCTTCTGCGAAATATCGATATCGAATCGGGACGGTGTAACGAAACTCGGTTAAAAATTAGGGCACTTCTAGATCATGCGATAACCGTTCGAGTTATCTCCGGTCGCGACAAAGGTAGAACGGTCCACTTTCCAAATCTTAAAACGGTAGCAAGTAAAGGTACGGGGTTGCCGCGTCCAATGTCAGAAAAACAGTTTCCAATTAAGTTGGTTTAGGCCATGACTATTAACAAAGCCCAAGGACAAACTTTCTCCAAAGTAGGAATATACCTTGAAAGTCCCTGCACTTCGCACGGACAGTTATACGTCGCCCTGAGCAGAGTGGGATCAGGAAATTGCCTTAAAATTTTTATCAACGACGGAACACAACAAGGAAAATTTTGGTACAGAGACGGACGAATGTTTACCCGAAATGTGGTCTACAGAAATGTAATTTTTTCTGCCGGAAGAGACTGACGCGTGGCAAACTTCCGAAGTTCCTATACTTTTAAGAAAATGTGCCGACGACATTAATGTGACGGTAAATGCAGCACCTCCTGTATTAACGGTAAGACCTAAATACATCAAATTAATAACAAAAGTTTAATAATTTAATTCAAATGTTATAGGTTCCATTAAGCTCCGATTTATCCAACATTCAAACTACACTTACAGGTAAAGATTTTTCATTTTGAAAAACGAGGGAATTTCTGTTTAATTTTGTGCTTAAAATTACAGGTTCGATAAGTCCAAGTCATCCACGTGGAAGGCAATTGCCGATAGAAAATAAAACGGAAACTTACGCGAGTTTAAGTACAGGCATGTCTGCCACTGAGATATCAGAAACGGGACCAGACATTATTGGTATAATTTGTTTTCCGACAAAGGACATCAACAATTGAATTTGTTTTTTTTTAGCCAATGTACCATCAGAAACTAAAATATTTTCCACAGAGAGATGATCATGCTTGACAAACGAACAAGCAGCAGAAACTTCGGCGGCCATATACCTTTCGATGTTAACGGTAAGGGCAAATGTTTTCATCACATAATTAGATTATTTTAAAAATTCCATAATTTTTAGTGATAATATTACCACAGGCAGAGCCTTTTGCTTATAGTGACAATTCGTCCGATTAATAAAAATATTAAGCAAACCAAAACCAAATAAATCACACAATTGAATACCAAGAAACATGAAAATATATTTCCCGCTTGTAATTCGGCGTAGTTCTACAAACTTCCCATGGTTATTGCACAAAACAGTTTTTAATGTTTCAAAATTTTTGGCATTTGTTATTATATTATACACGTTTTGAATATACTATTTTGCAATGAGCATTTTTATGGGTATTTGCTTTAAACGAATTTTTACGTAAGATTATAAAATGCAGGGATATCGAAACCTAACGTCGTTTCCCGATATCAAAACGTCCTGACCTAACTTCTTTGTATGTCGACTGTCTACAAACATTCATCGCCGCAGTATTCGGGGACCACACATAAGTATCATAGACGTAAATATACTGTCCACACAGCTACTGTTTACTAGATTCGAAGTCCGCACACATCTACTGTTTTTGCGCCCCGAGGTCCACGTATGTTCTTCACCCGCTAATAGGGAACGTGAGCTGGGTTTAGACCGTCGTGAGACAGGTTAGTTTTACCCTACTGATGACTCGTCGTTGCGATAGTAATCCTGCTCAGTACGAGAGGAACCGCAGGTTCGGACATTTGGTTCACGCACTCGCTCGAGCGGGCGGTGGTGCGAAGCTACCATCCGTGGGATTATGCCTGAACGCCTCTAAGGCCGTATTCTTTCTAGTCAAAGGTGGCAACGATTTCTGAGAGTTTCCAATATCGACAGGCTCAAAACAATGTGAATTTGCTAGGCGTTCGATCTCCGGATCTTGCGTCGCACAAGCCTTTCTTGCCGTCTAGAGTCATAGATGAACGGTGGGATCGATCCTAACTATGTTCATCAGACTTTCTAACGGTCGACCATGGGTCAATGTTCGATGTAGGGACTCTGAATTGTCTGTAGACGACTTAAGTACCTGGCAGGGTGTTGTATTCGGTAGAGCAGTTTCCACGCTGCGATCTGTTGAGACTCAGCCTTCCGCCTGGGGATTCGTCATGTCGGCGTGACGAATTCCATACATATGTGTTTGTGTATAGTTTCGACTATGCCAACTCATAGGCGGACAAAAGCCAGGTACGTTCGTAAAGCATCTCGTATATTAATGCTCCACGTGGGGGCTCCTAAAAATCTATTCTACTAAATGACAAAAATCAGCATAAACAAAGGAAAGCGCACAGCATAAAGTGTGGTAATGTTTGTGTAAGCTTTCCGAGGAAAAATAATGTCACAAAAATAAGTAAATAAGTATAAGAAATGATTGAATGTTTGCGGGAGCAAACTTATAGAAAAGAGAAAAATAATACACAATTATTAGACTCTATGGCATAAAATACAAAAGAAAATACAAAGTATGAAATAGAGCATAAAAGTATAAAGACATAATATAAGAGTAGAATAGAATAAGAAGTAATAAGAAAGAATTTATTATAGAATATAAAATGAACATATTAGAATAACTGAACACAGAACGTGCACCAAAGAATGGAACTCGAAATTTTTTTGTTTGAAAAAAATTATGAAAAATGATGCGCGTATGGGCGCCCCTAGAAAAGAGAAAAATAATACACAATTATTAGACTCTATGGCATAAAATACAAAAGAAAATACAAAGTATGAAATAGAGCATAAAAGTATAAAGACATAATATAAGAGTAGAATAGAATAAGAAGTAATAAGAAAGAATTTATTATAGAATATAAAATGAACATATTAGAATAACTGAACACAGAACGTGCACCAAAGAATGGAACTCGAAATTTTTTTCAAACAAAAAAATTTCGAGTTCCATTTTTTTCTGCACTCGCAAAATTTGCCTGCCGCCGCGTGCAAAATGTTTACATTTCCAACAAAATTAGTCTTTTGGCTTTCATTATAGTTTAGTTTACTAAAAATTCTTAAAATTCTTCCATCACCCAGCATTCATTATTGTTTAGTATTCTTCTGAAAAATACTATAAATCGAAAATGAGTCCGAGAAATTTATATATATAAATAATATATATATAAAGTCTATATATTTATATAAAAAGAATTAAAATTTTCGCATTTATTTTATTTGAACGGTTTCCGTTGAAAATTCGTAAAAATTAAACAATCATTCCGTATTCATTATAGTTTAGTATTCTTGTAAAAAATGCAATAAATCAAAAATAAGCCCGACAAATTTATATAAATATATATATAAATAATATTTATATATAAAGAGATAGTCAAAATCGTCGCATTTATTTTATTTGAAATATTTCCGTTGAAAATTCGTAAAAATGCAACAATCATTCCGTATTCATTATAGTTTAGTATTCTTGTGAAAAATGCAATAAATCGAAAATAGATCCGACAAATTTATATAAATATATATATAAATAATATTTATATATAAAGAGATAGTCAAAATCGTCGCATTTATTTTATTTGAAACGTTTCCGTTGAAAATTCGTAAAAATGCAACAATCATTCCGTATTCATTATAGTTTAGTATTCTTGTGAAAAATGCAATAAATCGAAAATAGATCCGACAAATTTATATAAATATGTATATAAATAATATTTATAATTTTTATATATAAAGAGATAGTCAAAATCGTCGCATTTATTTTATTTGAAACGACTCCGATGAAATCTTGTAAAAACAGTCGGCGTTTATTATACTTTAGTATATTTGTCGACAAATGTCTTTATTTGACACTAAGTCCGAAGAATTCGTCTCCGAAGGATAAATCGTTAAAATCGTCGCTTTTATTTAATTTCAACTTTTGCCGATGAAAACTTGTAAAATTTCGACAAACAGTCGGCGTTCATTATACTTTAGTATGTTCGTCGACAAATGTCTTTATTCGACACTAAGTCCGACGAATTCGTCTCCGAAGAATAAATCGTGAAAATCGTCGCTTTTATTTAATTTCAACTTTTGCCGATGAAAACTTGTAAAATTTCGACAAACAGTCGGCGTTCATTATACTTTAGTATGTTCGTCGACAAATGTCTTTATTCGACACTAAGTCCGACGAATTCGTCTCCGAAGAATTAATCGTGATAATCGTCGGTTTTATTTAATTTCAACTTTTGCCGATGAAAACTTGTAAAATTTCGACAAACAGTCGGCGTTCATTATACTTTAGTATATTCGACGACAAATGTCTTTATTCGGCATTAAGTCCGATGAATTCGTCTCCGAAAGATAAATCGTTAAAATCGTCGCTTTTATTTAATTTCAACTTTTGCCGATGAAAACTTGTAAAATTTCGACAAACAGTCGGCGTTCATTATACTTTAGTATGTTCGTCGACAAATGTCTTTATTCGACACTAAGTCCGATGAATTCGTCTCCGAAAGATAAATCGTCAAAATCGTCGCTTTTATTTAATTTCAACTTTTGCCGATGAAAACTTGTAAAATTTCGACAAACAGTCGGCGTTCATTATATTTTAGTATATTCGACGACAAATGTCTTTATTCGACACTAAGTCCGATGAATTCGTCTCCGAAGGATAAATCGTTAAAATCGTCGGTTTTATTTAATTTCAACTTTTGCCGATGAAAACTTGTAAAATTTCGACAAACAGTCGGCGTTCATTATACTTTAGTATGTTCGTCGACAAATGTCTTTATTCGACACTAAGTCCGACGAATTCGTCTCCGAAGAATAAATCGTGATAATCGTCGGTTTTATTTAATTTCAACTTTTGCCGATGAAATCTTTTAAAATTTCGACAAACAGTCGGCGTTCATTATACTTTAGTATTTTCGACGACAAATGTCTTTATTCGACACTAAGTCCGACGAATTCGTCTCCGAAGAATAAATCGTGATAATCGTCGGTTTTATTTAATTTCAACTTTTGCCGATAAAAACTTGTAAAATTTCGACAAACAGTCGGCGTTCATTATATTTTAGTATGTTCGTCGACAAATGTCTTTATTCGACACTAAGTCCGACGAATTCGTCTCCGAAGAATAAATCGTGAAAATCGTCGCTTTTATTTAATTTCAACTTTTACCGATGAAAACTTGTAAAATTTCGACAAACAGTCGGCGTTCATTATATTTTAGTATATTCGACGACAAATGTCTTTATTCGACACTAAGTCCGATGAATTCGTCTCCGAAGAATAAATCGTTAAAATCGTCGGTTTTATTTAATTTCAACTTTTGCCGATGAAAACTTGTAAAATTTCGACAAACAGTCGGCGTTCATTATACTTTAGTATGTTTGTCGACAAATGTCTTTATTCGACACTAAGTCCGACGAATTCGTCTCCGAAGAATAAATCGTGATAATCGTCGGTTTTATTTAATTTCAACTTTTGCCGATAAAAACTTGTAAAATTTCGACGAACAGTCGGCGTTCATTATATTTTAGTATGTTCGTCGACAAATGTCTTTATTCGACACTAAGTCCGACGAATTCGTCTCCGAAGAATAAATCGTGAAAATCGTCGCTTTTATTTAATTTCAACTTTTGCCGATGAAAACTTGTAAAATTTCGACAAACAGTCGGCGTTCATTATATTTTAGTATATTCGACGACAAATGTCTTTATTCGACACTAAGTCCGATGAATTCGTCTCCGAAGAATAAATCGTTAAAATCGTCGGTTTTATTTAATTTCAACTTTTGCCGATGAAAACTTGTAAAATTTCGACAAACAGTCGGCGTTCATTATACTTTAGTATGTTCGTCGACAAATGTCTTTATTCGACACTAAGTCCGACGAATTCGTCTCCGAAGAATAAATCGTGATAATCGTCGCTTTTATTTAATTTCAACTTTTGCCGATGAAATCTTTTAAAATTTCGACAAACAGTCGGCGTTCATTATACTTTAGTATATTCGACGACAAATGTCTTTATTCGACACTAAGTCCAATGAATTCGTCTCCGAAAGATAAATCGTTAAAATCGTCGCTTTTATTTAATTTCAACTTTTGCCGATGAAAACTTGTAAAATTTCGACAAACAGTCGGCGTTCATTATACTTTAGTATATTTGACGACAAATGTCTTTATTCGACACTAAGCCCGATGAATTCGTCTCCGAAAGATAAATCGTTAAAATAGTCGCTTTTATTTTATTTCAACTTTTGCCGATGAAAACTTGTAAAATTTTGACAAACAGTCGGCGTTCATTATAGTAAAGGAGTGTAACTTTTAGAAATAATTTTTTAAAACTTTTTAATGTACCACAGACATTCAATAATTAATAATATGTATTAATAATAAAAGTACATGAAATTCTGAACCATAAAATATAAGATATTTCCCAACGGGAAAATTTATTTTACCATTGGTTATAATAGGCGCTCCCCGTCCGCGCGTACAGCTCCGAACCGTGACCGCTTGCTATATATGTAGGCGACAAGCCTCGTGGGGTCCGTCTACAGTTAGACTTTGGTCTGAACACACAGCGTGGTCGCGGAATCGACAAATTTATTTAAGTTTGTTCTCCTTATGCGATTCAATGTATGAGAAATGAAAAAAACTTTAGTTTTTTTTCGAAAAAATTTTCGTTTACTCACTGCGTTCCAGGCGCTAACATACGAAACGATCGTGATAATTTCACGAAAAATGTACACATAGTCGCTTATCTAGCGTAGAATGTAGAGAATGTTTAAAATTGTATCGACCTGTCTAAAGTAAAGTGTTTACGTCCGGCATTTTAACTTTCAGACGCACGACGGTCACAAATGAACGATTGTAAAATGTAGCAACTGCTACAAATTATAAAATTACGTGGCGTGGCGTTTCGTCTTTTTGACTTTTCGCACGTACGTATATACAAAAATCAGTTCCCTGGTTGATCCTGCCAGTAGTCATATGCTTGTCTCAAAGATTAAGCCATGCATGTCTCAGTACAAGCCAAATTAAGGTGAAACCGCGAAAGGCTCATTAAATCAGTTATGGTTCCTTAGATTGTACCCAGATTTACTTGGATAACTGTGGTAATTCTAGAGCTAACACATGCAAACAGAGCTCCAACTGGAGACGGAAGGAGTGCTTTTATTAGATCAAAACCAATCGGTGGCGATTTCGGTCGTCATCGTACAATTTGTTGAATCTGAATAACTTTATGCTGATCGCACGGTCTTGCACCGGCGACGTATCTATCAAATGTCTGCCTTATCAACTGTCGATGGTAGGTTCTGCGCCTACCATGGTTGTAACGGGTAACGGGGAATCAGGGTTCGATTCCGGAGAGGGAGCCTGAGAAACGGCTACCACATCCAGGAAGGCAGCAGGCGCGCAAATTACCCACTCCCGGCACGGGGAGGTAGTGACGAAAAATAACGATACGGGACTCATCCGAGGCCCCGTAATCGGAATGAGTACACTCTAAACCCTTTAACGAGGATCAATTGGAGGGCAAGTCTGGTGCCAGCGGCCGCGGTAATTCCAGCTCCAATAGCGTATATTAAAGTTGCTGCGGTTAAAAAGCTCGTAGTCGAATTTGTGTCCCGTGCCGCCGGTTCATCGTTCGCGGTGTCAACTGGCGTGTTGCGGGACGTCCTGTCGGTGGGCTTAGCTCGCGAGGGCGGCCCAAGATTAATTTCCCGCCGCGGTGCTCTTCATTGAGTGTCGAGGTGGGCCGACACGTTTACTTTGAACAAATTAGAGTGCTTAAAGCAGGCTAAAATTACGCCTGAATATTCTGTGCATGGAATAATGGAATAGGACCTCGGTTCTATTTTGTTGGTTTTCGGAACCCCGAGGTAATGATTAATAGGAACGGATGGGGGCATTCGTATTGCGACGTTAGAGGTGAAATTCTTGGATCGTCGCAAGACGGACAGAAGCGAAAGCATTTGCCAAAAACGCTTTCATTGATCAAGAACGAAAGTTAGAGGTTCGAAGGCGATCAGATACCGCCCTAGTTCTAACCATAAACGATGCCAGCTAGCGATCCGCCGACGTTCCTCCGATGACTCGGCGGGCAGCTTCCGGGAAACCAAAGCTTTTGGGTTCCGGGGGAAGTATGGTTGCAAAGCTGAAACTTAAAGGAATTGACGGAAGGGCACCACCAGGAGTGGAGCCTGCGGCTTAATTTGACTCAACACGGGAAACCTCATCAGGCCCGGACACCGGAAGGATTGACAGATTGAGAGCTCTTTCTTGATTCGGTGGGTGGTGGTGCATGGCCGTTCTTAGTTGGTGGAGCGATTTGTCTGGTTAATTCCGATAACGAACGAGACTCTTGCCTGCTAAATAGACGTATTTCGACATCTCAAAGGCCCGCCGGTTCCGAGTTCGCTCGGTAATCGTGCGCGGTTTTTACTGTCGGTCAAGAAGATCGAGGGGGCTTGGGAAGCGGTTTGGCGGGGCTGTTCGACATGGGCAGCAGCGCACAAGTTGCAGTACGCTCCGGAGAAGACAGCAGCACTTTTTTCAGGAGCACGGAAGGTGGAGCGGGAGCCACGGATCAAAGTTGGTTCGACGACGATTGAGCCA
This sequence comes from Eledona agricola, assembly GCA_964023215.1. Classification (NCBI taxonomy): domain Eukaryota; kingdom Metazoa; phylum Arthropoda; class Insecta; order Coleoptera; family Tenebrionidae; genus Eledona; species Eledona agricola. The sequence continues at coordinate 23,134,217 of OZ026854.1, forward strand.
CAGCCTACTATGAAGTACCTGGGGGTCATCATCGATCGGAAGCTTTTGTGGGTGGAGCATGCCGTCTACGTGCGAGGGAAA
>OZ026854.1:23139297-23154297 GCA_964023215.1 Eledona agricola
TTCTTTTTGTTTGTTAATGTTTCTTTGCTTGGTTACACTCACAAATGGCATCATCTTCAGGGAATTGTTCTAAATTGTGTTGTTCCAGCTCCAGCAGGGAATTCTATTAACGTCATCTTCTTAGATATCGTATAATTTTATGTTTTCTTAATGCCGTGGCACTTTATCCAACACCTTTAAGGAATTGTTTTAAATTATGATGCCTCAAGTTCAGCAAATTTTTTCTGTTTGATTGTTAATGTTTCTTTGCTTGGTTACGCTCACAAATAACATCATCTTCAGGGAATTGTCGCCGTTCCACATTAGAGAAATGTTTGCATTAACATATTATTGCATGTTGAGCGAAAGCGCGGATCTGGGTGTAAAAAGGGGCATGTATGAGAAATTCCGGGATTATATTTTGCAGGATTTTGTAAGTGTGGAGGACGAGAGCAGAGAACTGGCCGAACAAAAAACACTATCATATTTTGAAACATTTGCATCGTACTAATCTACAACCGCCACCGTCATTGGATATTTTGGGATTACTAATAATAACTGTGGAAAATGAAGATATACTGGCCACAGTTCCGCTTAATTTTAGGGAATCAACTAAACGTATCGAACACCAAACAGTCAACGTAAACGTCTCTATAAGCCGAGATAAGGCAATGCAATATCTGCAATTACTCAATGCCGATCAAACAAAAGCTTATAACGTAATAATGAAAGTCATTCTGGATTACGTAGATAAGGGGAAATGTAATCGCAACATATTTTACGTAGACGAACCTGGTGGGACTGGGAAGACCTTTTTGTATAATGTAATACAAGAAGTTACCAAGACGGTTCTCCAAAAAAATTACTTAGCAGTTGCTTGGACTGGAATGGCTGCATCACTGCTGAAGGAAGGCAGAACGGTGCATAATGCCTTTAAGTTACCGCTAACCCTATAAGAGAATAGTGTCACTGGACACGCCGAAGGAACACTTCAATCCAAAGCCATATATAACGCAGTGCTCATAATTTGGGACGAAGCACCGATGGCATCCCAAAAGGAGGTGCAGGCAAAAGATCAATATCTGAAAAAACTTATGGGAAGCGAACAGACGAGAGGAGGCAAAATTGTAGTATTTGGCGGTGATTTGAGGCAATTGCTCCCCGTTATTTCAGGATCTCATCCCTGTGAAGCCGTAGGAGAAAGTCTCCAAGCTCTATACATTTGGCCGGAAATCGCCAAACAAAAATTGGTTGAAAACATGCGATTTCGGAACGCCCCTGTGAACGAAATTGGACGGGACAATAAATTTTTGACGATTCTGACTGCTGTGGGTGACGATAAGTTGCCGGAAATAAAGATGTCTGCCTGCTGCTAGGGTGCCCCCAACGATTTAATCGAAATACCAAGAAGATATCTTGCCCGAGATTTGGAGAAAATCATGTGTTTTGTTTTTGGAGTGGGGCTTCATAGAGAAGAGTGTAAAGGTTCGTTATCTGGGGTCCGAGGATAGTTTCGACACAAACACTTTGTAATCAAATTAGATTTATTTGGCACAGACTCGACGAGCAAGCGTTCGCAATGGAACGACCTCTTCGATACATTTTACAATCGATTTTATATTGTCAAACTTATACATCAGCAATCTTATTACTCGCACCTTAAAATTCTGCAGTGAATGAAGTAAATTGAAATATCCTTGAAACTATGTCGGGCGAATCCAGGACCTATTTTGCAACTGATGAATATCTGGAAAATGCAGCAGACGATTTACATGTGCCCCAGGACTTTTTAAATTCCATCGAAACAGCGCATTTACTTCCTTTCGATCTTAAGCTTAAATTAGGTGCCATTGTTATGCTTCTGCGAAATATCGATATCGAATCGGGACGGTGTAACGAAACTCGGTTAAAAATTAGGGCACTTCTAGATCATGCGATAACCGTTCGAGTTATCTCCGGTCGCGACAAAGGTAGAACGGTCCACTTTCCAAATCTTAAAACGGTAGCAAGTAAAGGTACGGGGTTGCCGCGTCCAATGTCAGAAAAACAGTTTCCAATTAAGTTGGTTTAGGCCATGACTATTAACAAAGCCCAAGGACAAACTTTCTCCAAAGTAGGAATATACCTTGAAAGTCCCTGCACTTCGCACGGACAGTTATACGTCGCCCTGAGCAGAGTGGGATCAGGAAATTGCCTTAAAATTTTTATCAACGACGGAACACAACAAGGAAAATTTTGGTACAGAGACGGACGAATGTTTACCCGAAATGTGGTCTACAGAAATGTAATTTTTTCTGCCGGAAGAGACTGACGCGTGGCAAACTTCCGAAGTTCCTATACTTTTAAGAAAATGTGCCGACGACATTAATGTGACGGTAAATGCAGCACCTCCTGTATTAACGGTAAGACCTAAATACATCAAATTAATAACAAAAGTTTAATAATTTAATTCAAATGTTATAGGTTCCATTAAGCTCCGATTTATCCAACATTCAAACTACACTTACAGGTAAAGATTTTTCATTTTGAAAAACGAGGGAATTTCTGTTTAATTTTGTGCTTAAAATTACAGGTTCGATAAGTCCAAGTCATCCACGTGGAAGGCAATTGCCGATAGAAAATAAAACGGAAACTTACGCGAGTTTAAGTACAGGCATGTCTGCCACTGAGATATCAGAAACGGGACCAGACATTATTGGTATAATTTGTTTTCCGACAAAGGACATCAACAATTGAATTTGTTTTTTTTTAGCCAATGTACCATCAGAAACTAAAATATTTTCCACAGAGAGATGATCATGCTTGACAAACGAACAAGCAGCAGAAACTTCGGCGGCCATATACCTTTCGATGTTAACGGTAAGGGCAAATGTTTTCATCACATAATTAGATTATTTTAAAAATTCCATATTTTTTAGTGTTAATATTACCACAGGCAGAGCCTTTTGCTTATAGTGACAATTCGTCCGATTAATAAAAATATTAAGCGAACCAAAACCAAATAAATCACACAATTGAATACCAAGAAACATGAAAATATATTTCCCGCTTGTAATTCGGCGTAGTTCTACAAACTTCCCATGGTTATTGCACAAAACAGTTTTTAATGTTTCAAAATTTTTGGCATTTGTTATTATATTATACACGTTTTGAATATACTATTTTGCAATGAGCATTTTTATGGGTATTTGCTTTAAACGAATTTTTACGTAAGATTATAAAATGCAGGGATATCGAAACCTAACGGCGTTTCCCGATATCAAAACGTCCTGACCTAACTTCTTTGTATGTCGACTGTCTACAAACATTCATCGCCGCAGTATTCGGGGACCACACATAAGTATCATAGACGTTAATATACTGTCCACACAGCTACTGTTTACTAGATTCGAAGTCCGCACACATCTACTGTTTTTGCGCCCCGAGGTCCACGTATGTTCTTCACCCGCTAATAGGGAACGTGAGCTGGGTTTAGACCGTCGTGAGACAGGTTAGTTTTACCCTACTGATGACTCGTCGTTGCGATAGTAATCCTGCTCAGTACGAGAGGAACCGCAGGTTCGGACATTTGGTTCACGCACTCGCTCGAGCGGGCGGTGGTGCGAAGCTACCATCCGTGGGATTATGCCTGAACGCCTCTAAGGCCGTATTCTTTCTAGTCAAAGGTGGCAACGATTTCTGAGAGTTTCCAATATCGACAGGCTCAAAACAATGTGAATTTGCTAGGCGTTCGATCTCCGGATCTTGCGTCGCACAAGCCTTTCTTGCCGTCTAGAGTCATAGATGAACGGTGGGATCGATCCTAACTATGTTCATCAGACTTTCTAACGGTCGACCATGGGTCAATGTTCGATGTAGGGACTCTGAATTGTCTGTAGACGACTTAAGTACCTGGCAGGGTGTTGTATTCGGTAGAGCAGTTTCCACGCTGCGATCTGTTGAGACTCAGCCTTCCGCCTGGGGATTCGTCATGTCGGCGTGACGAATTCCATACATATGTGTTTGTGTATAGTTTCGACTATGCCAACTCATAGGCGGACAAAAGCCAGGTACGTTCGTAAAGCATCTCGTATATTAATGCTCCACGTGGGGGCTCCTAAAAATCTATTCTACTAAATGACAAAAATCAGCATAAACAAAGGAAAGCGCACAGCATAAAGTGTGGTAATGTTTGTGTAAGCTTTCCGAGGAAAAATAATGTCACAAAAATAAGTAAATAAGTATAAGAAATGATTGAATGTTTGCGGGAGCAAACTTATAGAAAAGAGAAAAATAATACACAATTATTAGACTCTATGGCATAAAATACAAAAGAAAATACAAAGTATGAAATAGAGCATAAAAGTATAAAGACATAATATAAGAGTAGAATAGAATAAGAAGTAATAAGAAAGAATTTATTATAGAATATAAAATGAACATATTAGAATAACTGAACACAGAACGTGCACCAAAGAATGGAACTCGAAATTTTTTTGTTTGAAAAAAATTATGAAAAATGATGCGCGTATGGGCGCCCCTAGAAAAGAGAAAAATAATACACAATTATTAGACTCTATGGCATAAAATACAAAAGAAAATACAAAGTATGAAATAGAGCATAAAAGTATAAAGACATAATATAAGAGTAGAATAGAATAAGAAGTAATAAGAAAGAATTTATTATAGAATATAAAATGAACATATTAGAATAACTGAACACAGAACGTGCACCAAAGAATGGAACTCGAAATTTTTTTCAAACAAAAAAATTTCGAGTTCCATTTTTTTCTGCACTCGCAAAATTTGCCTGCCGCCGCGTGCAAAATGTTTACATTTCCAACAAAATTAGTCTTTTGGCTTTCATTATAGTTTAGTTTACTAAAAATTCTTAAAATTCTTCCATCACCCAGCATTCATTATTGTTTAGTATTCTTCTGAAAAATACTATAAATCGAAAATGAGTCCGACAAATTTATATATATAAATAATATATATATAAAGTCTATATATTTATATAAAAAGAATTAAAATTTTCGCATTTATTTTATTTGAACGGTTTCCGTTGAAAATTCGTAAAAATTAAACAATCATTCCGTATTCATTATAGTTTAGTATTCTTGTAAAAAATGCAATAAATCAAAAATAAGCCCGACAAATTTATATAAATATATATATAAATAATATTTATATATAAAGAGATAGTCAAAATCGTCGCATTTATTTTATTTGAAATATTTCCGTTGAAAATTCGTAAAAATGCAACAATCATTCCGTATTCATTATAGTTTAGTATTCTTGTGAAAAATGCAATAAATCGAAAATAGATCCGACAAATTTATATAAATATGTATATAAATAATATTTATAATATTTATATATAAAGAGATAGTCAAAATCGTCGCATTTATTTTATTTGAAACGACTCCGATGAAAACTTGTAAAATTTCGACAAACAGTCGGCGTTTATTATACTTTAGTATATTTGTCGACAAATGTCTTTATTTGACACTAAGTCCGAAGAATTCGTCTCCGAAGGATAAATCGTTAAAATCGTCGCTTTTATTTAATTTCAACTTTTGCCGATGAAAACTTGTAAAATTTCGACAAACAGTCGGCGTTCATTATACTTTAGTATGTTCGTCGACAAATGTCTTTATTCGACACTAAGTCCGACGAATTCGTCTCCGAAGAATAAATCGTGAAAATCGTCGCTTTTATTTAATTTCAACTTTTGCCGATGAAAACTTGTAAAATTTCGACAAACAGTCGGCGTTCATTATACTTTAGTATGTTCGTCGACAAATGTCTTTATTCGACACTAAGTCCGACGAATTCGTCTCCGAAGAATAAATCGTGATAATCGTCGGTTTTATTTAATTTCAACTTTTGCCGATGAAAACTTGTAAAATTTCGACAAACAGTCGGCGTTCATTATACTTTAGTATATTCGACGACAAATGTCTTTATTCGACACTAAGTCCGACGAATTTTTCTCCGAAGAATAAATCGTCAAAATCGTCGCTTTTATTTAATTACAACTTTTGCCGATGAAAACTTGTAAAATTTCGACAAACAGTCGGCGTTCATTATATTTTAGTATATTCAACGACAAATGTCTTTATTCGACACTAAGTCCGATGAATTCGTCTCCGAAGGATAAATCGTTAAAATCGTCGGTTTTATTTAATTTCAACTTTTGCCGATGAAAACTTGTAAAATTTCGACAAACAGTCGGCGTTCATTATACTTTAGTATGTTCGTCGACAAATGTCTTTATTCGACACTAAGTCCGACGAATTCGTCTCCGAAGAATAAATCGTGATAATCGTCGGTTTTATTTAATTTCAACTTTTGCCGATGAAATCTTTTAAAATTTCGACAAACAGTCGGCGTTCATTATACTTTAGTATTTTCGACGACAAATGTCTTTATTCGACACTAAGTCCGACGAATTCGTCTCCGAAGAATAAATCGTGATAATCGTCGGTTTTATTTAATTTCAACTTTTGCCGATAAAAACTTGTAAAATTTCGACAAACAGTCGGCGTTTATTATATTTTAGTATGTTCGTCGACAAATGTCTTTATTCGACACTAAGTCCGACGAATTCGTGTCCGAAGAATAAATCGTGAAAATCGTCGCTTTTATTTAATTTCAACTTTTGCCGATGAAAACTTGTAAAATTTCGACAAACAGTCGGCGTTCATTATATTTTAGTATATTCGACGACAAATGTCTTTATTCGACACTAAGTCCGACGAATTCGTCTCCGAAAAATAAATCGTGAAAGTCGTCGCTTTATTTAATTTCAACTTGTGCCGATGAAAACTTGTAAAATTTCGACAAACAGTCGGCGTTCATTATACTTTAGTATGTTCGTCGACAAATGTCTTTATTCGACACTAAGTCCGACGAATTCGTCTCCGAAGAATAAATCGTGATAATCGTCGGTTTTATTTAATTTCAACTTTTGCCGATGAAAACTTGTAAAATTTCGACAAACAGTCGGCGTTCATTATACTTTAGTATATTCGACGACAAATGTCTTTATTCGGCATTAAGTCCGATGAATTCGTCTCCGAAAGATAAATCGTTAAAATCGTCGCTTTTATTTAATTTCAACTTTTGCCGATGAAAACTTGTAAAATTTCGACAAACAGTCGGCGTTCATTATACTTTAGTATGTTCGTCGACAAATGTCTTTATTCGACACTAAGTCCGATGAATTCGTCTCCGAAAGATAAATCGTCAAAATCGTCGCTTTTATTTAATTTCAACTTTTGCCGATGAAAACTTGTAAAATTTCGACAAACAGTCGGCGTTCATTATATTTTAGTATATTCGACGACAAATGTCTTTATTCGACACTAAGTCCGACGAATTCGTCTCCGAAGGATAAATCGTTAAAATCGTCGGTTTTATTTAATTTCAACTTTTGCCGATGAAAACTTGTAAAATTTCGACAAACAGTCGGCGTTCATTATACTTTAGTATGTTCGTCGACAAATGTCTTTATTCGACACTAAGTCCGACGAATTCGTCTCCGAAGAATAAATCGTGATAATCGTCGGTTTTATTTAATTTCAACTTTTGCCGATGAAATCTTTTAAAATTTCGACAAACAGTCGGCGTTCATTATACTTTAGTATGTTCGTCGACAAATGTCTTTATTCGACACTAAGTCCGATGAATTCGTCTCCGAAAGATAAATCGTTAAAATCGTCGCTTTTATTTAATTTCAACTTTTGCCGATGAAAACTTGTAAAATTTCGACAAACAGTCGGCGTTCATTATACTTTAGTATATTTGACGACAAATGTCTTTATTCGACACTAAGCCCGATGAATTCGTCTCCGAAAGATAAATCGTTAAAATAGTCGCTTTTATTTTATTTCAACTTTTGCCGATGAAAACTTGTAAAATTTTGACAAACAGTCGGCGTTCATTATAGTAAAGGAGTGTAACTTTTAGAAATAATTTTTTTAAACTTTTTAATGTACCACAGACATTCAATAATTAATAATATGTATTAATAATAAAAGTACATGAAATTCTGAACCATAAAATATAAGATATTTCCCAACGGGAAAATTTATTTTACCATTGGTTATAATAGGCGCTCCCCGTCCGCGCGTACAGCTCCGAACCGTGACCGCTTGCTATATATGTAGGCGACAAGCCTCGTGGGGTCCGTCTACAGTTAGACTTTGGTCTGAACACACAGCGTGGTCGCGGAATCGACAAATTTATTTAAGTTTGTTCTCCTTATGCGATTCAATGTATGAGAAATGAAAAAAACTTTAGTTTTTTTTCGAAAAAATTTTCGTTTACTCACTGCGTTCCAGGCGCTAACATACGAAACGATCGTGATAATTTCACGAAAAATGTACACATAGTCGCTTATCTAGCGTAGAATGTAGAGAATGTTTAAAATTGTATCGACCTGTCTAAAGTAAAGTGTTTACGTCCGGCATTTTAACTTTCAGACGCACGACGGTCACAAATGAACGATTGTAAAATGTAGCAACTGCTACAAATTATAAAATTACGTGGCGTGGCGTTTCGTCTTTTTGACTTTTCGCACGTACGTATATACAAAAATCAGTTCCCTGGTTGATCCTGCCAGTAGTCATATGCTTGTCTCAAAGATTAAGCCATGCATGTCTCAGTACAAGCCAAATTAAGGTGAAACCGCGAAAGGCTCATTAAATCAGTTATGGTTCCTTAGATTGTACCCAGATTTACTTGGATAACTGTGGTAATTCTAGAGCTAACACATGCAAACAGAGCTCCAACTGGAGACGGAAGGAGTGCTTTTATTAGATCAAAACCAATCGGTGGCGATTTCGGTCGTCATCGTACAATTTGTTGAATCTGAATAACTTTATGCTGATCGCACGGTCTTGCACCGGCGACGTATCTTTCAAATGTCTGCCTTATCAACTGTCGATGGTAGGTTCTGCGCCTACCATGGTTGTAACGGGTAACGGGGAATCAGGGTTCGATTCCGGAGAGGGAGCCTGAGAAACGGCTACCACATCCAAGGAAGGCAGCAGGCGCGCAAATTACCCACTCCCGGCACGGGGAGGTAGTGACGAAAAATAACGATACGGGACTCATCCGAGGCCCCGTAATCGGAATGAGTACACTCTAAACCCTTTAACGAGGATCAATTGGAGGGCAAGTCTGGTGCCAGCAGCCGCGGTAATTCCAGCTCCAATAGCGTATATTAAAGTTGCTGCGGTTAAAAAGCTCGTAGTCGAATTTGTGTCCCGTGCCGCCGGTTCATCGTTCGCGGTGTCAACTGGCGTGTTGCGGGACGTCCTGTCGGTGGGCTTAGCTCGCGAGGGCGGCCCAAGATTAATTTCCCGCCGCGGTGCTCTTCATTGAGTGTCGAGGTGGGCCGACACGTTTACTTTGAACAAATTAGAGTGCTTAAAGCAGGCTAAAATTACGCCTGAATATTCTGTGCATGGAATAATGGAATAGGACCTCGGTTCTATTTTGTTGGTTTTCGGAACCCCGAGGTAATGATTAATAGGAACGGATGGGGGCATTCGTATTGCGACGTTAGAGGTGAAATTCTTGGATCGTCGCAAGACGGACAGAAGCGAAAGCATTTGCCAAAAACGCTTTCATTGATCAAGAACGAAAGTTAGAGGTTCGAAGGCGATCAGATACCGCCCTAGTTCTAACCATAAACGATGCCAGCTAGCGATCCGCCGACGTTCCTCCGATGACTCGGCGGGCAGCTTCCGGGAAACCAAAGCTTTTGGGTTCCGGGGGAAGTATGGTTGCAAAGCTGAAACTTAAAGGAATTGACGGAAGGGCACCACTAGGAGTGGAGCCTGCGGCTTAATTTGACTCAACACGGGAAACCTCATCAGGCCCGGACACCGGAAGGATTGACAGATTGAGAGCTCTTTCTTGATTCGGTGGGTGGTGGTGCATGGCCGTTCTTAGTTGGTGGAGCGATTTGTCTGGTTAATTCCGATAACGAACGAGACTCTTGCCTGCTAAATAGACGTATTTCGACATCTCAAAGGCCCGCCGGTTCCGAGTTCGCTCGGTAATCGTGCGCGGTTTTTACTGTCGGCGTACATACATATCTTCTTAGAGGGACAGGTGGCTTCTAGCCGCACGAGATTGAGCAATAACAGGTCTGTGATGCCCTTAGATGTCCTGGGCCGCACGCGCGCTACACTGAAGGAATCAGCGTGTCCTCCCTGACCGAACGGTCCGGGTAACCCGCTGAACCTCCTTCGTGCTAGGGATTGGGGCTTGCAATTGTTCCCCATGAACGAGGAATTCCCAGTAAGCGTGAGTCATAAGCTCGCGTTGATTACGTCCCTGCCCTTTGTACACACCGCCCGTCGCTACTACCGATTGAATGATTTAGTGAGGTCTTCGGACTGGTGCGCGATGGCGTTTCGACGTCGTCGATGATACTGGGAAGATGACCGAACTTGATCATTTAGAGGAAGTAAAAGTCGTAACAAGGTTTCCGTAGGTGAACCTGCGGAAGGATCATTAACGTGTTTTTTCGTCACATTTGTGCGAAAATAACATTATATCCGATTTATTGAGTTCGAGGTATGTCGCACGGAGTCGACGGTACGTTCAGCCATTTGCGGTACCGTTGCCCGGTCTTCGCCATATATGTAATGTAACTTGCATCACATATGAAGATCGGCCGTTGATATTCCAAGAACGAGTCATGTACGACGTAAAAGCAGTTGCTGTAGTTTTCGAACTTTGCAAGATCGCCGTGTCTAGTAAATGCCTTTGTCAAACAACATAATACATATATAATATATACCCTATAACAGCGTTACCTAAACAAACGATGTGGGACACACTTATTCGTCTGGCGACGGACGACTTACATATGCACTTAGCTGTGTGCGAATATATCACTAAATATCCCTAAAGCAAAAAGACCGCAAGCGGTCCTCGATGTTGGGATATATAATACTCGTATATTTACGAGACTTAAAACGTAGGTGTCCCGGTTTTGTGTTTGTTTGATTGATCAGTTACCACGCTGCATTCATTCGGCACACTGTGCCCGGGAATTGTTGTCTTGTCGGCGAGATGAGATTCCGTAACGGGCAGAACCCGGGTGCCAATATTAATTGATTTAGTTCCACGTGGGAGCTACCTGATAATATTATGATTGTGATGATAAAATGAGGCATTGAAAAACAAGCGAAGCGGTCTTTCTAACTATACTACGGAGTCTGCTGCCACGACGAAGATGACAAAAAGTCGTGTACGTTGTTTTCAGGAGCGGCTAATGCGGTTAGATAACAGATGCATTCGTCATGTACGACGTATAAACGTGCACGATTAGCACGTACGCGACGATGATGACGAAAAAACATTTGCGAACAAGACTGCACGGTGCCGCTGCTACTACGACGATGATGACGATAAATGCTAGTCTTGTACGTTGCCGGAGCTGCTGATGCGGTTGGATAACAATAGGATGCCTTTGTCATGTACGACGTATAAACGTGCAAAACTAGCACGTACGCGACGATGATGACGAAGAGAAAACATCCGGGAACAAAACCGTTGTCTGCGGCGTCCACGACGAAGTTGACGGCAGGCCAAAGGCGCTGGTCTTGTCACGTGCTTCGATTGAACCCTCCAATACGGTTGGATAACAGACGCCTTCGTTTGCCATGGACGACGTATAAACGTGCATACCTAGCACGTACGCGACGATGATGATGACGAATTGTGACGTTTGAGAACAAGACTTTGTGGAGGTTGGGTTCTGTTACTACGAAGGTGATGACCTAAATGTTAGTCTTGCACGTTGTTGGAGCTTTCTCGATGGCGGTTGGGAAACAAGCGGAGTCTTCGGCATGTACGACGTATAAACGTGCAGAAATTAGCACGTACGCGACGATGATGACGATGACAGAAGACCTGGAAACAAAACCGCGGTCTGAAAAGCGTCCACGACGAAGTTGACGGCAGGCCAAAGGCTTGGCCACCTCATGTACTTTGTTTGAACACTCCAAAACGGTTGGATAACAGACGGCTTCGTTTCATCATGTACGACGTATAAACGTGCACTCTTAAGCACGTACGCGACGATGATGGTGATCACGAATTGACGTTTGAGAACAAGATTTGTTGAGGTTGGGTTCTGTTACGAAGATGGTGACGGCCAAAATATGCCAGTCTTGTACGTTGCTGATGCTGCTAATGCGGTGGGATAACAAACGGATGCCTTTGTCATTTACGACGTATAAACGTGCAAAACTAGCACGTACGCGACGATGATGACGAAGAGAAAACATCTGGAAACAATACCGTTGTCTGCGGCGTCCACGACGAAGTTGACGGCAGGCCAAAGGCGCTGGTCTTGTCACGTGCTTCGATTGAACCCTCCAATACGGTTGGATAACAGACGCCTTCGTTTGTCATGGACGACGTATAAACGTGCATACCTAGCACGTATGCGACGATGATGATGGCGAATTGTGACGTTTGAGAACAAGACTTTGTGGAGGTTGGGTTCTGTTACTACGAAGGTGATGACGATCTAAATGTTAGTCTTGTACGTTGTTGGAACTTTCTCGATGGCGGTTGGGAAACAAGCGGAGTCTTCGTCATGTACGACGTATAAACGTGCAGAAATTAGCACGTACGCGACGATGATGACGATGACAGAAGACCTGGAAACAAAACCGCGGTCTGAGAAGCGTCCACGACGAAGTTGACGGCAGGCCAAAGGCTTGACCACGTCATGTACTTTGTTTGAACTTTCCAAAACGGTTGGATAACAGACGGCTTCGTTTCAACATGTACGACGTATAAACGTGCGCTCTTAAGCACGTACGCGACGATGATGGTGATGACGAATTGACGTTTGAGAACAAGACTTGTTGAGGTTTGGGTTCTGTTACGAAGATGATGACTGTCAAAATATGCCAGTCTTGTACGTTGCTGATGCTGCTAATGCGGTGGGATAACAAACGGATGCCTTTGTCATTTACGACGTATAAACGTGCACAACTTAGCACGTACGCGTCGATGATGACGAAGAGAAAACATCTGGGAACAAAACCGTTGTCTGCGGCGTCCACGACGAAGTTGACGGCAGGCCAAAGGCACTGGTCTTGTCACGTGCTTCGATTGAACTCTCCAATACGGTTGGATAACAGACGCCTTCGTCTTGTCATGAACGACGTATAAACGAGCATACCTAGCACGTACGCGACGATGATGATGACGAATTGTGACGTTTGAGAACAAGACTTTGTGGAGGTTGCGTTCTGTTACTACGAAGGTGATGACGACCTAAATGTTAGTCTTGTACGTTGTTGGAGCTTTCTCGACGGCGGTTGGGAAACAAGCGGAGTCTTTGTCATGTACGACGTATAAATGTGCACAATTTAGCACGTACGCGACGATGATGACGATGACAGATGACCTGGAAACGAAACCGCGGTCTGAGAAGCGTCCACGACGAAGTTGACGACATGCCGAAGGCGAAGCTTGTCATGTACGTCGTTTGAACTAACTCTCCCAAACAGTCGGATAACAGACGTCTTCGTTCTTCATGTACGGCGTATAAACGTGAGTTGCCCTAAGCACGTACGCGACGATGATGGTAACGAATTGACGTTCGATAACAAGACTGGTCGGAGATGTTACGACGAAGATGACTGCAAAAATGTCTACGGCCATGGTACCTAGATCTTAATAGACCGTTACACAGATGACAATAAGATCAGGGGTTTCGTTTTATTACAATTCGATTCCTCGAGGTTTTAAATGTTTTCCGCCAGGCCAATGCGACATCTTTTTTCCTATAGTCCTAGGGAACGTTCCCAGAGGACAACGTTAATTGCCGTCAATCGACGAAACGTACTACACCAATTATAAAGTACTTTATGTATTTTTAGGTGTTCTTTCGCTTTGCGGTGTGTCGTTGATACTCTTACAATGGGTGTGCGTTCCGGACTATTTTTAATTAAACGAAACTTTTACTGGATAGACGTCGAACGTTCCTCGAGAACGATGTTCGCCTATTAATATTTAAGATTACCCTGAACGGTGGATCACTTGGCTCGTGGGTCGATGAAGAACGCAGCTAATTGCGCGTCTAAGTGTGAACTGCAGGACACATGAACATCGACATTTCGAACGCACATTGCGGTCCCCGGACATTCTGTTCCCGGACCACTCCTGGCTGAGGGTCGTGTCAATTTCAAAGACTGCTCGGTTTTAAAAGGTCGCAAGACCGATTGAAATGTCGGAGCGTGTTGGACGTGCGATACGCATGGAACGCATGTTCTGTGTGACGTCCTAAAGCGCGATAGCGAACGGTCGAATAGATAATCTTGTCCTCCGATAGACGTAGAGCACGTGCGAACTGTTGTATTACATTCGTTGAACGTGTTAAGATCGTCTTGAAAAGGAAAGTGTTCTTTAGTAGATCATCACACGATGGTACGAGATCGAAGAGAATCTCTCTTGTCCACGGATAGACGTAAAGCACGTGCGATGCATTAATCGATAAACGTGCGATGATCGTTTTGAACTGGAAAGAGTTATCTCTTGTCCACGGATAGACGTAGAGCACGTGCGATGCATAAATCGATAAACGTGCGATGATCGTTTTGAACTGGAAAGAGTTTTCTCTTGTCCACGGATAGACGTAGAGCACGTGCGATGCATAAATCGATAAACGTGCGATGATCGTTTTGAACTGGAAAGAGTTTTCTCTTGTCCACGGATAGACGTAGAGCACGTGCGATGCATAAATCGATAAACGTGCGATAATCGTTTTGAACTGGAAAGAGTTTTCTCTTGTCCACGGATAGACGTAGAGCACGTGCGATGCATAAATCGATAAACGTGCGATGATCGTTTTGAACTGGAAAGAGTTTTCTCTTGTCCACGGATAGACGTAGAGCACGTGCGATTTATTGATCGATGAACGTGCGATGATCATTTTGAACTGGAAAGAGTTTTCTCTTGTCCACGGATAGACGTAGAGCACGTGCGATGCATTAA
>OZ026854.1:23156797-23166797 GCA_964023215.1 Eledona agricola
AATATGCTGATAAAAAAGATCACCGTGTTTAGTAGATTTGTTACTTCACACCACCGTGCATACGACGTATAAACGTGCAGTCAATAGCACGTACGCGGCGATGACGGATGGTTGTTGTTGTGACGTCGAAAAGCAAGCGAGGGGTCTAAAATATAATCAAATGTAAAAAAGATCACCGTGTTTATTAAGCGCTCCTAATTATTTGCGACGTATAAACGGGCAGTCCGCGCGTCTAAATTTCGAACTATAAAACGTACAATACGTTTCTATTTAGACGTGGACAACAGCACGTACGCGACGATGGATGGTTAGGCAGACGCCGAAAAGCAAGCGAGGGGTCTTGATCAAATTAATTTGTTTAATGACGATCACCGTGTTTAGTAGGTGTCCGAAGCATCCGAACGACGTATAAACGGGCATAGTCGTTTTCCTATTTTTTACTGAGTGTGTCTAACATTTCGAACTATACGACACAAAATATGTAATTTTTAGATTTCGACGCAAGCACGTACGCGACGTTTGATGACTTGTCTGGACTCCGGAAAGCAAGCGAAGTGGTCCGAAACCAAATGAATTTTTTGATCGCAGTTAAAGATCACCGTGTGTAGTAGATGATCCCTTGATGGTCTTGTACGACGTATAAACGGGCAGTCTTATCTAATTACTAGCTGAATGTACCCGGCGTTGCCCGGACGTAGATTAAATAAACGCAGTGTTGACTAAAGTGGTGATGTTGACTAATCGACATTATAATACAATTAAACAGGAATACTCTATTTTTCCAATCACAAAATAAACAAATTTGTTGAAATTAACCTTCGTTGTCAGGACCGGGTACTTCAATATGATTTGGACAAAGAGGATACCTTGGTTGATATCTGAGATGAAAAATCTTTAATTGACTCTTTAGGCAAAGACGCAGTTGTTCTATAAGCGATTCCAGGAAATCGAAATTAACTTTAGATAATTTTCGGGGAAATCGAAGTTTACAAATTAGCTGATCATGTTATAATAAAATTGAAAACACAATGGAACCATTCCTTTTGCTGCAGTCAACTCACAAACAGAACAGTTTGTAGATGATTTTGACTTATCTTCAGAATAAACAAACACTTCAGCATAATTATCTTCTTCTAAACTGCACAAAAATTATTAAAACCTGGCCGCAACTGGTTGGACAATTACAGTGCGAACCTTTTGAGCTCCCTTTCCAGTATTAAAATTTTGGTATGTGGTAAAATGTGGTATTTGGTGGTATTTGTGCATCGCTAGATTTTCAAACTTGTCCATCTTAGTTATAAATGATGTAAAGCAATAATGAACACAATGTATTTACGTAAAATAAATAGTGTAAAACGCGTATCAATGTCAGTAAAGTCTGATCCAACGCTGTAAATTTTGGATTTCAGCCGAGGCAGATTTGGTGAAAAATAAAAACACCATTATCATTAACTGAACGGTCCGGTACGACGATGGTGATTGGGAGCAAATTTGGTTAACGGCAAAATTAACATTCTATATAAAATAAATAAATATTTTGACGGGAATATGGTGGATGTAAAAATCTTATTCGGCTTCTCCGACGGACTCACACTTGTTTACATTAACACAAACTTGTTGAACAATTAAAGTGCGAACCTCTTGAGCTCCCCGTTCCAGTATTAAAATATTAATACCAATACCATAGATATTAAATAAGACAATTTCCATCACCTTTCATAATACGGTGTGGTAATTGTACATCGCTAGATTTTCAAACTTCTCCATCTTAGTTATAAATGATGTAAAGCAATAATGAACACATTGTACGTAAAATAAATAGTGTAAAACGTGTATAAGCACATAATTATTAAGGGTATGAATGTCAGTGATGTCTGGTACATACAACGGTGAAAATTTCGGATTTCAGCCAGGGCAAATTTGGTGAAAAACAAATACACCACTACCATTAACTGAACGTAAAAATTAGCGTACAAATATAAGTGGAGTCCGGTTCGACGCTGGTAATTTTTCGAAAATTGATTGGGGGCAGATTTGGTTAACGCGAGGATCAAATGTTAAATTAAAATACTTTATTTGATAGTGGTAGACGTTCGAACACTGATGCGTCGCTTCATCGAATTTGGCGACTTTGCAGTTTCCGACGCTGGAGCAGCAATTTTCACAATTGTAGTTGTGTTAAAATTAAACACCGCGATCGAGTACTGCTCCACACGCTGAACCAGCAATTCTCGAATTCTAAGAAACGATAAGAAAGGCTTATCCAATGCTTGGAATGTGCGAATTTCTGCATAGATATTGAATAAAACCAAATCGAGCATCGCCTTTTCACGTTTGTGACCTTGCCCTTGACGTGGCAGGCTCAAGCTGCTTCAATAATGTAAAAATCTTATTCGGCATCTCCAATAAACTCACATTTGTTTACATTAACACGCATTCCTTCATGGACTTGTGACGAATTACAAACAAATATTTTAACTTCAAGTGTTCCATTTAATTTCGTTTCTGGGTGCAAGCTCCTTTCTTTTCACTCTAGTCAGTCTGAACTTATTACACAGAGTGATATTTTCAAATCCAGGTGCCCCAAATAATTTTGTCGTTGTTTTCAAAAGTTTCAAGAGAAGGAGAGTTGACAGAGAAGCTAAATTATTCCAAATTATTCCCATTTAGTTCTCTGACAACGTTAAAGACAATGTTGAAATATATAAATACAAAATTTCACACCATAAAAACGAAGTATTTGGGAAAGTTATTTATGTTAATTTGGCGTGATTTGCTATGGTTCAAAAAAATGCAAAAATATTAGGTTGATTTGGGGTTGTTTCGGATGATATGGGTTTCTTTGAGGATTGTTTGGAATGGTTATTGATGGTTGGCAGGGTTTAGCTTTGGCGGATTAAACGAAATTTTTGGTAATTATAATGTGATTGGGCTTTGGTTGGCTTGGTAAGAAGTGGTTGGGGTGATTTAGGGGAATTCGAAGTCATTTATGCGAGTTTGGCGTAGTTTGCTTAGAATTCGTAATTTTTTTTTAATTATGGGTTGACCTGGAGTAGTTTTGAATGGTAACTGTATGACTTTTAGGGATAGTTTGGAATGGTGCGTTATGTTTGGGGTGTTTAACGTATTCAGGTAAATTTTACAAAAATTTTGGTAATTTTAAAATGAAGAATTAAAGTGCGAACCTCTTGAGCTCTATTTCCGGTATTAAAAATGCAATAGGAAAAATAGTAAAAAAGACTATTTCCATCACTTTTCACGGGAATTATACATGGTGGTATTTGTTCTCCGCTTACTATTAGATTTTCAAACTGCTCCATCTTAGTTATAAATAATGCAGAACCATTAATGAACGCAATGTACGTAAAATAAATAGTGTAAATCGTGTATAAGCACACAATACTTAAGCGTATGATGTCAGTGAAAATTTCGGATTTTGCCCGGAGCAGGTTTGGTGAAGAACAAATACACCACTATCATTAACTGAACGTAAAAATTAGCGTACGATAATAAGTGATGTCCGGTCCGACGCTGGAAATTTTTCGAAAATCGATTGGGGAGAGTTGTGGTTAACGGCAAGAACAAATCGGGAATATCGGGAATAAAATAATTTATTTAATAGCGATAGAACTTCGAATACCGATGCGTCGCCTCGACCTTGGCGACGTTGAATACCAGCGTTCCAGACGCTGAAGCAGCAATTTTCACAATTATATGAGGTGCACGTGCCTAGTGCGTATAAAAACAATTTGGATAACAAAAGAGATTAATTTGTATGTACCAAATAATACACAGGTGTACTCGTATGGCCCGTCATAATTTTCACGAAATGAATTTAAGAAATTAACATTCTAAAGTAAATAAATATTTTGACGGGAATGTTAAAAATCTTATTCGGCCTTTCCGACAAACTAACACTTGTTTACATTAACATGCATTTCTTCATGGACCTGTGACGAATTACAAACGAATACCGAAATTTCAAGTGTTCCACGTCAGTCTGAACTTATTACACAGTGATATTTTCACATTCAGGCGCCCTAAATTATTTTGCCGTTGATTTCAAAAGTTTCCCTGGAAGGAGAGTATTCAGCAAGGGGCTCGTCAGGGGTGGCAGAGTTGGCAGTGCCACTCCAAATATAAATTTACTATCGAACACAACAATAGTTCTGTAATTCAATTGCAGAATTTCGAAATTTTCAGATATTTTCACGAAAATCTAGGGTTTACACCGCGTTTATACCGCTTTAAAGTTAAAAACCATAGAGCTGTTTATACAAATTCACGCATGTTGAGAAGGTAGGGCTTGCCCCGTCAGCGTGTTGCAATTCAGAAATACGTTTATGTTTGCATCTCAACTGGAACAAATAACTATTGGAAAGTGGAAAAAAATCAAAATTGGTATTAGCAAATTTAGTATTCAGAATAACGTCTATTAGTCGAAACAATATGTTTTATGTGCAGATATTTATTAATATTTTATGATTTAATACGATAAGGCATTTATAAATGACACAACCAAATGGAAGATTTTGATTGAAAATGATTATTAATTTATGGTAACCGAAGTAATTTAGGTGAGTTTGGCATAGTTTGCTATGGTTTGTATCATTTTTTGTAATTTTAAAGTGATTTGGCTTAGTTTGTGGAGGTAAGGGGTAGTTGGGGGTGATTTATGGTAGCCGAAGTAATTTGGGTGAGTTTGGCATAGTTTGCTATGGTTTGTATCATTTTTTGTAATTTTAAAGTGATTTAGCTTAGTTTGGGGTGGTAAGGGGTAGTTGGGGATGATTTATGGTAGCCCAAGTAATTTGGGTGATTTTGGCATAGTTTGCTATGGTTTGTATCATTTTTTGTAATTTTAAAGTGATTGGGCTTAGTTTGGGGCGGTAAGGGGTAGTTGGGGGTGATTTATGATAGCCGAAGTAATTTGGGTGAGTTTGGCATAGTTTGCTATGGTTTGTATCATTTTTTGTAATTTTAAAGTGATTGGGCTTAGTTTGGGGCGGTAAGGGGTAGTTGGGGGTGATTTATAATAGCCGAAGTAATTTGGGTGAGTTTGGCATAGTTTGCTATGGTTTGTATCATTTTTTCTAATTTTAAAGTGATTGGGCTTAGTTTGGGGCGGTAAGGGGTAGTTGGGGGTGATTTATAATAGCCGAAGTAATTTGGGTGAGTTTGGCATAGTTTGCTATGGTTTGTGGCATTTTTTGTAATTTTAAAGTGATTGGGCTTAGTTTGGGGCGGTAAGGGGTAGTTGGGGGTGATTTATGGTAGCCGAAGTAATTTGGGTGAGTTTGGCATAGTTTGCTATGGTTTGTGGCATTTTTTGTAATTTTAAAGTGATTTGGCTTAGTTTGTGGTGGTAAGGGGTAGTTGAGGGTGATTTATGGTAGCCGAAGTAATTTGGGTGATTTTGGCATAGTTTGCTATGGTTTGTATCATTTTTTGTAATTTTAAAGTGAGTGGGCTTAGTTTGGGGCGGTAAGGGGTAGTTGGGGGTGATTTATAATAGCCGAAGTAATTTGGGTGAGTTTGGCATAGTTTGCTATGGTTTGTGGCATTTTTTGTAATTTTAAAGTGATTGGGCTTAGTTTGGGGTGGTAAGGGGTAGTTGGGGGTGATTTAGGATAGCCGAAGTAATTTGGGTGAGTTTGGCATAGTTTGCTATGGTTTGTAGCATTTTTTGTAATTTTAAAGTGATTGGGCTTAGTTTGTGGTGGTAAGGGGTAGTTGGGGGTGATTTATGGTAGCCGTAGTAATTTGGGTGATTTTGGCATAGTTTGCTATGGTTTGTATCATTTTTTGTAATTTTAAAGTGAGTGGGCTTAGTTTGGGGCGGTAAGGGGTAGTTGGGGGTGATTTATAATAGCCGAAGTAATTTGGGTGAGTTTGGCATAGTTTGCTATGGTTTGTGGCATTTTTTGTAATTTTAAAGTGATTGGGCTTAGTTTGAGGTGGTAAGGGGTAGTTGGGGGTGATTTATGATAACCGAAGTAATTTGGATGAGTTTGGCATAGTTTGATATGGCTTGTAACATTTTTTGTAATTTTAAAGTGATTGGGCTGAGTTTGGGGTGGTAAGGGGTGGTTGGGGGTGATTTATGATAGCCGAAGAAATTTAAGTGAGTTTGGCATAGTTTGCTATGGTTTGTAGCATTTTTTGTAATTTTAAAGTGATTGGGTTTAGTTTGTGGTTGGTAAGGGGTAGTTGGGGGTGATTTATGGTAGCCGCAGTAATTTAAGTGAGTTTGGCATAGTTTGCTATGGTTTGTAGCATTTTTTGTAATTTTAAAGTGATTGGGCTTATTTTGGGGTGGTAAGGGGTAGTTGGGGGTGATTTATGGTAGCCGAAGTAATTTAGGTGAGTTAGGCATAGTTTGCTATGGTTTGTAGCATTTTTTTGTAATTTTAAAGTGATTGGGCTTATTTTGGGGTAGTAAGGGGTTGTTGGGGGTGATTTATGTTAGCCGAAGTAATTTAGGTGAGTTAGGCATAGTTTGCTATGGTTTGTAGCATTTTTTGTAATTTTAAAGTGATTGGGATGAGTTAGGGGTGGTAAGGGGTAGTTGGGGGTGATTTATGATAGCCGAAGTAATTTAAGTGAGTTTGGCATAGTTTGCTATGGTTTGTAGCATTTTTTGTAATTTTAAAGTGATTGGGCTTATTTTGGGGTAGTAAGGGGTTGTTGGGGGTGATTTATGTTAGCCGAAGTAATTTGGGTGAGTTAGGCATAGTTTGCTATGGTTTGTAGCATTTTTTGTAATTTTAAAGTGATTGGGATGAGTTAGGGGTGGTAAGGGGTAGTTGGGGGTGATTTATGGAAGCCAAAGTAATTTAGATGAGTTTGGCATAGTTTGATAAGGCTTGTAACATTTTTTGTAATTTTAAAGTGATTGGGCTGAGTTTGGGGTGGTAAGGGGTAGTTGGGGGTGATTTATGGAAGCCAAAGTAATTTAGATGAGTTTGGCATAGTTTGATAAGGCTTGTAACATTTTTTGTAATTTTAAAGTGATTGGGCTAAGTTTGGGGTGGTAAGGGGTAGTTGGGGGTGATTTATGATAGCCGAAGTAATTTAAGTGAGTTTGGCATAGTTTGCTATGGTTTGTAGCATTTTTTGTAATTTTAAAATGATTGGGCTTATTTTGGGGTGGTAAGGGGTAGTTGGGGCTGATTTATGGTAGCCGAAGTAATTTAGGTGAGTTAGGCATAGTTTGCTATGGTTTGTAGCATTTTTTTGTAATTTTAAAGTGATTGGGCTTATTTTGGGGTAGTAAGGGGTTGTTGGGGGTGATTTATGTTAGCCGAAGTAATTTAGGTGAGTTAGGCATAGTTTGCTATGGTTTGTAGCATTTTTTGTAATTTTAAAGTGGTTGGGCTTATTTTGGGGTAGTAAGGGGTTGTTGGGGGTGATTTATGTTAGCCGAAGTAATTTAAGTGAGTTAGGCATAGTTTGCTATGGTTTGTAGCATTTTTTGTAATTTTAAAGTGATTGGGATGAGTTAGGGGCGGTAAGGGGTAGTTGGGGGTGATTTATGATAGCCGAAGTAATTTAAGTGAGTTTGGCATAGTTTGCTATGGTTTGTAGCATTTTTTGTAATTTTAAAGTGATTGGGCTTATTTTGGGGTAGTAAGGGGTTGTTGGGGGTGATTTATGTTAGCCGAAGTAATTTGGGTGAGTTAGGCATAGTTTGCTATGGTTTGTAGCATTTTTTGTAATTTTAAAGTGATTGGGATGAGTTAGGGGTGGTAAGGGGTAGTTGGGGGTGATTTATGATAGCCGAAGTAATTTAAGTGAGTTTGGCATAGTTTGCTATGGTTTGTAGCATTTTTTGTAATTTTAAAGTGATTGGGCTTATTTTGGGGTAGTAAGGGGTTGTTGGGGGTGATTTATGTTAGCCGAAGTAATTTAGGTGAGTTAGGCATAGTTTGCTATGGTTTGTAGCATTTTTGATAATTTTAAAGTGATTGGGCTTATTTTGGGGTGGTAAGGGGTAGTTGGGGGTGATTTATGGAAGCCAAAGTAATTTAGATGAGTTTGGCATAGTTTGGTAAGGTTTGTAACATTTTTTGTAATTTTAAAGTGATTGGGCTTATTTTGGGGTGGTAAGGGGTAGTTGGGGGTGATTTTTGGTAGACGAAATAATATGTGTGAGTTGGACTTAATCTGCCATGATTTGTGTCATTTTGTTTTATTTTAAAGTGATTGGAGTTGCTTGGGGTTGCTAAGGGGTGGTAAGGGATGATTTAAAATAACGGATCTAGTTTATGTCAGTTTGGCATAGTTCGGGAATTTTTTGGGGTTGATTTGGTAAAGTTTGCAGTGGTAAGAGATATTTGAGGATGTTTAATGTTGACGGATTAAATTTGGAGTGATTTGGTAATTTTTAATTGAGTCACGGATCGACATTATAATTGAAATCAAAATTATAATTGAAATATCTGCGGCCTCGCTAGGTACGGCAAAAGTATGATCACGAAAGCAGAAACTCGACGTTGAAATTGTTTAGGTTAAATAAGTGCTTTTAATGTAAACCGGTCGCCCGTCGTCGAAGTTGTTTTGGCTAGATACGTGCTTCTAACATAAACACGGTCTCCGCGATCCGATCATTTTTTGTTTATTTTAGCCGGTTTTTATTGAATTACAAAGGAACCGGGCCGAATTTCGCAAAATCCCTTCTTAGTGTTCAGTTTCGGCACATGATACACCCGTGTCTAAAATTTCAAGTCTCCAGCCCTCACGGTTTGGGCTGTGGGTTGATTATGAATCAGTGTGTAGATGTGTAGATGAATGAGTGAATGAATGAGTGTGTCAGTGAGGACACTTCGCTTTATATATATAGATTATTGAGTGTGTTGACTTTTCGAACTTTAAAACGCACAATACGTAATTTTTAGAATTTGACACGAGCACGTACGCGCCGCGAATAAGACTAGCGGGCAGTCGAAAAGCAAGCGTGGGATCTTTAATAAATAAATTTGTTTTAAACATCACCGTGTTTTGTAGGTGTTTGTCCTCCTGATCATGAACGACGTATAAACGGGCAGCCTGTCTATTAATTACTGAGTGTGTTGAATTTTCGAACTTTAAAACGCACAATACGTAGTCTTTAGAATTTGGCAAGCACGTACGCGACGATGATGACCACAGGAGTGATGGACGCCGAAGAGCAAGCGAGGGGTGTTTTTTACAGCTAAAATTGTCGAAGGATCACCGTGTTTAGTAGGTGTTTGTCCTCCTGATCATGTCGACGTATAAACGGGCAGTCTTTTCTATTTATTACTGAGTGTGTTGAATTTTCGAACTTTAAGACGCACAATACGTAGTTTTTAGAATTGGACACCAGCACGTACGCGACGATGATGACCAGAGAAGTTGATTGAAGCCGAAACGCAAGCGAGGGGTTCTTTAACAAATTTGTTTTAAGCATCACCGTGTTTTGTAGGTGTTTGTCCTCCTGTTCATGTACGACGTATAAACGGGCAGCCTGTCTGTTAATTACTGAGTGTGTTGAATTTTCGAACTTTAAAACGCACAATACGTAGTTTTTAGAATTTGGCAAGCACGTACGCGACGATGATGACAGGGTAGTTGATGGACGCCGAAGAGCAAGCGAGGGGTGCTTTTTACAGATAAACTTGTTTAATTATCACCGTGTTTAGTAGCAGTTTGTCCTCTTAGTCTAATACGACGTATAAACGGGCAGTCTGTCTATTAATTACAGAGTGTGTTGAATTTTCGAACTTTAAAACGCACAATACGTAATTTTTAGAATTTGACAAGCACGTACGCGTCGATGATGACCAATGCAGTGATAGACGGCGAAAAGCAAGCGAGGGGTAATTTAACAATATAAATTTGATGTATGGGAGGGATCACCGTGTTTAGTAGGTGTACTCTAGTTAGTCATGTACGACGTATAAACGGGCAGTCTCTGTCTATTATTTACTTCAGCGTGTGTTTAACATTTCGAACTATAAAACGCACAAGCAGTAAAAGT